>OX940934.1:10002335-10593501 GCA_954870645.1 Agrotis clavis
GATAAAGCCAGTTATTTAATCAGAGTTAAGCTATTTGTTTAAACCCTATACCATACTTTAACAAATAGTTAAAAAGTGTACTTACAGGATTTTAACTAATAATTAAGCTACTACTTGACTATTAATCAAACAACTGGCCTTACCATAGGGTAGCCAAAAGTTGAATAAGAGAGATTTATAAAAGAAATTTTAAACTAACTGTGATCACCACTTCGCCTTTTTCACAATAATACTGTAAAATCCATGTTCTTCTTTATTTAATGTTCTTTTATTTTAAAGTAATGTCTTCATAATTAACATTTGAGTTTAAAGGTTGCCATTAACCAGGCAACTACGATACAATTAATCACATGCTTCCTGATGAGTGACCTATGACTTATCACATCCGAGCTCGATTGTTCTTTATTTCCTGTAATGCTATACAATTACGGTGACCTTACATTACAAATTGAATTCGCATCGCCATAATTGGACTCTTTCATGCTAACATTTTTATTTTTTTCCATCTCTAAATTAAAGTCGATGTAATTAAAATTAAAGTCGATGCGAGTTTGTTGATCAAAGTATTTTTAAATTTCTATTCCTTAAAAAAATATACCCTTAGGATTTTAACTCTTGTCACAAATAACTGGTGTAGAATCAATCCCATCCCATCCCATTTCCTTAATAATTTTAATTATGCGACGTTTAAAAGTGCCTCATTGATGGCCTAATTGAAATAAATGATTTGACTTTGACTTTGAACTCATTAGTAACCCTTTCAGTCCTTTTCAAGCTTAGGATTACGATGAAATGGTGCTCCATTTCCTATCAGGATTGCCTGTGTGCTCATGCTCACAGGCAATCCTGATAGGACTTTGACGATATGATGTAGTATCCTTGAATCCCGGGAAAATCTTAAGAGGTGTCGCGAAACCCAAAGTGCAATTATAAGAACAGAATAATAGCTTTAAATCAGACAAGTCTGATAGTCCTTTCTGCTCCACCTCCTTATGTAATGCGGGAGGGCTCATTTGCTGATTTCCAATCCCAAGAAATAACTGAACTTAGTTACTTACTTTTGGACACCATACAAAGCTGTCCCAGTATTATAGCTACTAAGACCTTTATCATTGCTGTTGATGAGGTATCACGATGGAATTCCCCATCAATATTTAACAGTTCCCAACCACTACCAGTTTACCTATCTTTTAACCAATCTCCAGTGAAAAACACACGCTCTCTCCTCTCTAAAATATAAAAACACGGTTCTCTAAATGCCACCAATTACGGCACTTCTTTGCATCGTAAATCCCTTAGCGAGTGTAATCGGCACCTCGGACCACTCATTACCTTTAATTTCTTAATCGTGGTTTTAATTGAAATGTTAAGCTACTTCGATAAGGGCGCACAGTCGCACCCGTTAATGTCCAACGCCCGATTAAACTTAGTTTTATCTTTTTGACAGCTGGCTGGTTAATGAGTGTAATGACACATTTTACGTTTCGCAAAGGGCTTTAGTGTTGGCCACTTAGCGAGTCTGCTTATCTGTGGTGGATATTATTTCTTGTAATTATGCTGTGATCGTTAATGACTGCACTGGATGAGTTTGCGAATCATAATTGCTATGGAGGTTGTGTTTTCTTTTGTTTAACTTGTTTAAGAGTCCGCTTGCATTTATTTTGCCGTACTTATACTTGTGGTTTTTATAAATATACCTGTGAACAAAAGTGTGCTTGAACATTTTACTATTTAGGAGGAAGTGGAATTTAATTTTTAAATAGGTAGTACATTAGACTATTTTTCTTACTGTTCTTTTGATCATCAGGCTATAATGTTCCCACTGCTGGGACATAGGCCTCCTCCTCCAGTGAGAGGGAGTGGGCCATAGCTCACAACGCGGGACTACTGCTGGTCGACGGTTGTCAAATGTCTTCGAATTTTTTGATTCTAAGATATATCTGTTTCCTCACGATATTCACTTCATAAAGTAAAGCGCCTGGCCTAACTAAACCTACAACTCGTAATTCGGTGATTCGGTAATTCACTGGGCCACCACTGCAATATTTTCATAATACAGAAAAGCTGCTGAAACTATTTAAATAACAAAGTAGCTAAGTATGTATATCTTACAAAATTGACGAATCAAATTATAATATAAATTCTAAACCATGTACAGGCGCCACCCACAGCCAGTACATCGTGCTACCCGAATCTATTTTCTTTAATGGATTTTTAACTTTATCACATTAGCAGAAGGTCCCTGTTCAGCCGAGAAAATTTGACAGACTATGATAGGTAAGTATTTTTTTTATTTGCACACATTGACAAGCAATTAATATTATTGTAATGAGTTAATTTCAGTTGTCGTTATTAGTGATCGATTAATCATTGGAGTCATACTTAATTAGCGTTGTTTGTCCTGCGTTGGCGCAGACGTGCCTCAATACATCGAACTTGTTAATCACGAGTTGACAAGCCATCAATCTGCTTATTCTCTGTTTAGACTACAATGTGATGAGGTAATTATAAGAAGAATATTACTTTTAAGAATAAATTAACTTACCCGTGGTTTTTATAAATATACCTGTGAACAAAAGTGTGCTTGAACATTTTACTATTTAGGAGGAAGTGGAATTTAATTTTTAAATAGGTAGTACATTAGACTATTTTTCTTACTGTTCTTTTGATCATCAGGCTATAATGTTCCCACTGCTGGGACATAGGCCTCCTCCTCCAGTGAGAGGGAGTGGGCCATAGCTCACAACGCGGGACTACTGCTGGTCGACGGTTGTCACATGTCTTCGAATTTTTTGATTCTAAGATATATCTGTTTCCTCACGATATTCACTTCATAAAGTAAAGCGCCTGGCCTAACTAAACCTACAACTCGTAATTCGGTGATTCGGTAATTCACTGGGCCACCACTGCAATATTTTCATAATACAGAAAAGCTGCTGAAACTATTTAAATAACAAAGTAGCTAAGTATGTATATCTTACAAAATTGACGAATCAAATTATAATCTAAATTCTAAACCATGTACAGGCGCCACCCACAGCCAGTACATCGTGCTACCCGAATCTATTTTCTTTAATGGATTTTTAACTTTATCACATTAGCAGAAGGTCCCTGTTCAGCCGAGAAAATTTGACAGACTATGATAGGTAAGTATTTTTTTTATTTGCACACATTGACAAGCAATTAATATTATTGTAATGAGTTAATTTCAGTTGTCGTTATTTAGTGATCGATTAATCATTGGAGTCATACTTAATTAGCGTTGTTTGTCCTGCGTTGGCGCAGACGTGCCTCAATACATCGAACTTGTTAATCACGAGTTGACAAGCCATCAATCTGCTTATTCTCTGTTTAGACTACAATGTGATGAGGCAATTATAAGAAGAATATTACTTTTAAGAATAAATTAACTTACCCACATATAACATACGTTTATTTATTTTATGTTGTGTTTCGTCATATAAAAAATTAAAAGACGAAAATGATTTGCCCCGCACTAGGAATTTCTCTCCTGTATTGTGGTTGCGTTTCAAAACATATAAACTCACATACAACTTTGTGTGGGCCATGCAAAATGTGTTCCATGTGGGCATCAAACCTGCGATACCCAGTGCAGCAGTCAATCGTTCTAGTTCCGCGCAATTTGATTTTCACAATTAATTTTAGAAAGCTGGAGAGGGGGCGGCGAACCGCCCCTTTAAAGTATTCCCCTGTAGAAAAAATTGTACAACCAGGCTTTCAGTACAGTCACGAGCAATAGTATGTACCTATACACTAAGCAGTATTCAAAAGCGGTTTCCTGCTACCATAATGATTAAACTTTTGCCTTTTCATTAGACTTCTATTTTGGAAGCCATACTATTACTAAATAGGTCTTATTTCAAAGTGGAATCTAGTTTTTTACGAGTAAATTGCGTTTGAATTTTGTTAAGTGTTTACATGTTATTGCTCGTGACTGTACAGATAAACACTGAGGTTGTTTATGGTGAGAACATAATCTTCAGCATGCAGTGTCCAGGTGTACAATATAATCCTACTAATATTATAATTGCGAAAGTTTGTGAGGATGTATGTATATGTGTATGTGTATATAGGCATGTTTGTTACTCTTTCACGCAAAAACCACTCAACGGATTTGGCTAAAATTTGGTACACAGATAGTTTATAACCTGGATTAACACATAGGATAGTATTTTTATCCCGATTTTATGTTCCCGTGGGAAAATTTTCGAGTTGTAGCGGGTGAAGCCGCTGGCAACAGCTAGTAATATAATATTCCACAACTATCACACAATGCCATCTAGTCTTAAGCTAAGCAGAGCTTGTGTTATGGGTACTAGACAACTGACAAATATACTTATATATTTCTAAATACATAAATATTATATATAAATTACACCCAGACACAGGACCACAGGTATAATGTCTTAACAAAACTGAATGTGGGCTTTTTTTATCGTGGTAAAATCATCAAACAAGTCCTCCCGTCCAGGGTGGGACACGGTACTGTCAATCTCGTACTGACTAAAATACGAGTATACGGTGTTTCTTTAAAAGTGGGGTCACGGTTACCTGAAAGGACAGTCTCGCGACCCCGGCTGGCTGAATGTGGGCTTAACTTAAATCTGCACACCCACACACGAAGATTAAAGTAGGTACCTAAATGCTTAAGCAGTTATAAATTCAGTATTTAACTGACTATAGATATTGATGGCCTACTTATTGATAGGTATTATTAGGTATAAAATAGCCTATATCTAACTAAAATACCTCGGAGTGATCGGTGTGGTACATATATAAAAAAATACCGACAGATTTCAGAACCTCCTCCTTTTTGAAGCCGGTTAAAAATGGTCTTACCTCTACGTGTTTTACACTTGAACTAAATCAACTAAATGTAAGTTTTTCAGGAATCTGTATATTCACATAAAATTAAGTTGGATTATAGTACCTACTCATATTTACATGCAGTCGGCTATTATGAAGATTTTAAAGTTCTTGAAAAACAGTATCGCATCAACCATCTTCAATTTTGGAAAATGGGGTTAATAATTGTTAGGTCACTTTGATGTTATCATTTACTAAGAAGCTCCACTTTGAAGAAGAAAAAAAAAACCCTAAAAACTGGACTCACCCTTACTACATGGACATTACTGACTGACGATATACATTTCGAAGATCACAGACGTTGTCTTAAGATAAAAAAACACCAGCCACAGAAACTCCTCATTGATTTATCGATACAATCAGCGCATAACAGGCAATACCTTGTCCTGACGAAACTTAATGTGAGCTTAAAGGCCTGCCCACGCGCCCGAAAGATTAAAACATCCTAGCATTACCGCGCAGAGATAAGTTCAACCTCTTTTATTGATCGCCATGTTGGATTCTGCCGACGTTTGAAATAAGAGTCGTTTCGATCGATTTACGGTCGAGGCATACCTACCTTACGATTTGCGAAGTATTCTTTTTATTTCGTGGCAAGATACAGAAATAGGTTAAGTGTGTGCGTGAATTATGTGGCTTGTACTTTTCTTGTAATTGGACACAACATAAAATCTTTTAAGAAGAGTTATGAGATCATTGTTTTCTTTTTGTTTTTGTTGGAGGTTTCTGAATATTGGTAGGGCACACGTTTGACAGCCATGGGCAAATTATAAGACAAGATAATTAAACTTTAATAAAGTCTAAACTATATGGTGGAGACAGATAACAGGTAGTAATTACATATTTCATGTGTTTTCATTCTATAGGCTCAATTTTATTCCATTCCTATATTAATTGGTACAATAAAATAGCCTGAAATACTACCAATAAACAAGTTAAGATCCCTTTGTGGTGTAAAATTCTTGAAAGGAAGTCGTTACTGAAACGTGTGAAGCGATACAGAAAATTAAGTTCTATTAACATAACGGAGAACAACTTTACGAACACACTGATCCGTAAGCAAATGTTATTTGTTTCCCAAACAATAGAATTTGGTTATAAAACTTAATAGCGTTCGGCTACGGTCGGGCAACTTCGGTGGTGTTCGGGCAAGTCCGGACGCGCGGCCATTCTATTGTTCTACCGCTAATTGAATCGATGCCACTGATAGATTGCGTGGTGCTTGAGGTCGGCAGCACCGAAGGGTTAGCGTTAATTGATACTAAGTTTTAAGTTAAGAAAATGAGGGAGCTTTTTTGAAAAGTATTTAAATGTAGGACATATTCTACCAACTATGTTAGGATCGGCTCAATAGCATTATTTTACATGGTGCGATTGGCATTATTGGCAATCCAACCTCCACATTCCACAATCCAGTTCGTACTGTATACCTAATAGATTTTTAACAAATAGTTGAAAAATGTATACAATTCAATAAATAGTTTAACTAATGATCAAAAAACTCCGTCTTAGCAGTGAAACCGAGCGTTCCCGTAACGAATGGTTAGTGCTACCGGACAATGGACAAATCGAATCTGTCACGGGCGCCCGCGCATCGTGGCTTACTGGGGCGCGCCAAAGTTCACCTAAAATTTAAACTCCGATCATCGGAAACCCGAAAATTGTATTCCTAACATTTTTAATCCTAATGATCACAACTCCTAATTGCACTGTCACTAATATTCGTAATTCCGAATCATTCGACTTCATAATGTCGGTAGCAATAAACATCTATTATACTATTATTTGTTTTCCTATATTTTCTCAACATAACCTTCTTTTACACTATTATTCAAAGTCATATCTTTTTTGTTTAGTTTTATTTTTATTTTGTTGGCTTGCTTCGCACTCACTAATTATAATATGAATTGGTTTTTTTTTTATTAGTTAAAGCGTCTTCTTTAATTTTATTTAAAGCGGTGTGTACCGTAATAATGTTTAGGGATAAAAACGTTATGATAAAAAACAGTAGGAGTTTCAATATATTTACAATAACGATATTATTGATAACAATTTTCGGAAAAATGAGTGTTATGAACATCGCCGGTAGCAATACAAAAAGTATGATTAAAAACTTTAGGATGAAAAATTTTAGGAAGAGTAATCATTCGATTCGTGAGCCAATATGACCCGCCGGGTCCATATTGGCTCACCTAAAGTTGTTTACCCGAAATTGTTCTTCCTAACGATTTGTAATCCGAATGATTACTCTTCCTAAAATTTTTCATCCTAAAGTTTTTAATCATACTTTTTGTATTGCTACCGGCGATGTTCATAACACTCATTTTTCCGAAAATTGTTATCAATAATATCGTTATTGTAAATATATTGAAACTCCTACTGTTTTTTATCATAACGTTTTTATCCCTAAACATTATTACGGTAATATTTTAATTTAGTCATTTTACTGGATTTAGTCAAACTAAGTCCAGTAAAATGTCGACAATTTAGTCAAACTAAAAATAAAGTAAAATGTCGAGAAAATTCGACGGAGCACCGCTTCGCGGTGCTCCTACTTCTGGGTGGTTTAAAAAAAAATAACCACGAAGGAGATGGCGGGGTCTTTCAGACCCCGCCATCCCCTTCTAACCTAACCTGTCCGAGTCGGGGTGCCCCCAGTCGTTTTTGGTCAAAGTGTCGTGTTGGGGTCACTATGAAAAAAATACTGGCGACAAATTTCCAGGTTGCGCTCGCCGGCCGCTGCCGCGGCACCGCTCGCTTTGCTCGCTCGACTCGCGAGTAGCTGGTCACAGTTCTAACCTAACCTAACGTATGGATATCTTTTCAGGTACACACCGCTTTAAATAAAATTAAAGAAGACGCTTTAACTAATAAAAAAAAAACCAATTCATATTATAATTAGTGAGTGCGAAGCAAGCACTTCCTCAAGTATACGTGCTAATATGCCAACAAAATAAAAATAAAACTAAACAAAAAAGATATGACTTTGAATAATAGTGTAAAAGAAGGTTATGTTGAGAAAATATAGGAAAACAAATAATAGTATAATAGATGTTTATTGCTACCGACATTATGAAGTCGAATGATTCGGAATTACGAATATTAGTGACAGTGCAATTAGGAGTTGTGATCATTAGGATTAAAAATGTTAGGAATACAATTTTCGGGTTTCCGATGATCGGAGTTTAAATTTTAGGTGAACTTTGGCGCGCCCGGACCCGGCTTACTGGCCACCTCTATTACACGCTAACCAAGTCCGATACCTGTGCGAGTTTTGGAAAAAAACAAGAATGATTTTCTTCCTTTTAGTGGGCACTGTTTTGTGTGGCCAGTGTTATAAAGTCGGATTCTATTTGACATAAATGGAGGACATTACGTTGAGGTCAGATTTGAATAGGTTATTCACAAGAACCGGCTTTGCGCCATCGTTACATGGTGGACATCCCTCGTGTGCGTACAAAGCGTTTCGCCAATACTTTTATTTGTGCACACAGTTATGAAGTGGTATTCTCTACAATATGGAATCCATGTTTCCTGATAGTTACAACCTTGGGGTCTTCAAGTCAACACTGACGTTTTTCTAGGGAAGCGTGCTTCACCGTCAACTACGTGGTCAAATGCGAAACTATAGCTAAAAAAAACAGAACTAATACATACAGTTCTCATAAATTCACATTAAACAAGATGGAAGAATTAAATTATCAAGAGAAATGTATTGGATCGCGGTGTGGCGTCGCTGACGAGAATTAAACTGAGCTAAATAAGGTACGATATATTGCCTTGTCCCCTGTGAGTTGTAAGTGACTGTCTCATCTAATTGAAAGTGAAAGAAATTAGCATAAACAGGGCTACATATTCGGAGTTCCATTGCTCGATACAGGCCCGGACTTAGGATTTCAAACCGGGCCATAAGTTGATAGTTGCGCCCCATCTCCAGGCTTTACCTACAATCTAAAAATGCAGTCCTGCTCGCCAATCATCATCATCATCCAATGAGTCCTCCCACCCAGGGCAGAACGGGAAGGACTGTCAAACTTGTACAGACTAAAATCCACGGTGTCCTTCAATAGCCTTTTAACTTCCGGGGCCACGGTTCCCTCATAAAACGGTCCCGCGACCCAGGAGACGGTGTCGCGACCCCGTGACCGGTCCCGAGACCCCTGTCATGTAATGTAGCCCCTACTATCTAGAGAGATAGCACGTACACTATGCACACGTTTATAAATTAATTTAATACGAAAATCAACAGTGTTACAAGAACGTGTATCAGATGCTAGAAGATTAGTATTTTTTCTAGCATGTATTAAGCAAGCAATTTTTGTCTTTTTATATGATTTAATTTTAGTGTATTTTATAATTAAATTTATTACTATTACTTTTATTATTTTGATGTGTAAATGTTCAGATACAAGTTTATTGTTTATGAATAAATGACTAAGGACTAGCATGTTTATGATTTTGGTGCCCCCAGAAGCTGGCACGTGCCCCGTCTGCCCCCCCTAGATCCGGTACTGGTTCGATATCCTTTAGCGAGTGAAGCAAATGTTCATTCCGTATTTCAGCCCGCTTTGTGTTGCCGCGGGTTCATTAAGCTTAATAACATAATTTCGAAAAGTAATTACTTCAATAATTAACAGTATGTTCGTCTGTACTACTCAATTGACATAGCTCTTAATTTGCGTGAAGGCGCAACGCATTGATTAAGCAATCTATTCTATAATTCGTAATTACATTTTATTGTATAGTCGGCGTAATATACGATTAAATTGCATTGTGTGAGGTGTTCGTTTTGTTGCTCATTTGTGTGGAAACAATGAAGAGCAAATAAGACTTTGGAGGTAGATATGGGCACCGCGAAGGCGCGGCGCGGTGCTAAAACTTCTAGGTTAATCTAACTGATGGCATCCAAAATATTATACCAACATTGAAAATGTGGCACCACTACCTGCGTCAATTACCCCCTCGCCTCGTAAAATCGAGTGATAAAGCAATCGAAACACATGCGAGTTGTAGAACTTTCTGATGGTTGTTACCAGTACGGTATGGATATTGCCATAGATTAGGGATTATAAAATACTTTTTATGTGTTTTTCGAACATTTCAGATAAAATATGGTGGAATTTATGTGTGTTGGAACCAGAATCCACATAAAATTATTGTACCGAAGTTTCCATTTGCTTACGATCACATGAAAAGAAAGTTGTTTTTGTAACAAACTGTTAGCTTTTTGTATTAAAACAATTTTTATTGACAAGTACCTAGGTTGCCATCCGTCCGGGTTTCCCCGGATTTTTCCTAGTTTAGAGAGCGTCCGTGGAGGGTGTGTCATTTGTAGTCCGGGTTTAAAAAATTAGAAATAGAAAATAAACAAAAAGGTGATTTATGACATTTTCATTACACAGACTGTGTTTAAAAAAAACCTGTTGACATGCCCGGGTTCTGGACTCTAAAATCCGGGGTTTTCAGGCGTCTTGTTCTGGTAAAATTTTAGAGATAGCAACCCTATGACCTATCTACTGAAATAGGAAGGCGACATTGCTGCCATAGCTGGTTAAACCAGGATGACGCTGGCTTAGAAGTGGTGGGTATTGGCACAAGGAAAGAGCGGCCTACCTAGGAGTTGTTGAAGTCAGGCTGTGGATGACAAACTAACCAAAACAACTGACCAATACTATACAAGATTATTTGTAAAAACATTAACAACCGTTCATTGGCTGAAAGTATTTATGAACAACTTTTTCTATGAGACCAACAAATTGTCAACGAAATATATTCCATTGTGTTTAAAACACTTTTTTTTTGGTTTTTCAGCTTTGATTTCATAGTAAAAGTTTCACAGTTTCTTCAAAATCAAGTAAATTACTTCTTGGATGTTACGGTTTTTCTCCATCACAGTTACAGTAGAGCGTCGATTATCTGAACTAATTGGGGGACATGGGTGTTCGGAAAACCGGTTTTTTCGGATAATCGAACTACCTATATGTTTTTTGTTTGAGATGGGTTTGTTCTTGACTCTAGTCCAGGTTAAAGGGGACAGAGAAAAAGCCTACAATGAACCGAGCTTACCCAGAAGAAACTTGTTCACTATTACTTTTTTACGACCCAAGAAGTGAGTTCCACTACTTTGCTGTGCACATTATGAAGGAAGATTGTAAGCGCATAGTGAGACCTAGCAGTTCGGATAAGCGGTCGTTCGGTTAACCGACGTTCGGATAATCGACGCTCTACTGTATTTACTATAACTGTGGACAAATAAATTCCAACCACATTGTGAGCTAAGCCATGGGTCAACTAGTTAAAAACAACTCGCTTTTTAACCTTATCGACATGTTTCACGCAAAATTCAAAACTATGTAAAACTCGAGACATCATTCAGGTATTCCATAGATGGTAGCGTTAGTTACGACTTTTCGAGACCACCGCAGTGCGTGCGAGAGTTGTCTCCGAGATTTACGAGTCAATGTGTCACCACGTTTACAACGGACAGTGAGTGTCAACAAACTACTCGTTACTGGTAACTATGTAGTTTACTACCCGACAATGTCTGTGCTTGCTTTGTTTTGAATAGTTTTTGGTTTCGATGTTGATCAAAATGGTCCAAAGTTGTTTTTGTTACAACAAATATTATACAAGAGTGAAGCCTTGTCACAAGATTTCTGTATTTTAACTACGAGTATGTACTTGGAGTTTTTACGGCGTTTATTGTATGGGAAATGAAAACGCGCCTCTAGTGTACGAGCGCGGTACTATTTTTAACCGACTTCAAAAAAAGGAGGAGGTTCTCAATTCGTCGGAATCTTTTTTTTTTTATGTATGTTCCCCGATTTCTCGAAGACGCCTGGACTGATTTGAAAAGTTTTTCTTTTGTTTGAAAGGGTAAGTAAAAGTTTTTATATTCTATCAAATTAACCTCAAGATTCCATTTGTTTATGTCACAAAAAAGTGAAAGTCATGCTAGGGCCTCTGAACACGTAATTAAAAGTAAATTTATGCTTCAGAAAAAGTAGAATCTATGACTGTCTGGCAATTCCGCAGGCAGTAACAATTAATAATCGAAAAATAATATCTTGAATTCATTTCCTACAAAGAGATACGAAATTAAAATGGCTCACGTGTTCAATAAATTGAGACAAACTATAATTAAAAACACATACATATGCTTATTTTTAGCAACTCCAACTTAAGGGTACGTGCGAAGTAATTTATATAAAAGTTTACAAATAAGAATAAAAATATAAACTGATTCATGTTTAACATTCAATGGCGTAGATAATAAGTTCTGTTGATAAAAATCGACACCTGAAACGCAGCATTCAATTAGCAAGATAGAAATCAAAGATGAAATTTGCGTGAATTAGAGTGGGGCTCAATCGGGAATAGCGATCGTATCAAGTGAAGCGAATGTCGTGGAGCGATAATCTCGCAGCTGTAACTGATACAGCACTAGCGTCCACTTAGAAGGATACTTTAGCCTTAACTAACAAATTATCAGCCCAATTTCACTAATTGCACGAATTATGAAAAATATCGTTTTACGCTAACCGAGGCGAATCGTTGAGACATATAAATTCTCGGTTGTTCCTGAACAAGGAAGTGAAATTATAATTACTCGCTAATTAACTGAGGCAGCTAAATGCAGGTAGCATTTGGGGATATAAAACATTTTGCCGAAACTGGTGGAGTTGGGCTATTTGGCTCAAAGTTAACGTGGAATTTGAGCTGTCGCGACGACTACAGATTTGATAAATTACTTCACTCATCTCATTCATCGTAAATATGCAAAGTTGCTGGCAAACGTACAGGCACTATGTCCAAAGCTTTTATTATAACGAACATGTCCCTTTTTCTGCATTGTGTTGGAAGCCTTCCAGCTAATACATTAGAGCGCTGTTCATAAACTCCAGTTAACTATCTGCTAATTAAACGAAGGATTACGTAGCACGCGTGTTCGGCTCGTGTAGCCGGGCGTTCATTAATTTTTACATGGTTGTATCGTAAAGCCTCCCATAATAATCGCTTACGAGATTTATCGATGCAAAGATTAATTATAAATTATCGTTAATTTTAAAATGTTAGACGAAAATAACTTTTTTTATCTGATGTTGGTAAGTACTTTAGTTAAAAGTTCTTGTATATTTCTTTTTGTTAAATAAATTACCCATAAAAGTTCCCTTTGTTGAAAGTTTTACTAAAAGGGGAATTGAAGAGGTCGATTAATCCTTAAATGGCAAGTATACTTGCAGTTATATTGTCAAAACTACTTATATTGTCAAGTCAGATACAGCTCTACGTAAAGACAAGTAAAAAGTGGAATAAACTGCGATATTGTTTCGGAAAGAATTTATTTATTGCCACAAATGGTAGACAGGTAATGGCGATAGGATGGTCTAGTAAATTGCACCTGTAATATCTCTATAAGCAGATATCAATAACTTTTCTAAGGAATTATTACGTCGACTATTTTTTGCATACTGTACCTACCTACCTACCTATACTCAACAACGCATTCTTTACAAACGTTTATTTTTTTTTCTAAAGTTTGTTGTTATAGGCTGATTAATAAAGTGACAGTATTTAGTAAATACTGGGGTCATTCCTGATTCAAATAAAGCAGAACAGACTGCGTCTTATCTCCTTTGTGCAACTCCAGTAGCACTTTATACCAATGCTGTCGATGTGGCTGATTTCTGGGAGTCTTAAAAGGTCATTGTACCGAAATCATAATAATTATAAATTCATTAATTACGATAAAATCGTTTTCTGCTCAAGTGACTTTTTAGGTCTGTTCGAATCTAATTTAACTTACGGGAATTATCGACGACAAAGGAAATTAAATATTTTAATTTTCCTTACGAATTTTAATGAAATTTTATTGATAAATCGTTTTGTTGTAGGTAATCAAATACAAGAACGTGACAAAATTAGTAAACCAAATACCTTTGAACCAGAAATATGTAGGTAATCAAAATATATGAACGTATGTCTATGTGGATATGACAGAAGGAGTTAAACCAAATACCTAAAAAGGAGTAAAACCAGAAATATGTAAGCAATAAACCCGTGCAAGGTCCTGGTCGATTAGACACGGTCAGGGGCAAAGGTGTGAATCGACATTTAATAAAATAATTTATATGACGCTGATGCGTTTTTAATGGCCACCAGACGAACGGACACGTTTTTGTAACTCATATAACGACTAAACAGTTAGTGTTAATGGAGTACAAGCAGTTACTTCTCATTGAAATACCATGTTTCAAGGTTTTTACCTTGATTTGTGTAAATTGTAGTTAAAATGTAAGTAGATATTAGTAGAATGAACCTATTGACCTAAGCTTGAAAATTGACTGGAACGTAAAGGGCTATTGAAGGATCACCGTGGATTTTAGTCAGTACGAGTCTGACAGTCCCTCCCGTCCCACCCGGGAGGACTTAGTTGATGATTGTACCACGATAAAAAAAATGTGAAGCCATTTGCTAACGCTGCTATATGCATGCTAGATCATCAAATAAAAAGGAAGTGAAAAGTACTAACGTACTTAAACATTATAGTTTAGTCAAACTATATCTCTAGCTACGCACCGCGCTAGCTACGAGCGCGCGTAGCACTCCCGTAGCACACTTACAGTTCGAGTATATCAGTTCAGTTGTAATTACTTTGAAAATAAATATAATATACTCAAGCTACACACACTTTAGCATGATATAAGCGACATGCCACCTTCCCCCTTCGGTAGGTATGAGACGTTACGTTCCTCTTATTGCAGCCACAAGCACCCGATGCACGCACATCGATAGCGCGGCGTCGTATCGAGAGACAATCAATTAACTCGCCTCCACAATTCGATTATTGATTTTGTAATTAAATCGCGTCGGTGGGCGTGTCGCGCACCAACTCACGCGAATGAATTATCTTTATGGCAGATTTTTAGTGATGTTTGTTGACTTTTTCAATTAAGCCATTACGAAAGGGTAAACCTTAAAGCTATTGTCAAACAGAGAGGCGTGCCGAAAGCGAAGCGAAGCGTTTTCATTTGTAATGTATGGAATTGTTTGAATCCAGTCACATAGAAACGCGAAAGCGATGCGATAGCGTTAGCGATCCGAAGGCGTTGGCGATATTACAACTCGGCGAGGCGTGGCGAAGGCGTTTGCGAAGCGTTGCCGAACTATTAGTAATGGCTGGCTTTGTATGCACGACGTCAAACATAGAGCGATTCCGAAGCGAAGCGTTAGCGAGGCGTTTCCGAGGCGAATCCGAGACTTGACAGTGCCACAGTGACACTGTCATGCCTATTTAAAAACTAATATTATTTACAAATTAGCTGTTCAGTATTGTGAGAAATGTGGAATAATCGAGGACGTGCATCATATCTTGACCGAGGATGAGTGGAGCGAACGCTTCTGGTAAAATCTGTTTGGTCCTCACGCTGCATGGATATTGACGACAAGCTCAGGATGCGCACGGAATTTACTTTCACTGGTGCTGTGTAAAGCTAATGCGTAGAGTAGCACATAGCCCGGGAGTGATGCTGAGGGAGCTGTGTGGTGGAGGCGGCACGCACCACCGCTTGCTGTGTCCGGTGGTCAGGCCCAACATACTGACCAAAACACCTCTCACTAGAACAATCCGTGTTATGAACGAAGATCATGAGTGAATAACGCGTACAAGTTCTTTTAAATGAAGTTATTTATGTAAGAAATCTCTAAATACATTTTGTTGTTGTAATTTGTATTTTTATATTGTTATGTGACACATAACTACCGGTCTGGTACAGCAGCAGGCAACAGTGCTGCGCAATAATAACGCCTTTACAGAATATAATATAAATTATGAGGATCAGTATCTAGTACCGCGGTATTCGTTTGCTATCCTCTATAAAAAAACTAACGCACGTAATTGGGGCACCATGTAAAAACCAAACAACATAATTATTATTCAATTATTTTATTGTGATAATATGATCTATAACAACAACTTCAAAAATCCTGCTCTTTAACATTTTGTTGATGGTGTAACACATTACCATACAGAACACACAATCATAACATTTTTTTTTACAGAATACGCACGAATGAACAGTATTTTCAATCACATGATTATGATAATAGCATTATTGTTTCCAAAATAGGCCTGAAATTGATAAATTTATTACATTGAAATCATGCTTCAGCAGTCAATTGATTAATTCAAAGACATTGTGACACAAAGTCTTGGCATTCAAATATCATCATTTTAATCCTCCTTTTGATGTGGTACTGTTCTCATCTTCAACAAAACGGCGGCTGGGCCAATGCAAATTGAAGATACGAGTACTTGGTACCTCCTCAATAAAAATATTACTTTGGTTTTGTTTTCATTATGTAAACCAATCCAGTTTTCGAATAATCCGTTAACCGTATCTTGAGAACTGTTAAAGTCTAACGACAGTCACAAATGTGTATTTGGTCAACACTCAGATCAAAGAAAAAGTTAAGGTTAATGAATATTATTTACAAAACTAAATTTCTTATCGGATACTGTGGCTATTTGGAGAACTAAGTATGTGCACACACACAACAGCTGCACATTTTCTTGTTGCATATTATTAGATCATTACTTTACGCAGTCTACATAATAATATGAGCAAACAATCACGGAAAAACATGAATAATAGAAATTAAGAAATAAATAAACAATCAATATCAATAGACGTCAATCTGTGACAAGTTTACGGTATACAAATGTACTCTATGGTTTACGGTATCACTCTTTTTTTAAATATTTTTTTGTCATGACTTCAAGGCCTTGCCAAACGGTGTGGCACAATGATAAAGCCACAGACTACATAGAAGTACTACGTATGTCAAAACCGCATGTTTATTTTTAAAGGAGATGAGTCCTCCCATCCAGGGCAGGGCAGGAGGGACTGTCAGACTTGTACTGACCAAAATCTACGGTGTCCTTTAATAGCCTTTACCTTCCGGGGTCACGGTAGCTCGAAAGTCCCGCGACCCCGGCAGGCTTTGGCCCTCTAAGGCTAAGTCTAGAGAGCCAATGCCTGCCGGGGTCGCGGCCCGTCATTATGCTGACACTCTTTGAGGCGCTCGCAAAGGAGAACATTCAGGCTCCATACATTTTTGGGCCTTTTCTGAAAGTGCCGGCCAACGAAAAAAAAGGTACCTATAGGTAGTACTAGTCATTTGGAGCAATAGTTACTATAGCACAAAAGTTGTAGGATTGCTCTCGGCCAAGTTATACAAGTTCGAAAATTCGTGATTCTCATACATTTTTTAATTTCTGAAAGTGCCGAGAATCACTAAATAATGATAAGTATGGCTAGAACTAGCGACCTCAAGCAATTTAACATAACGCCTGTAATGCCTGAGGGGTTGGGCAGAGGAGTACCGAATAAAAATGAATAATCTGTTTATTTTTTGTGAAAAGTAATAAAAACATTTTAAAATTTACAAATCTGCTGGTGGGACCAGCATCGGGAACAGAACCAAGGTTGCCTGTGATTAGGGGTCTTTGGAGAGGAATCTCCTAACAATAAGAGACGTGATCAGCACTGCTGCTTTTTGAATCAACCCTTTTTAGGGGGAAATAAAATCATCAAATGAGTTATTTCGCTCTGGGCTGAGCTGTAGAGACTGTCAGACTCATCATCAGCCTATAATGTTCCCACTGCTGGGACACAGACCTACTCTCTTTGTGAGAGGGAGTGGGCTATAATCCACCACGCGGGCCCAGTGCGGGTTGGCAGATGTCACATGTCTCCGAATTTTTTGGTTCCAGGACATGCCGGTTTCCTCACGATGTTTTCCTTCACCGTTTTGAGAGCAGTGGTGATGAAATAAATTACACAAAGTAATGCGCCTGGCGGGGTTCGAACCCACGACCTACAACTCGTAAGTCGGGACCGATACCACTAGGCCACCACTGCTCTATACTGGGCCACCACTGCTCTATGTATCTACTGTCAGACTTCTGCTGACTAAAAGTCCACCCTCTTCATTCGGTTGCCCTTTGCGTTCCAGATACTAAGATAGTCGACGAGCCGGTACCTACATTTCACTCATACATTAATTTTTGTTTCTCAAAGAGCCTCATTGCTTTTGGAACGCGATACTTTCGGGTCCACAATTAGCGGTGAGACGGGTTTGCCTCACCGTCCCTTGACATCCCGTGGAACTTCAAAGAGCATTGCCGACGTTTGGAGCAAAAACAGGATCGAGCCGGGGCTGCCTTCAAGCTGTTACCCAACCTTGCGAGGCAAACGCCGCTTTTTGAAGGCTCTACGTGGGAGTGGTACGGTTAAAGCCCCTCTACGGGAACCCTGTGTCTGTCGTTTTCATAAGGAAGCGAACAGACAAGCTAATCGCACCAGGAGATCATGGCTATTCGGGTGATCCACTCATACACATGATGCTGGAGGATCCCGTTCCAGATCACACGTTGGCAATCCGGAAAGGAGGCTGCCTCTTCTTCTGCAGCAGTAATGACAGCGAAGGAAGAGGCAGAACACGCGAAAGAGGACGCCCTCGAAATCTCAATCGAGTCGCGTACGGCAAATAATGCGGAGCTAGTTGTCTTATCAAGGATCAGGCCCAGGACAACAGCATTTCGAGTTCCACGCGCGTCTAAATAAGCTTTCAGTGACAGTTATATAACATGTTATGTTACATAGTCTGTACGCACCGTAAGGTAAGAAATAAAAGAAATTATTTTAACTTATTTATTCTTATCATAGAATTTTTTTTTGATGTAGACATACGTATGACTACATACATACATATGTATACACTAGCAACAGGACCAGGATACGCCTTTCGCGGTCCATATCAAATCAAAACTGTAATTTTTATCTTTGGATACACTTGCTGAACATAGGGTACGTGCCGGTACACGACGCCGTAGCGCGGCACGGCGCCGCGCCGCTCGCCGGCGGGCGGTGCCGTAGCTCGGCACGGCGCCGCGCCGCTCTCCGGCGGGCGGCGCCGTAGCTCGGCACCGTAACTCGGCACGGCGCCGCGCCGGAGACATGGGGCCACGCCCTAACTCAGCAGGATAGGTACCGTAGCACGGTTGATAATTTTATTACCCGAAAAACGTGGTTGATTCAGAAAGCGGTACTTTTGGTCACGACTCGTATTGTTAGGAGGTTGCTCTCCCAAGAGGCCTACCACAGACAGTTTCGATTCTGTTCCCGATGCTGGTCCCACCAGCAGATTTGTATATTTTAAAATGTTTTTATTACTTTTCACAAAAAATAAACAGATTATTATTCATTTTAATTCGGTACACCTCTGCCCGGGTTGGGCAGAGGTGTTCAGGGATTACAGGCGTTATGTTTAATTGCTTGAGGTTGCTAGTTCTAGCAATACTTATCATTATTTGGTGATTCTCGGCACTTTCAGAAATTAAATAAAACCGGCCAAGTGCGTGTCGTCGGGCCACGCACAGTGTAGGGTTCCGTAGTTGCCCATCAAAATACTTATGCGAACTAACTAAACTGATTCGCTGAATTTAATTTTAAAATTAAAAAGAAGAATTTTCAAAATCGGTGCAGGAGTCTTTGAGAAATCGGGGAAAACACATAAAAAAAAAGATTACGACGAATTTAGTTAAAAATAGTTGACGATAAAAACCTACCTATCCCCAAAAAACATACCGTAAAAACATACCTATTAAAGCTGTAAAATAAAGTTGACAAACTGACATTTGCAGTTGAAGAACATGTTCTCCGATACATTTTGTTTAAGAAAATATGTTATCCAAGTACATTTTATAAGTTGGTCGACTATTACTCGTAAAGTTGTAAAGCCTACTTAGTCATGATAATTTTCTTTTAAACTTCGTTATATATACTACTATTTTGAATTTTTTCACACCCCCAAACATAACCGTTTAGCTGGTAGAGGGGGGGGGACACTCGAGTCGAGCAAAATTTAGCACTTTAAAGCTTAATATTTCACAAACGAATTTTTTTATCAAAAAATTGTTAATGGAAACTATCAATATGTTTTAAAGACCTATTTAATGATACCCCACACTAAGGGGTACGCGAGAAAAAAATAAAACATCCCCACTTTACGTGTACAGGAGGTACCCTAAAAAAAAATATTTTACGAGATTTTATTTTACCACTTTTTCGGCACAACAAATTCGTATATTTATACCAAATTAGAGCTCTCTAGTACTGTGCGTCTCTGAGCTAAACTGCGGACAGACGGACGGACGGACGGACGGACGGACGGACGGACGGACATGGCGAAACTATAAGGGTTCCTTGTTGACTACGGAACCCTAAAAATGTATGAAAATTACGAATCTTCGAACTTGTATAACTTGGCCGAGAGCAATCTTACAACTTTTGTGCCATAATAACTATTGCTCCAAATGACTAGTACTACCCATAGGTACCATTTGTTTTCGTTGGCCGGCACTTTCAGAAAAGGCCCAAAAAAAATGATGTCCTTTATGAAGTTTTATGTCATGGGTATCGTTTTCATGGTTTTCGAGGCCGGTGTTGTAGCCGATAGTGCTGTCAAAGTGTAAATCCAAGATGCCGGCTGCAAAAAATATCGAGGTTTTCGTCATGGGTGTCGTTTTCATGGTTTTTGAGGGTGTTGAAGCCGATGTTGCTGTCAACATAGAAATCCAAGATGGCGGCTACAAAACATATCAAGTTTTATGTCATGGGTGTCGTTTTCATGGTTTTCGGGGGTGTTGTAGCCGATAGTGTTGTCAAAATGTAAATGAAATGTGACTCACGCCAAATCTTGTAAAAGGTTAGGCCACATTAACAAAGCTCACAAGTTGTTGTGTATTAATATTAAACTGTTCCGAGTTATAAATCTTTTACTGGTATTAACCAAAGTCATGAGATTACCTATTATTTGTAAACTAGTTATTTTAACTCGATTGTTTGATCACTACAGAACACAGATGTTTTAATAAATACAGTTCAGTTTCAAAAACATTAAGAGTGACAACCAGTAGGTAATTATTTCTACAGCTAGGCCTAGTTTCCTTAAAGTCCATATTTGTTATTATATAAGTGCAAGAGAATTATATAGAAACTTCTTACTCATTTTGTCTATGAATGTATTACTCTTAATTTTGTTTGTCATTAGTGCTGTCACTAATAAGTCTAAAATATTATGTAAATTTTAAGCACATCAAAACATTTTATTTATGAAAGGTTTTATCAGTTAAATCCCTAACCAATCGTGAGGTGCGAACGGTGAGAGTCGTCGTGACACGTCGAAAAACACATCGTAGATCCAGCGATGTGATTTCTTATTGAGAATAGCATAGTTAGGCAAAGGTGACTGAGGCAAAGCCTACGATGGAGCGAGCTTACCTAGAAAAAGCCTGTTCACTCTAACTTTGAAGAGATACGAATATGGATGACAAATTCAGTAAACACTTTGCTATGCCTCTCCAAGCTGCATAGAAGCTTCGCTCTAATCAGTATCAGTATTTGTGTTGAAGATGAGGACATGGATTAAGACGAGAGTCTTATCTCTGGTAAAAGTACCCTAGTCAAACGGAGGGTTTAATGGAGGAAGATGATTTATTGCAAGACTTTGCCACACGATACCTTAGAATTATTAATCAATTGATTCTTGGAGAATGACCTATTTGGAAACAACGCGATTGTCATAATATTTATCTATTTAAAAGTTAAAACTATTCAGTTCAATACTTCAAGAGACATAATTATTGCCAAAAAATAGTATGGTAATGTTTTAGACATTAACAAAATATTACTGTTTGGGCAGGATTCCTCGATATTGTTGATAAAGATGATTAAATAAACAATTTTAAAAATGTTGTTTTTATTTTTACATAGTACACCTAAGTATTTTTATATTAGAGGCTTGCAAAAGGGCCGCTACCAGCCAGCGCCGAACTACCAACGGGTTTAGAACCTAACGGCTCAGTTCGTGACGATGGGAAGAGATCAGACGTCATGACGTTGGGATATTGGAAGGGGAGGCGGGTGGGCCTTTGGTGTGTGGCGGTATTTGTGTCGACACCGTTGCGCTATCTTATATGCAAGCACAGCGGGCTGTGCTGTCGCATTTGCTGTGGTTGCTGGGACCCTCAAAAGGCGTAAAATATACAGCATTTATACCACTTCAACTGCATTTTTGACAGTGGTAACCAGTGATGACATCAGCTGGCGTTTTAGTGGACCAGGCAAAAGCCAGCCGATGCCAATTGGGTATTATTGTAGGTTGATTTGCTGGCGTCTGTACCACGCGAAGAAAACTTGAAAAAACTGAGTCGATTTCATCGATTAGCGCACCTTATCTAATAAAAAGAATTCAAACAGTTTTCGGTATGAAATTTCTCAATAAATTATCGATGTTTTACAAGAAAGAAAATGAAGAAAAAGAAAAATCTGGCAACACAAACAAAGTGCACGCTTCGGTCTCGCTTTCCCGTATTTGCTCTGTTTGACGTCGTTCATATAAAGCCAGCTAATACAACTGTCACGCCTCGCTTCGCGGGCACGCCTTTCTGTTTGACATGGTCTCTGACGACTTCAATTTCGGCGCGATATCGCTTCATATTTCCATACAAGACGTAACAAAAACGCTCCGCTTCGCCTTCGGATCGCTATATATTCGGTACTGGCTTCATATAAAACGTCGGTTCGCTGCACCCAGTTTGACGTCTCCTTTCGCTTCGCATTCGCCTCGGAATCGGATCGGAATCGGATCGCCTCGCTTTCGCCTGCCTGTTTGACAAAGGCTTAAAGGTTATCTTGCAAGCCATCTTTTAAAATATTGGCCGTAACATTAATCTCCCGGTCCGCTGACGTCGAAGCGTACCATTATATTGTACGAGATATCTCGCTGTATTATACATTGCTTGACAGTGGAGCTGAATGGAAATAATTATGGCGTTACGGTGACCAACAAAAAGGGACCGCGCTAACGTAATTATTTACCGAGGGATTGCTTTATAGCCGCATATGCAAACATTTTAACTCCGTGCACCGACTACAATCGCGCCACGAGAGAAACGTACGAGCACAAAAACTCCGGTACTTAATCATGTCTTTCTTTAATCGATTTTTGAAAATGCCCACTCGATTCTTATTTTTCACCTCTCAAAACCGGACGTATTAAATAATCTCGATGCTCAATGAGACTAAATTGCACACAATTTAATCTTGTATTATAGGCAAGTATTATGGATGAGCTTTAAAAGCAATTAAGCACTAATTAAGAATCTGTTTTATAGTCCTTACAAGTTTTTCTTCAGCCGGTATTAAGTAGTAAAGATCCGGCACATTAAGTTGTTTCTGAGAATTAATTCGTTTTAAAACTAGTAGATACCTACATATTACGATTTATACTCCGAAGTTTGAGAACGAATGGAGGTATGCATACTGCATACATGCGTCCGACCAATGACAATAAAGCCTCTTGACTGCTCATACGGGCGACTCAGGCTCACGACACATCAATGAATTTGCACTTATATTAGATGAAAATATGACTGACCATTTTAGTTTTGACCAGTTAATGGATCTCTTCACACGCGATTGTTTTGATAACATTTTTAAATATTTCTGCTTAATATCAAATTAATTATGAGTTCTTGTTCAATTAAATGATGTGGGAAATCGTCTAGAACATCCAGCTATAAAAAGGATGGCATAACTTTTCATCGGTAAGTAAAATATATTTATAATTTGATAATATTATGAATAATTGCAGGGCTCAAGTTAAACTGGTTGTTTACGCTTAAGGCACACAAAATGTACACCGCGTTGATGTCTTTTTGAAAAGTCCCTTACTCTCACTAGGTATTTTCAATAAGTGTGTCCCTTTCTATCTGTAGGCATAAATAGAAAGAGACAGATGCATTGCTGTAGTGTTGTGACAACTTCGAAACTAAGTCTTTAAAATATTGTCGATAAAAATAACGATGTTCCCTAACTGTAAAAAAGTAACGTTACTTAATGTTTACATTTTAGATTTCCAAATATTCCAGAAGTGAAAGAAAAGTGGATCAATGCTGTCAACAAGGAAAATTGGTTTCCAAAAAAATATAGCGTTGTTTGTTCAAGGCATTTCACGGAAGATTGCTTTGAAACCTTAAAGAACCGACGCCGTTTATTTAGTTCAGCAACACCGACTCTGTTTTTGCCTGTTTTGGTATGTTTTATTTTACATATGTATTTCAGTTAAATTTTGTATGTTTTTAGAAAAAAAAAAATAAGAAGTACCTACATGTAAAATAAAAACTTTGTAATTTACAGGCTTTACCAAATAAGACGGCTGATCTATGTATACATGGTTCTAATTTACCGGGCCTTCCCATCTAAATATCTCACAAGTAAGTTAATTTATTCTAACGACGTGATTCGTGATCCTAGGCCGCATTGTTACAATATTTAATGCCTGATGTATAATTACAGGATTTAGTTTCAATAAATAGGACAAACTTACGATCAAATACCCTCCCAGAAATGCAAATTTGATGATCATAACGTAGCTGGAACTTCCTATGATAATGTCATCGTTGTAAGTTAATTTTAAAATATTTGTCTCGTACAGGAGGATCGTCCAACCTAGGCGCAAAATTTTTTCTTTTGATTTTTTTTACGATTTTATTAACCTTGATTTAATTTTAGCATTAATTTAAATAAAGTTAAAACAGAGTTACGTAAGTGTTTTATTTGCACCCAGTTAACGCCCAATCACTGTAGTTAATAAAAAAAAAGAATAAGCAGACATCGATAAGTTCGATTTTATCGATATTAGGTATTGTAGCAAAACTGACTTATGCATCACTATGTTTGGAACATTCGTCCTGACATTGTTGCATCGGCCAATCACAACCGCTGTTTTTTCTTCGTCCCCCGACCCGCAGTGGTGAGTCGTGTGCCTAGGCGAAATCGGTCTATGAGCTCTCAAGTGGTTTAATTCTCTTTGCGTCCGACAAACGAGACGCCGAAAAAAGCCGGAATATCACAATAGATGAGAGAAGACAGAAATAATTGGGAGCTGCTGTCTATGTGCGGAGGCAGGCAGCGGGCGGCAGGCGCGGCTCATCAGTATGCGCGGAGCGGAGCCGCCACGGCCGCCACATGCCACCGCCGAGCCATTCATCCGCGCCGCACAATCCAAAACAAATTGCCTTAACCAGAGGCTAGTCTTTGTGAAAATGGAACGCGGCGATCCTTTTTCGGTAAAAAACCGACGTGTCGCGCGTTTTTTAAGTCGGCTATATGAGTAATTGAGGACAAGTCCCGATGGACGTGACGCGCCGCCTCCGTGTCCCGGCGACGCGCCACGCCGTGAGATACGCTGATACTCCGGTGTTTATATCCATTTAAAAGTCAATCATTGTCGCGAAAATAGCTCGTTTGAAAAGTTACATTTGCATACCCATTTATAGGATAACCACGACTTCAGCCACTTAACTTGTCGTTATATGGGAATCCTTAGTCCGGAACAAACGACGATTGTCCAGTCCACTAGTAAGTGAATAAGTAAACGACTCCTATACAATACGGTAGTTGTCAAGTAGAGAGAGCTATCGTCTGTAGAAGAATGCAGGGAGCGACGTGTGCATAGCTGGAGGAGCACGTCGGTTAATTACTTACCAAATTGGTAGTTTAAAAGCGCAAATTGAATTACCATTCATTTTAAATAAACGCTGTGGAAGCAGAGCGTAGTGCGGCCGGGGGCTGCCCGGGCGCGCGCGGCGGCCAGTGTGCCATCAATTAAATTTTAATTTTCGATCGCCAACGAATGAGTCGACAGTGCCGTAATTGGTCCGGCCGTCCCGATGATTACTTTATTGGTCACACGCATACCCCGCTATCACGTGAAGCATTTTGTTGCCAATTTATTTCTATTCGCCTTGATCCTTTATTGCATTCGGATGTAAAAAGAAAAAGAACAAAGTCAGCGTTGAGTCTGCCTGTGGTCGACGACGTAGGCGTAGCGGTTCCGAGACAAGAGCCGAATTTAAATAACTTGTTTCGGCTTCCAACCGCCTTTGACATAACCCTTAAATTAGAAGAGATGTAGTATTTCTTTCCTCCTTCAATAGTTTGTATAGTTTATCTCTTTCTTAAGCGGATTCATCATTTTAGACGCGGCCGAGGCGGCATCCTTATAATAAGCTTCCAAAATGACGGGGGCGCAGGTAGCTGGTTTTTGCAGGTCCCTCTCGCCTAATCTGAAGCGCGGTGGTTGTTTTTTGTTTGTATTTTGACCTCGTACGCACGAGCGTGTCACGTGACTTGGCAAATAGGTGTAAAGAAGAGCTATTTGAGTTTGTTCAACATGCAGTGCGAAACGCGAGACAAGAGTCACTAGAATAGGGTCAAATTTATGAAGAGCCGCGGGGCAAACCGCACACGAAGTCACGATGCGAAGTGCACATGCGGAAAATAGTGTGAGAAATCAAACTTCCTTAGATATAGATTTACAATTAAAATGAAACACATTGAATTTCTAATTTGGTACTCTTTATACGACAAAACATGAGCCTAAAAATGACTTCGTTCCAGTACGTGGAATACTCACTCCTACCTTAAATCGACAGGATCGTACCATTTTTATAACTATAATGCTCAAAAACCCAGCAGTTGTGCCATGTTAAAGCTTTTTAATAAGTAAAAGTAATATGATGAGCCAGTTGATTCACAGTTGGATCGAAGTTAAATGACGTTTAATAATTTAAAAAGAAAGAGAAAACATACATTATGGGAACCAACTAACACAACTCAAAGAAATAGAGATGGATACAGCATTTTATTAGCAGGTGAAAATGAATTTATTGTGAGTGCAACTGATAATTCAGTATAAGAAATTAGTCCGGAGCACGGCACGCATCGTGTCTGATCGTGGTAAATTAAAGGCTGGACCACAGTAATAGTTAAAATATAATTTACCTTGATATAATTAACTGGGGTCAAATAATACTCTAATGGTTTCGTGTGGCCCCATTTTGAGTTTTGGTATTAGATGCATACGGTTGGACTGGAAGCCTGATATATTATCTTTGGGACTGAAAATGCCATTTTAGGTGACTCATTAAATATGAATGGCGATAAAAATTTTGACTAAATTTTCAGACCTGTGTACCTGCATCTGACCTATACAGTTATAATCCAGCTTACGTGTGTGAAATTTCATTAAAACTGGTACAGTAATTTCAGAAAATAATGATTTGAAAAGTATGGAATATCCTATGATGTACACGCTCTTAAGTCAGGGGAGATATGACATAAAAAATGTTCAGTAGGTAGCACATATGTATTAATCAACACTGTAAACAATATTTAGGTTATTTTTCTTTTAAACCAGCTTGTATTACTTGTTAATAAAAACAACTAGGTAAAAGGCAAAGTACTCGCCAAGACGAATCAAAAGAGTCTCAATTCTATTTGGTTCATATAGCGACCTTCTAGCTCTATCATCAGATCAGCTGCATGTCATATCATAAAATGATTAAAGACAGGCGAAGCTAATTCTAAGCTTGTGATAAGAACACATTCCTTCAATAGCATTAGGTGTGGTCGTGCCTTAA
The DNA here is from genome assembly GCA_954870645.1 of Agrotis clavis. Lineage (NCBI taxonomy): Eukaryota > Metazoa > Arthropoda > Insecta > Lepidoptera > Noctuidae > Agrotis > Agrotis clavis. Next base: position 10,029,775 of record OX940934.1, read on the forward strand.
CCTCTCGGACCCCAATGCGCCCCAATGGCACAATTTTGTGCCACCAAACCCCAACCAATTTTAAACTGTATTTTTGGAAAAATAAGTCTTAAAATCGGTCAGGTTTTGGTGGCAAAATTTTTTTCCCGGGGCTAAGCCATTCGTTTGGTACAATGCAGATGAAGACGCGAAGAACGTGACCGTACTCCTGACCAGTTGTTCGTGCCAACTGTTGTATATTTAGTCTATGGCACATTAGTTTTAAGAATAAAAAATGTATTGTCTATGGTCTTCCTTGATCACATAAGCAACGATGTAACGGACGCCATCGTGTAAAGCTCTCAATAAATTATAATCCGAATTCATCTCAAGAAGTTGTCTTATTACAAGAACCCAGCCAGCCCCAAGCACAACATGGTGTCAGAATTGGTCTCAAAAGGTGAGAAATTTATAATTATTCAAAATGTCTGACAAAATCTTCATTGCGAACATAAGGCCGCTAAAGATAGAAAATGGCGACAATGCTGCCGAGAAATGGAGGCAATGGAAGCAACGTTTCGAAATATTCATGGATGCTAACGAAATCAGCAAATGTCCAATTGCTAAACAGACAGCAATTTTACTGAACACGATTGGTGATGACGCGCTTGAAATATTCAATAGTTTCAACATCGACAGGACACAAACGAGCGTAGAAATTATTTTGAAAAAATTTGATGACAAATTCAGTCCACACACTAACTTAACAGTTGAAAGATATAATTTCTTCACGAGACTACAGAAGCAAGACGAAACTTTGGAAGAATACCTCACAGTTCTCACTAACCTATCGACCGCATGTGAATTTGCAGCACTAAAAGATTCTCTTATAAAGGATATGCTTGTCATTGGTATACAAAATACACATATAAAGGAAAGACTTCTTCAAGAAGAAAATTTGACAATTGAAAATGCCATGAAAATTGCAAAAAGTCTCGAACTGTCTCAAGAAAGGTCAACAAAACTCATGTGCAAAACTGAAAACAAAGAAACAGTGCAAGCAATCAAGTCAAGTAACAGAAGCCGTTCACAGACCAGGTACAACAAAAATAATCATCACTACAGGAACAGATCATCATCGTCAAGCAAAAATAACTTCAGCCAAAGACTAAAAACACCAGACAACAATGTATGCAGGAGGTGTGGTCAAGTACACAAATACAAATGTCCAGCAGAAGGCAAGACTTGCAACAATTGTAAGAAGAAAAACCACTTTGCAAAATTTTGTTTCTTCAAAAATTCAGGAAACAATAATAATTCTGGTAATAATAATCATAGAGTAAGTACAATTCACTCATTATCACATCCACAAGAAAATCAATTTGTCATACGTTCCATTAATAAAAATTTTAACAGTACAGGAGACTGGCAAATTAATGTTTATTTTCAAAATTTCAAAGTCAAATGTCAAATAGATACAGGAGCTGACACAAATGTCATATCAAAGCATACTCTTGAAAGAATTAGGTCTAATACTCAGGAAAATATTAATTTAATAAGAACAAATAATAAAATATATACTTTTTCAGGAGAAGTAGTGCCAAATTTAGGTACTTGCATATTAAATTGCTCATTTGAAAATGGAGTTTCAGCAAGATTATACTTTACTGTGGTAGATTGTGAATGCATACCAATAATTGGGTGGAAAACATGTGAAAAACTTGGTATTGTAAAAAGAATATTCAAGATTGAAGACAGACATAGCAACAGGTCAGTACAAAATATTGTGTCAAAGTATGCTAGTACATTTGAAGGTTTAGGTTGTTTACCTTACAAGGCTCATTTAGACATTGATCTCAGTGTTAAACCAAAAATTTGTCCGGTACGTAAAATTCCCTATTCTTTAGAAAATCGCCTAAAGGATGAACTAAAGAGTATGGAACAACAAAAAGTCATTGAAAAGGTTGAAAAGCCAACAAAATGGGTAAATTCTATAGTCCTAGTAGAAAAACCTAATGGTAAGTTGAGGATTTGCCTGGATCCAAGAAACTTAAATGAAGCTATAAAGAGACCCTACTATCCATATCCTACATTTGATGACCTTAGATCTAAAGTAGCCGGAGCTTCTATTTTTTCAAAACTGGATGCTAGTTCAGGATATTGGACTATTTGTTTAGATTCAGAAAGTAGTGACTTATGCACTTTTAATACACCCTACGGTAGATATAAATTCCTTAGATTACCGTATGGCATTAATTCCAGTGGAGAAATATTCCACAGAACCATGAATCAATTGTTTGGAGACTTACCAGGAATAATAATATTTGTCGATGACATTCTTGTCTATGGGTCGAATGAAAAAGAGCACAACGAAAGGCTTGAATTACTGTTCAAACGTGCATCTGAAGTAAATTTAAAATTTAATAAGTCTAAATGTCAATTTGGTATGGAGGAAATACGCTATGTGGGTCATATTTTTAACAAAAATGGAGTGTCACCCGACCAATCTAAAGTCGAAGCAATTTCTAATATGTCTAGTCCAACAAATGTTAAAGAACTCCAAAGATTTCTAGGAATGATTAATTATTTAGGTTCCTACATTCATAACTTAGCTGAAGAAACCACTATTTTGAGAGACTTGCTAAAAAAGCAAAATACTTGGCAATGGTTAGATCAACATGAACAACAATTTAAAAAATTAAAATCATTAATATGTCAGTCACCCATTCTTGTTCATTATGACATCAAGAAACCTATTAGATTGTCTGTTGATTCATCAAAAAATGCAGTAGGCGCTGTAATATTACATGGTAAAAATCCTATAGCATATGCCTCAAAATCACTAAATAAAAGTCAAATAAACTATGCACAAATAGAAAAAGAGCTTTATGCCATTGTATTTGGTTGCAATAAGTTTCACCAATACATATACGGTAAACCTGTTCAAGTCGAAACAGATCATAAACCTTTGGTCACTTTATTCAAAAAACCTTTGTCAGAAGTCCCTACAAGATTACAACGTATGATGATAGCCTTACAAGCTTATCACTTAATTGTTTCTTATACTAAAGGAACAGAAATGTACATTTCAGATACTTTGTCACGTGCTCCCATCAAGGACACTAACCAAAATCAAGAATTAGTTAGCCTAGACGATTTAGACAACGAAGTCGAAATTCATATTAACTTATTAACTTCTAACTTAGCTATCACAAAAGAAAAACTGGATAAAATTTTACATCACACAAATCATGATTTAATATCACAAAAACTTAAAGAATATTATAAAATAGGATGGCCTAAATGCAAAGAACATTGTGACAATTTAGTATCACCTTATTGGAATATTAAGGAAGAAATTCATATGATTAATAATTTACTTTTCAAAAACAACTCTGTCATAATACCTAAGTCTATGAGGTCTGAAATTTTGAATATCCTTCATGAAGGTCATTTAGGTATAGAAAAAACAAAAAGTTTAGCTAGAGGAGTAGTTTATTGGCCTAACATCAACCAGGACATAGAAAATAAAGTAAGACAATGTGAAACTTGCAGTATTTATTCTTCAAATAAAACTAAAGAGTCAATGTTATCTCATGAACAACCACTATTTCCTTGGCAAAAACTAGCCACTGATTTGTTTGAATATAAAGGCAAAAAATATTTACTTGTTGTAGATTTTTATTCCAATTACATAGAAATAGCAAATTTAAACAAAGACAGTAGAACTTTTAATGTCATAACACACTTAAAATCTATTTTTGCTAGACATGGTATCCCATTACAACTTCTAAGTGATGGAGGTCCCCCTTACAACTCGTTGGAATTTAAAAAATTTCTTCTTGATTGGAATGTTGAACATATTGTGTCAAGTCCACATTTATCTAGGTCAAACGGACTCGCTGAAGTTTCTGTAAAAATTGTGAAAAACATATTAAGAAAATGTGATGAATCAGGGTCTGATCCTTTCATGGGATTACTTCATTATAGAAATAGTCCTAGAGGAAATATTGCTTCACCTGCTCAGTTACTAATGTCAAGAAATTTAAGAACTAAATTACCTAATATAGTAAGTAATTTAAGACCTAAAATTGTAAAATTTTCAGAACACAAAGTAAAGAAACACAGTAATTTAAATAAAACAAAATTATATTACAACAAAAATTGTAAAACATATCCAACATTTTATAATAACCAACAAATTTACTTTAAGAAAAATCCAAAAGATATCATATGGACTAAAGGTAGGTACTATTGTTTCAAAGACAGACTTTCCTAGATCATTTATTGTTAAAGATTGTTATGGTACAAATTACAGAAGAAATAGTCAACATATTCGGATAGATTATAAATCAAGCAATAATAAGTCAAATAATAAAAAAGTCAAATTCAAGGACACTAGACAGACTATGAATCAAAATAATTTTCCAATTCCAAATAAAACAGACAAGTCGAAGTCAGAAACATTTCTTCAAAAGTCCAAAATAAAAGAAAAAGAGGATGATAATTGTATATTTATTTTCACTCATTCAGAGTCAAATCCTTTGTCAAAGTCTATTACCAAAGAAAATAATGATTCTGATTCCTTTTTGTCAGTAGAGTCAGATCATTCGTCTCAGTCAGTTACGGAGGCAAGATCTCCAGTATTTGTAAATGTCGAAGAAATAGCATCACCTGATAGTCTACATGAATATAATGAATATGATGACCAGGTTTTATTGGATACAAATGAATCATCATGTAACTCTCAAAGTCCTATTACTAGTCCTATGCTTGAAAACTTACCTCATACCTCTGTTAATTTAGAAAAGAAAGATTGTAAACAAGTTAAAAAAGAAATGTCGCAAGCTGAGTATAGCTCGAGAGGTAGATTGATAAAAAAGAGACAGAAATTAGATTTATAAATTTGAAATTGTGTATTAATATTGTATAATGTTAAAATATATTGTATTATTATAATTTTATTTATCTTAGCTTTATTCATCAGTTTAAGGTTATTGATAAGTGTCAAATTGTCAATGTCATAATTTTATAAATGTCAATGTCATAATAATTTTATAAATGTCACATCAAACCTTTTAAAAGAAAAAAGGGCATGTTGTATATTTAGTCTATGGCACATTAGTTTTAAGAATAAAAAATGTATTGTCTATGGTCTTCCTTGATCACATAAGCAACGATGTAACGGACGCCATCGTGTAAAGCTCTCAATAAATTATAATCCGAATTCATCTCAAGAAGTTGTCTTATTACAAGAACCCAGCCAGCCCCAAGCACAACACCAACATATTGTTCTTTACATCTCACGACACGACACGATATATGCACGGATACCTTGTTTATGCGCCGCTCTTTGACGTAAATGTTCCTTACTTGATATTGATAGTAATAAAGTTAAGCCCGACTCAGTGTGATATTGGTTAAATTAAGTGTTTATGCGCTGTTACGTTAAAGATGTGAGTTTCGACGTGTATGTACGCAAGGATATTTATGTCGAATTTAATAATGTTCTTCTGATTTTTTTTTCAGTTGATCTGGATTTGTTATTGACTCAAGTACAGGTCAAAGGTGACTGAGACAAAGCCTATGTTAGGTACATAGGCTTTGTCTCACCTACGATGGAGCGACATTACCCAGAAGAATATGTACGACGCAACCCAAAACTAACTGAGTTTTGACTTCCACTAGCCATACACCATCCTGCCTATCGACGATCGATTTGACGCTTGCAATTGTTTCAAATTGCAATTGTTTAAAAATGCCAATTTGATGGCATGACATGCCAATTTGATAGGTCATCAAATCGATTTGACACAACGTCAAATCAGCAGCAGTGATGCATTTGGCTATTATTCGGTGACGACAGCTACAATATTATTTTGTAGCTATCGGTCACCGAATAATAGCTAGATCTAGCTATAAAGTTGCTAAGTTGGCATCGCTGCTGCAGATCTGAAGTTGTGTCAAATCGATCGTACGATAGGCAGTATGGTGTATATGGACGAACTGCCAATTTGAAACAATTGCAAGCGTCAAATCGATCGTTCGATAGGCAGGATGGTGTATGGCTACCATTAGGTAAGACTAGTTGTCATACTTTCAGGCTACTGACTGATGACTACAATACGACAATTAAATCACTGTGACTACAATACGACAAATGTTAGCTGGTACCAACACTACCAACAACAGCTTAGCATGCTCTTCGAGTCACGAAGGAGTCTAAGTAAAGCTTGTAGGCAACCATAATGGTCATCCATCCACAGACCCACTTAGTAAAGCGACTTACCATGAAGATCAACGCATGCGAAGAAAGTACACACGATTCCCTTTCAATTTTAACAGATAATTTCGACAAATATTTACCAACCTCTCTTGACATTGTAATTCAAGCTCTAAAAGAACCATATAAGTCCTCTATACTATGTATTCTATAGGCCAAATGCAGTCTGACGAAACTTGTTAAATAAAAACAGATTGCATCTGTGCCCCGCCGTACGTGCCGCGGCAACACACGCGCCGCTCCACAGGCGTGTCATCTATGAAATACCTAAGCCGAATGGTAAATCTCTTGATATCGAGACTAAAAAAATAAAGAACCCTTTTTTGGAATTAGATACGTCTTATTATGATGAAGGAGCAGTGATGCTTTATGTTTGCTGTCGGGATGAAGACACATTATGTTGCTTATGAATTTTCGGCGGCTACTTTTAAATCGGTTCAAATGTTTTATCAGGTGACCCTGGGACGTAAAAGGCTGTTGAAGGAACACCTTGGATTTTGGTCAGTAAGAGTCTGACAGTCCCTTCTGCCAGCTCCATTCAGAATGGTAAGATGCATTTGATAATATTACCAAACTACGAAAAAATGTGCCCTTGACTTATTTTCTCAATACACAACATGGTTACCAACAACGTTTCCTTGACAATTTCATCCATATGGTAAAAGATCCTTACAACTTCTCGGTAACACTGAACCAGAATTTGTGTTGCAAATGTAAATCGTGCATCCTGTTCTGTCGCATCAAAAAAGGCACTATTTTTCTTTTTCTTTAAAATACGAAATAGCCTAAAGCCTCCAAAAAGCACCTTATAATTTAAATCAGCAGCCCTACCTCAATAAGATGCGCAAGGGCACCGTAAAGTGCTTGTGTCGATATAAGTGCAGACAGCACTCGATAAACACAGAGCTGAAATAATTTCTAAAACTTTACAAAAGAAAGAGTGATTTCTTATTGTTTTCACATTCAGAATATAATGCAGAATTATTCTGAAAAAAGAGCGTCCCATGAAGTTTTGACTTCAGAACATAAACATAAACCGTGGTACCACAAAACTTTTAAACGTCTGTTGAACACTTGTCTAAAAAAAATTCAGATTATGACGTTGAAATAAGGTCCGTTTTGCAGTCACATTTTTTTTTGACAAGTGTTCAACAGATGTTTAAGTTTTTGTAGTAATGCTGAAAGTTTTCAAAGCACAGTACAGCATAAGCCAATGAAAACAGCACTAGGTATATAAGAACTTGTTCAATGTTCATATTCACAACAAAATAAAACCTCCTAGCACGAAACAGCCATCCCTAGTCGAATAAGATGCACAGATCACGTAGGTACCGGCGCGCGCGCACCTTCATGGAGATAATAAGTGCACGATGGCCCTGGATTACCGCAGTACACAGCGGCGCACTGCGCCTGAGTACGCCGCGGCCCACTTTGAACCATTTTGTTTCTCTATTCGTATTTATTCATCGCTTAGTTTTTGTTGCCGCAGGGCTTATCAAACCTGCTACTTAGATATGCTGTAGAATAATTGCTTTTGAAAAGTCGGTGTTGTTTTTGTGGAAGGAATTAATCGTATTAGAGTAGCATTATCCTTTTTACATACTTGATTCTGTCTTGCAGTCGGTTATGGTATCTATTGAGATAGAAGAATGATGATTAACCGATTTTTTATATCTACAAACCTCATCTAAATGCTGGACAAAGGTTTCATGCATAATTATGCAGTGCATTAAGAAATCTATCTGATTATAGCACCGCAAATGCAACAAATAGAGCGATCAATAGGGAGATTTTTTCACCTCGTAAAACTACCTATCTCTAGGTGATTATAAAGACCAAAAGCGATATTATGTATGATTTGTATGAACATTATAAAACATAGTACGAAAAGCTCTACAAAACCATTAAGATAGAATTTTAGAAACCAAAATTAAAGACATGGTTTACTATAATGTATCACCACTTGCCTCATCTCTCATTTCCTCCAACATTTTTAGGCTGCCATCATCCTTAATGATGATGTGCTCAGAAAATGTTAGTGCTGATTGTGTAAGGCGAGGCAAAAACCTCGGGGCGCAGTGCCGTGTACCTATTAGCCAGTAATATACACTCGAGGCTCGTGGGAAACTACGTAACATTCTTTTTCGGACTCCAATCATGCTCGCTTTGGAAAACAACCTTTGTGAGATATATACTGACGCACCTGGCTCCGCTCGGGTTTTTATTTCTACAGCCTCAAAGATCTCGATATCAATAAAAATTATACGACTAGATTGTTGGTCGCAAGAGTTTGATTTGGTAATTTAATGTCCTAGATTGGATTTCCAACTCGGTCAATTTCAAACTCATTACTTACATAGGTGGCGCTTGATTACATAGGGCTTGAACATAACTAGTTAAATCTGCTCGTCTCACTACAGCAATACTTTAGATGTTCATGTTCCGATACGTTCAGATACTACCGATAAAAGATCACTGCAGACTCTTGCAACACCGATCAATTATAAAAGTTTCGCGATATGTACAAAAAAGGAAATAATACTGCTCTTTTGGGACAATCACACAGCTATTTCCACACAACTGCAACTCCTGAAATTCAGAATCAACAGTAGCGACAACCAGAAAAGTGCCGAGACAATGAAGCTCGACGTGTCCCGGAAAATGAATTTAACTGTCTTGGATCTTGCATTGAAATTAATCAGAAAAGAATAGTAGCAGAGTTGGAAAATACGTAGTACTGCTAATACGAACCCCTAAAGAGAACTGTCAGGAGTACCGAGGAACCGAACAACCTGTTCATACCCGTAAATTGGTGACAGAAACAGAAGCATAAACAACCATAAGTCTTCTAAGCTATTCCAATCCTGCAACTATATTTGAACACACAGACTTACCTTATGATTAATGTAAAGTCCTCTATACTTTATAAGCCCCTGTGGCTACCTACGTTTTATAATAAAGAAGATACACGTCAGATCATGTAGGTATATTGTGTACTTGATACTCAAGATAGCGGATGATTACAAGATACATCATATGTACACTATAAATCTTTTAAAGCACGTTTATGTACGACGATACTCAATATATAACTGAAGATTTTACTGATTTCCTGGTATCATTGAGTGAGGAATTAATTGCATTTCCTAGTGAACCGTATCTGTATTTTTAATCATTGCTGTCTTTTTGGTTCGATTTTTTCTTTTGTTCGCTCTCTTTCTCTTAAAAATCAGAACCTAGGATCTGCCATTATTTTTTTCAATTTGAATTTCAAATTTCTTGAACTTCTGTTTTTTGTTCGCTAAAATATCTTGATGACATGATAATTGATGATTACGATTAAATACGCGGCAATCGTATATGGATATCGAATATAATAGATAACCAACAAAAAGCATTATAATCACTCACAATCAAATCCAATTTAAGAATGTTTGCGAACCATTCAATCTTCAGCACCACAAATTAATGGTTACCGGCGAGTGTTCAATACTTCGGCGTTAGGAGGCGGTTACCCACACAGATGAGGCGTAAGGAAAGGCAGTTTCGGTGTGGCACGACTTGGCGGGCGGCGGGAGGTGAAGTGCGGGGCCCGAGGCGCGGGTCAGAGAGGCCGTGAGAAGTTGCGCGTGCGTCGAGTTCCCAGGCACGCGCCGAGATGCGCGCGCGACCAGCGCACGCCTGCTGCCGCCACTCACTTCACTAGTGAGATGAAACATTTGATTGGGTTGCTTGTAATTTGGGTGGTGATTAAGTAGTAGGTACGGTAAGTATTTACGTAAGATTCTCTGTAGCAATATTGGAGTTTCGGGGAGGTTTATATATGAAAGGGGAAACTTAGAAAGTAATCCAGTTTTTGCATAATTCAGAACTGAAGAAACACTATAGCATTTGTTTGCAAAAGCACCGATACCATATTATAACATATTATTTTCATGAAGATAAACTCAGCTCTATCTACGGAGCACAAAAAAAAGTTAAGACCTCCTTCGAACCACAATATATTAGAGGTGTACACTATCTCAGTTGGGAGTCGGCCACCGGGGTCACCACGGTCGCGCCTCAGCGCCCTTCTCGTGGGAGCAGCTCTAGAGCCGCTAGAGGTGAGACGCGACTTGCATAGCCAGCGAGATGCCTGCGAACCTAGCGAGGAATCCACCTTGTTACAACGCAGCGAGATACCACTGGAAATTGTTATGTTAGAGATAGGGACGAGCGGTGTTTATCTTTTAATAGTATACATGGAGGTGGATATAAAATAGATAAATAAGTTGGCAACTTTTGAATGAAGAACTGAGGCCTCCTCAAAATATTTCCGTATTTTTTGCTTACATGGTAGGTACTTGCTTACATGGTAGGTATTTTCGGCGTTTATTGTATGGGAAATGAAAAAGCGACTCTTAGTGTTTGAATAATGAACTACTTTTGTCCATTTTAACGTCAAAGTTCCCGTTTACTTTACGACACAAATAAGTGAAAAGTTTTGCTAGAGCTTCTGAATACAAAAAGTATCGAATGCGTTTGGAGAGGCCGATGTCTGGCAATGAATGATTATGTTTTTGGGTGGATAACCATCAATAAGAAAAACCAACACTGTAATAATAACCGAACGATTAAGCAAAGATGTATGTAAGAGCTGGTGAAATTCAGATTGAATTTTGCAGCATGGATGCTACTAAAAAAATCCTAGGACATAAATCTAACCCATAGTCATTTAAGTGGATCTAGACTGCAATGCTGGCGTAACTCTACCCTAACCCTTGCAAAGTAGGCGCATGAAGTTTTTTATCATAAGCTGCCCCACTGCTAAGGAAAAGCTTCCCCCAATATTTTCTAAGAGCTCTTTTCCAGTGCTTCCTCGAATCAACACTCATTGTACGCGAAAACTTATTTTATGTTAATTATCTTCTCATATACCATCAGCATCCCTTCGTACCGCAGATATTTCTCCACTCAGTCATGCAGTCACGTCGGTGGCGGCGGCGACGGGCGTCATTTCTAATTTATGCACGGTCGTGCGCAGCGCGCCTACCGCTCGGCGCACGCGCATCTTTGGGAGGGCTGGCGGCTGCTAGCTGCTACACATACCTGCAGAAAAAAACATGGCTGCTACATTTTTACCTGACTGCTTTATAGTCATATTTGGTTGTGTTTGTGTGGTAGTGTGTGTTATTTTTGTTGATTTGCGAATTCGTTTAGAAGCCTTTATGGTAATTTTGTGATGGACACGTTTCATATTTTGTATTTTCCAACATACGGTAGGTTATTTTATAGCGAGTTGGAATTTGTACATTTGGATTTAGGTGATAGCTGAAATGACTTATCTAATAAAATAAATATTGCATTGATATAAATACACTAAAAAAAAAATGGCGGTTTGACAGCTTATCTATAGAAAATATGTCAAACTGCTATTTTTATTCATCAGATAAAAGTTATCTGACTATTAAAAAATCAGCCCATAAAGGAATAATTCTTCGATTCTGACATTATGATCTAATCACGAACTGGACAAACTCATGGTTGAAAGCGAAATTAAGGTTAGAAAAATGTTGCCTACTTTCATCAGTAGCTTATAGCAACGCATCAATGCTACGGCGGGTCACATTACCAGGTAACGTTTATTATAAAGTTCGTGATAATTCGACCAAGATTCCTACCCACTGACTGACATTTTTATCTCATTTGGGGTCGCTGGATCGTGATCAGTTTCGACCCAAATATCAGCGGAGCATCCCTGAGTCGTGACGCGCGGACCCAGCCGAGAATTAGATCCTGCCGCCTCTAGATCGCCAATTAACTTTGACCTCCAGGAAGCTGACAATAACATATTGTTCTGGTTCTTTTTGTGATGGATGGTGACTACAAAGATGATCGCACGTGTGGCGATGCGTGAGGACTCTTCAGTCACGGCGCACGCTCCTACATTCTGTTCTATAGTTACATTAAAGCTGCGCAAACGCACTGATTGATGTGTTTGACTTCAAATGTGCTAAGAAATGTTTGCGTTTACCGTGAAAGGGTGCTTTATCCGCACAATGGCCTTATAAAGGAGATAGCGAAGGCTGTATAAGTAGCGGTTTGCTGTTGACATTTTTGACAAGTTTTTTAAGACGGATTTGGTTCTGGATGGTAATGTTGTGGTTTACAATACACCAACCAAGTACACCTTGGACCACGGGCCCTACACGGTACTTACAACATCATATCATGAGAAGACCGAGAATAGACAAATCTCCGTATTTCACAAAGTATTGTTTGTACCACAAGGTCGCAAATCCGAAAGCAAATCCCTAAGCAGATGTTAGAGAAAATTTCTAAATTCAAACTATACCCTTTCATCAACGAAGATATGAAATTAGCCGAAGGTAGAATTCTTGGTCTCCTAGAGCTAAGGGTTCAATTTGAGGCACAGACTGTGGAATTAAGCCCGGCTCGTGATGATTCGCGGCTAATACCAGTAGCCGCTGCGCTTGCGCCACGACTTTGGTGTTGTCATGCTAAAAAATCTCCCAGAAGGGTTGAAAAATAAAAAATATTATTTGAAATCTGCTTTTTGATTGATATCGTATGGTTTATTAAAAACTTTTACATCGCTGGGGGCTTCTTTCTTGCAATTTTATTTTATTAAAATCGTAGGTAAATACCCTTTGAACGTAACTACATAATATCTAAACTACAAAATAACTGAGGAATACTGAAAAAATAATTCCACAGTATAAAAAAAAATTAAACCGCCAAACAATTTCAGCTTTAACAGAATAATAAAATTAACGTTTTAAGAAAGAAACTCCAAATGTCTGAAGATTTGTCATTTTGAACTTGCAACACTATCCTCAAAAGAGATTCTGTTCAGTAGGATTACCTACAAAGTTTGCACCCGATCATTACGCCGCAAAATTATTGAGCAGTAGCAGTGACTGTGCATATGTGTTTTAGAATTATATCCATCGAGATATATAATCACCATGACCAATACTTGTTTATTGGATGACTAAGCTGTAAGTTTTCTTATATTCCTGCAATTTATTTGCGAATGAGAATGCGGGATGATAGTATTTAACCTTACCTTTATAATTTGATATAGAATTGATGACGTTTAATGAAAAGTTCAAGCAAAGGACTTGTAATACCAACAAGATTTTCCATGCAGTTCCTCTCGGTTAAAAGATCTGTATTGAGAAAAACGTTATGAATTTTTTTCCCGTGCAAACGTTTCAATTTTTTTTAATTACTGACTGATTCATATTCAACAAAAAAAAAATGTCGTTGAGAAAGGTGGCCTACCATGGTCTTTAGGCTGTGGGAAAGAGATAGCGCTAGACAACTTGTATAGCTCTGTCTCTTTCCCACAGCCTAAACTGGATCGCGTTAAGAGCGTATATTCCGAAAGCTGGCAACGTCGCAAATGGTTGTCAAATATTAACAAGTTTTAATTAATTTAGCATTGTTACTGTATGAAAATAAGAAATATGGCTCTGTAGTGCACTAAAAAATTGATAAGGGAATGCAATAATTAATATCGTAACACCGAATATATAGTTTTAGATGTAAAAAAAGCATTTGGAAGCTTTCCAAATGCCTTTTATACACCTGAAACGGTTACAACATCAAATTCAGTGATTAAATTGCATTCATATATCATTTTTTTGGTGCACTACAGAGCGATATTTCTTGTTTTTAACCGACTTCAAAGAAAGGAGGAGGTTCTCAATTCGGTCGGTATGTTTTTTTTTTTTTTTTTTTATGTATGTACATCGATTACTCCGATGTTTCTAGTCCGATTAGTGTGATTCTTTTTTTGTTCGATGCGGTATACTTGCAGTGTGGTCCCATAAAAATTTCATCCATTTTGGTTTAGTACTTTTTATTTTGTGAGCATTTTTATTGATTTCGGCTACTTGGATGACATTACTTTTTGCGTGTTTGTTACGCGATTACTCCGCCAATTGTGGACCGATTTTCAAAATTCTTTTTTTGTTGTACTAGAGATCGTTCACCTTAGGGAATACTGCAAGTTTCATCAAAATCTGTTCAGCAGTTTTTGAGATAGGGAATTTTATTAGCATGTGTACATGAGCGATGCTAATACCGGTGCCACGGATTACAAAATTCTAGTGCACTTGTAAGAAAATGATGTATTTGACAAGAATTTGGGTTGAATGTTTAAACTAAAAAGAGTAAAATAAAAAACTTTTTCAAAAAAAATTTAACCGACTTCAAAAACAACCACAAAAAAGGGTAAAATAACCTACAAAATAACTTTTCTTTCGGAAGTCGGTGGCAAAAAGACAACGAAATAAAAAAACAAAGCCACCGACTTCCGAAAGAAAAGTTATTTTGTAGGTTATTTTACCCTTTTTTGTGGTTGTTTTTGAAGTCGGTTAAATTTTTTTTGAAAAAGTTTTTTTCATACAGAAAATTTGCCAAATTAATTTAAACTTGTAAATATTTGACAGCTTTTTGCGACGTTGCCAACTTTCAGAATATGCAGCCTTAACAGCTCGTGGTAAGGCCTCTGCTGTCAATTAAAACAGTTAACAAAGAAGATACGAGACCACGCCTCGACTGAAGTCCTGCGGAAAATTCGTGATAGTTTTTTTAAATGTACTACGATTATTATGAGATAATAGTTACCAGCGCTAAGTCAAAAGAACTTCAGTCATGGTGCGGCCTCTTCTTCTTCATTTTGAAATAGTCCCGTACTTGTATCTATTGTATCTATATTGGTTCTACCTACTGCCCAGATTCCGCCAACGTCACTTCTCTTCCTCAGATATTGCAAAAACCACCATTCGCACTTCCTTTTCCAATAGATTTCCTTTCAATTTCGTCACAGAATGACGATTATGGCGATGCATATAATTTGCTAAACAGTGGGAGCTATGGACATTGCACAAGCGGACAACTCAGGGAGGCGTAACTGACAGTAGATCCTAAGCAACTAAGGTAGCAGTCAATCATAGTGGTTGTCAAACACTTTCGATAAACACTGAGGATACTGGCAGCGGTGTGAGGAAACCTTAAACATAATAATAGAGTATTATTATTAACTGATATTTCGTAGTCAAGATAATTCACAACAGTTCCCTCAACGTTAATTGTCTTTAATAGGATGTCTTAGATGTAGGCAAAGTAAAGGAAAATAACAACTACCTATCCCTAATTGTATATAAATCTCTTTTGCAAGTTGAAGTGGCAATGGGCAGGCCACATCGCTCGTAGATCTGACAACCGATGAGGAAGAAAATTTCTCGAGTGGCGACCACGGACCGGAAGACGCAGCGTAGGCAGGCCTCCCACTATAAGGTGGACCGACGACGAGAGAGAAGTTGTCAAACTGTACTTTACAAACACAATTCAGACAACTTTGGAATCTGAAACCAAAAGATTCTTTCATTCCAGATGCATTGATATACGAGTACATTCAGCAGGTGCGACGCTTCTCAGTTGACATTTCATAGCCTGTACAACAAGTGTAGACATGACTACCATCTCTTATAGGTGGTCCAATTTGCAACTGAAAATGGAAAGACGATTATTGTACTGCGAATAAATGAATGAAATATGTATAGACACGCTTCTTCAACAAAGAGTCAAAGAGTCACCGGTAGTCAGTACCAAGATCGCCAGGGCTGTAGCTAGGGCGGGCACCATGGGGCAATGCCATACAAGGGCGTAGCCAGGGTTGTATACAAGAGGGGGCAGTTAATGAAAATCCCAGATTATATTGTTATGATCGTTGTTTGGAATACAGCACGAATGTGGAATTACAGTTTACCAGCGAACGACCGCTCCTCTAAAGGTGGCAGCTGCCAGTCCTTGCTCGTACCTAGCTACGCCCATGATAACCCCATGATAACCCTATGATATACAACAAGATGCAAAAAAAAACAAATACACATGAATAAACCATTTGACACAATCATTGACTCCCGGTCTCTTACATTACTCTTCAAATAATTTTTCAACCAACGGCCTATCTTTACCCATATCACTACCCTTCTTTAAATTCAACCCTGGCTACGGCTCTGTAGACCACCCAGACGCATCAGACGGTAAATGCCAACTGCCAATTAATTTCAATCCAATATCACTTACAAATGTTACAAAACATTATTTTGAAATACTATGATTGCCAACCTATCTCACATTTTATCCGACCAAGTAAGATACTCGCTTATATGATATTTACATAGTGAACAAAGTCGTTTATGTCTGTCTGTATGCTCATAACTTCCGAACGACTGCAACAATTTTCGTAATTCCTTTTTTGTTGTATTATTTAATGGCCACGACAAGATTTTTCTTTATAAAAACTAGGTAGTTCGACAATTTTAACCCGTGCGAATTAGGGGGCAGGCCGCTAGTGCTACATAAAATACTCAACTGAGAGTGGTATTCAGAACTATCAAGGATGCAAGATATTCATTTTTAGATACTATTCAGTGCATAACATAATGTTCTACTTTATGTCCATTTCTCGGTTTAATCCTATCCTACTAATATTATAAAGGCGAAAGTTTGTAAGTATGGATGTATGGATGTATGGATGTTTGTTACTCTTTCACGCAAAAACCACTGAACGGATTTGGCTAAAATTTGGTATACAGATAGTTTATAACCTGGATTAACACATAGGATAGTTTTTATCCCGATTTTATGTTCCCGTGGGATAATTTTCGAGTTGCAGCGGGTGAAACCGCTGGCAACAGCTAGTAAACATATAATTTGTCCATATCAAAATCATTGGTTTCGTTTTTAACGTGGTCAATTAATTGTTCAATTAGTTGTTCTTATTTTACGTGTAACATGTAAAATACTTTTTTTAATAAAAATGATCACAATAAAATTACTTATGTTTTACTGACTGTCCCATTAATCATCGTTGTAAATCTTAAAAGCAAAGAATTCTTATAGGACTTTTGTAAATACCAGTATTGTGCATGTTTTACACGAAATGCATTAAAAAGTGATAATAAATTTATGATGTAACATTTGAAGCTATACAGATACACTGCACAATAAAGAGTTTTTTTTTTTAATTTTTTTTTTAGGTGGTAAAATCATCAAATGAGTCCTCCCGCCCTGGGTGGGGCGGAAGGGACTGTCAGACTCTTACTGACTAAAATCCACCCGTGTTCCTTCGGATGCCCTTTACGTTCCGGGGCCACGGTATCCTGGGTTAAGAAAAAACCCGCGACCCCAGCAGGCATTTGGCGCGAAACACAACGCGCCACCGACCCGGGCTTGGTCCTTGGTCGGCGAGCTACCCATTACTCACCGTCCGCAAGCCCGCTCCGCCGCTGTGCCCTCTGCTATTCAGAGGGACACGCGTTGGAGCGTCCACCCGACAGGCTATTCGCATACGGGCAAAGAGACCCCTTAGGCACGCAGTGCCTAAGGAAGAGTTTTTGCCCGCATCCCAGGGTGCACCGGCCCGAAAAACTGGTCTTCCCCCCGGACGTATCCGAGAGGGAACTCCAGTTCACGGGCGCACGTGGAGGTTTCCTGTCTTAGCACCCCGCACAATAAAGAGTAAGACTCAAGTAAAATAAATCCTAATGACACGTAGCCAAAGCCGAAAGAAGAAGCCAAAAGGTCAATAAGTGTCTGTTAGTCCCTTCAGCTCCACGCAGGGAAGGAACTAAGGAAGCCTCATTTGATGAATTTTTAAAAAAGAGTAGAGTCAAAGAAAATAGTAGACTCAAAGAAAGATTAGAGTCAAAGAAAATAGTAGATTCAAAGAAAAGATTAGAGTCAAAGTAAATAGTAGAATCAAAGCAAATAGTAGACTCAAAGAAAGATAAGAGTCAAAGAAAATATTAAAGTCAAAGAAAAGATTAGAGTCAAAGTAAATAGTAGAGTCAAAGTAAAGAATAGAATAGAATCAAAGAAAATAGCAGAATCAAAGGAAGATTTAAGTCAAAGAAAATAGTAGAGTCAAATTAAAGAGTAGAATCAAAGAAAATAGTAGAGTCAAAGAAAAGAGTACAGTCAAAGAAAAGACTAGAGTCAAAGATAAGAGTAGAAACAAAGAAACGAGTAGAGTCAAAGAAAAGAGATGAGCCAAAGAAAAGATGAGAGTCAAAGAAAACATTCAATACTGATATTCCAAGCTTTTTTGTACAAGTTACGAAATCAAATCACTCCAACGATAAATGGATCAATTTCGCCTATCAAAATTACCGTTCACCTAACATAAGACAAGTGAAAATATCACGATAACTTAATGTAACAATTATTGCGAAGCTTTCACAATCGTTTCCTTATCGCAGTCATGTACAAGTATACTTGTTCAAGTCGTAAGATGCGGCTAAATGTAGATGTTTATATCGAGATGTTTCGTGATTTAATGTCCATCGAGAAAGTGAAGTTGAAGGCGAGTTTACATTGATTGCTGTGAAAGGAGCGCCGATATTTCATATCTTGTATTGGAGAATTCTGAGTATTAAACCTGTACAAAATTAATTTAAATTCATCTAAAACCTGATCATTTGCCAAAAAAATACAGATCAGAAAAACCGGCCAACTGCGAGTCAGGGTTTGTTCACTTAGAACCTTTAATAGATTGTAGTTATTGAGTCAAATAAATTAGTGCTGTCGTTTGATTATTTAAAGAAATTATCATCATAATAATTATCAGCCGTAAGACGTCAACTGCTGAACATAGACCTCCGCTAATACATTTCCAATAATCAAGAACAATTATGTTTGTGTAAAAGTAAAACTATCGACAAAATCACCTTTTTGACATTCGATACACCGAGAGATTGACCTTTATAACCGAAAATATCGGTTTTCTTAACCGAAATCCAAAAGACTAATTGTCTGTATAACCTTTACGCAAAAAATACCAGTAGATTTATAACAGTAGGTACCCATAATAACAGGTTATTGGTGCTTAAAGCGATTCCCTGGATGATGGTTATCAGTTCGAATGTCTCAATTACTGCGTCTGTGAAGGGACAGAAGAGACAACTGCGCTCAGTTTATGTGCAGACAAGTTCCGTGTGTCACATGTAAGTAAGTAATAGCAGTAAACGATATCATCGGGTGATATCTTCGAGGAAGTAAAGGACATTATCCTTAAATTTAAATTATCTTCGATAATTGTACCAGTTATTGATAAGAACAGTTAGATACTCTTGATTAGAACCATTTAGTTAACCCGAAATGCTGGCCATATACACTTTGATAAAAGATGCGGGTGCAAGCCGAATAAAAACACACACATATATCGATATCCCAGAAGAATTCCCTCTTTTTCTGAATCATTCGACAAAACTTTTTACAAAACATTAACCGTATTTTCTTTCTCTCTTCAACCTAGTGAAGCGACAGTTAAAAAATGGCGACGTATTAAAAACATTGTACTTATAACTTACACGTAGTAACATTGTAAAAAATAGCGCCATTACATTGCTGTACCGAGCACGAACAATACATGATATATGCTACTTCCCTTGGGGTAACACAGTATCGATGAAAAAACGGTATAAAAAACCCTGGTACGTTTCTCGGACCTGTTATTCTATAATTCGTGGGGCCTCGGGCCCGTAATAACAGTAATAAGACATGCCATGGCCGCCATAAGTCACATGTGTTCTTGCCCGCTGTAAAACCGGAGCCCTCATTACGAAAAGAACTTAGTAACTGCACATGAAATATTTTTTAATTTCCTACACAGACGTCAAACGTGGTCCTCAGACGGTTTCGTCTTTAGAAGGTAACAAATTATGGTCAAATTATGAGAAAATTGTGCAAAAACTTTTAACAGGTTTTAATTAAGTAACAAAAAAGAAAAGTGTGTTTAGCTATGTTGAGCTTATTATAGGATAAAAATAATGGATTAAATTGCACATTTTATTTACTGAAACATAATGCCGTAAGCATCTTCAATTCCTTGCTAATGGAAGCTCGTTAGTCGCTTTTGTCATAACAATACGAGTTTTTGCGCTCTTCTCATTAAACACCTGTCCAAATATCATAGACTTACGAGCTGGTTCGACGTACATAATGAAGAAAGTAACAGCTTCATTATCGGTATATAACGAGTGACTTGTATTTAATAGGTTCCCAGTCGCCTTTGGAACGACGCAAGCGCATTGTGTGGTTAAAATAAAACACACTTATGACACAGTGGCGCAGTGAGAGGCGTCACGTTTCTCCTCATCTTCCCTCGCTCTCCCACAGTACTAGTCACGAACTTATACTTCACTTAATTAACGTAAATAAGACAGTTTTGCGAATGAAAAAACAATCGGGGCCGAGAGGTCGACGTTTCTGAAACCGGATTTGCGGATTTAACCGAAGTACGGTCGCCCGTCGGCGAAGTCTTAGGCCACAGTTTATGTCACTTTTTATTTTTAATGAGAGTTTTTACAGTGACACTAATAATTGCCGTGGAAAATTAATTTAACCATACCGTAATTATTAGACAGCCGGCAAAGTGGCCGTAAATGCCCCAGCCTCCAGCCTGGAAAAGGACCTGTTGAAACATTAATTAATTGTTATTGTTTACGATTCATAATTTATATTAAAATGAAAGTAGGGATCTTTTACGTATGTTTTACCGTCATTTTGTTTAACGGGACTTATGAAAATATTACTATTGGTCATCAAAGTTGATTGCAATTGCAATTAATTAAAGTGGCAATCCCAATTCGAATAATATCAAAAGACAAGCTCAGAAAGGACAAAAAGTACTTATAACTATTCATCAGCTTTTGACGACCAAATTATGAAAAGAAAAGCCCTGATTCTTAAATTTGCTGGTACTTGTACACCGTTATAATATAACCCTTTAAATGCCACATCAAGTTATAAAATATAAAGCGCAAGTCAGTGCAGTCGAGAGCACCCCAAATTATGAACGCATTGCATCGTGAATGGATTCGCAAGACAGCGATGAAAGACAACCGACTGGCTGCTGCTATATTTAAAATGCTTTGCTTGCAATTTATTATTGTGAGTGCAACAACATAATTGTGGCCAGTAATGCACCTTTTGAAATGTTGCTAGGTAACGCTTTTAGTGCCGTGGATTTAATAAATAAATTCAAATATTATAAGTAGATTATGCACGCAAAGTGATTAAAACATAGATTATCCCCCTTTTTATTTCAAGTAATAAAGTTTACAATAATTTTAAAATTGTATCGTTTGTTAGTATTCTAAAAATTTTACTTATGCAACGGGGGGTTAGCTAATTGCTTATATCAATTTCTGTACTTAAAACTTTGTAACTAAAATGAGGCAGTACTAACATCTAATTTTATTTCATGAGTAAATAACATTTCGAGTTTCATAACTTATCAACTAAACACACAATGACCAACTGTTAAATAATTATTCTTTGGTGAAGGTACAAAAAAGGTTCAACTCTGGTCTACCGAAAAAACGTTAGGAATTCACTTTAATACCGAAAATATTTAATCAGAAAAATATATTAAAAATTCCATCACGCAATTTTTCAGCTGTAATAATGTGAAATTACGAGTCAATTTCAATTTTACGAAGCCGAGGCTTTTGTATTTTCAATTCACATTTTTTATTATAATACTGGCGTATTTGCAAAACGAAATTGCATGCAGAGTGCTGCCCACGGTGGCCACCGTGCCTATTGGGGTCGCGAGACGCCGTGATCCTAGAACGCAAAGGGCAACCAAATGAACAGGGTGGTCTTTTAGTTTCATTGATTAAAACTCGACAACAGACGGGCGCTAATTGCTAATCGCTTTGCTCAATAATTTCAGCTCCCATACCATTCAACCCTAACTCATCCGTTTCAAGGTGCCCTAAGCTCCATGTGCCCTGTTTTTGTGAGCAAAGGTTTTTTTTTCGTGGTAATATCAAAAAATGATTCCTCCCACCCAGGGCGGGACGAGGGGACCATTACACTCGTACTGACTAAAATGCACGGTGTCCTTAAATAGGCTTTTACGTTCTAGGGTTACGGTTGCTAGATGAGACAGTCCCGCGACCCCGGCAGGTTTTGGCTCTCTAAGGGCCGTCCCGTTAGATTGCTGACACCTTTTTGAAACGTGTGTGGAACAGTACGAGCTGTCGAATCGGGAGGGCAGGGGGTGCTTGAGAGAATGTGGTGAAAGGTCCCTGGTCCCAGTTTCCAAATAATAATATTCCACAACTATCACACAACGCCATCTAGTCCCAAGCTAAGCAGAGCTTGTGTTATGAGTACTAGACAACTGATAAACATACTTATATATTTCTAAATACATACATATTATAGATAAATTACACCCAGACACAGAACAAATGATCGTGCTCATCACACAAACATTTGTCCTGGGTGGGAATCGAACCCACGACCTCCGGCATAGCAGTCAGGGTCACTAACCACTAGACCAACAGGCCTGTCATAAATAGGTCGACTAACTTAATTGCCTACCTCTTTCATTGTAGTGGTTTAGTAACTCGTGCGAAAAGGATAACGCTCTATGAAGCCAAAACTAGAATAGCCGAATTTATCTCTTCCCAAAGATCGGTGTGCAATTTTATACTTATTTATGTTTCAAAAATAAGCAGTCCAAGCTTTAAATTGTTAATACTATCGGTAAGAACGTAACGCTTGCTCGTAAGTAGTGTGCGGTATTGCGCGAGAGCAGACCGGTCTGATCTGCGCGTACGCACCTGCCTCGGGCACACGCCACTAGGGCCCGGCGCACACTGCACAGTATTATTATTGCCTCGAAAAACGGACATCCCCTTTTTATTAACTTACCCGATAGAACAGGTTATTTTAAAAGTAAGAGTAGAATACCCGTGTACCAATTTTACATAAAACATGAGTAAAAAAATGTTATGTGTTTTTTTTTACTTTTCTAAATTATTTAATTTAAAAATAAATACGCATTATTTTACACATGTCTTTATTATGAGTAATAAAACTATGTTAAAGATATTTAAAAAAAAATACAAAAGGGTACTACCTAGTAGAGATTTTAAGAAATATCCTTTTTTTGTGTTTTTAGATTTTGATTTTTCATGGTTGTATCTTTGCTTAGTTGGATTCAATATTAATGGTAAATCATATATAGACCCCAACCAATCAGTAGAAAAAAAAACACATCCAAATCTCGCGGTATCTGGGAGTTATTCACTTCTAAAGTTTTTTCTGATAATTTTGATTTTAGGGTCATCACTTCGCAAAAAATATATTTTTTTTTGTTTGTAGTTTTAAATTTATGTTGGTTACTTATCGACGTATACGTACGTTGCGGGATCCAAGACAGTTAAATTCATTCTCCGGGACTTCGTCGAGCTTCATTGCCGGCGCTTTTCTGGCGGTCGCCACTGTTGATTCTGGCTTTCAGGAGTTGCTGTGATTTAGGAACAGTGCGGTGGGTTTGTCCCAAAAAAAAAAAGACTTCACTTGCATAAATACCTACTTTAATTATAATTTTCCGTAGGTAAAAATTCAGTGCTATGTACGATAAACATTTAAAAATATAAAAATAAGTGGCCCACCGGTATTGGTAACAGGTCCTATTGTTATGTTACTATATTTTACAATAAAAAAAAAACATTTAAGAAAATACGACTTATGCCAACCCTAGCGCCTAAATTTCAGAATCCTATAATTTCTGGATACCATAAGATTTGGATATGATATTTTAAATTGGTGTTTCTTAGTGCCAAAGCAACAGATTGTCTCGATATTGAATCCAAATACCAGGAAATAAGCCCATAAAAAAATAAAATCGTAAATATGTAAATTTCGATGTTACTCACCACCGGGTAACGATAAAAATTGAGCGTTTGCTTGGTAATTTACTTAATATAAAGCTTCAAGTAATTGCAACCAAAGATATAACAAAACCTAATTGGATCTAAAGTTATTGCGATTTCTATGGTTTTTATGGAAACCATAGAAAATTTTAAAAAAAAATTATATCTCCTGATTGAGACAAAATTGTCACACGGGTATTTTACTCTTACTTTTAAAATAACTTGTTCTATCGGATAAGTTAATAAAAAGGGAATGTCCGCTTTTCGAGGCAATAATAATACTGTGCACTGGCGGGAAAGGGTTTTAAGGGATTATGTAATTATGTTGAAAAGGATTAATTATTTGACATTTTTTTACTAGCATGATAAAAAAATTCAGTAGTTTTTTTTATCTTTGAGCTTCACGGTGGCTTCACAGTGGTTAGTAGTTCAGCTGTGGGAATAAGATGGTACTACACGACTTGTATGGCTCTGTCGATTTTCCACAGCGGAACTACTCAGGCTATGGTAGGCCACCAGAAATGACTCCATGAAACTTTAAACGCAAAACTTTGCTATTCAGCAATACCTTCCAGAAAGTGAAATAATTTTCCTTGACGCCTTTCAGCGTGAATGGAATAAAAGAAACTGTTGTAACGACCCAAAGTAGATTGGTTTATGGGCAGGAAGGTGATGATGATACCTTTCAGAAAGACTTTTCTTCATCTTCGTTTGTCATTCCGAAATTGACGGTTCATTGTCGACGCCAGATAACCACTATAATTTTTGCCAGCTGAACTAGACCCGCAGTGGTAGGCGCCCGCGGCGTCGGACGTCAGCAGACGATCTCCGGCCACCGTAGGCGCGGGCATGCGGGCAGCGAGTAAAGGGCAACTCGCTGCCCGACCATGGACCATGCCCGGTTCGACGGCCCGTTGTGTCCCACGCGCGCCTCAAAGAGCGTCAGCATAATGACGGGGCCCCCTCTCAGAGGGCCAAAGCCTGCCGGGGTCGCGGGATTATTTCCTTACCGTGACCCCGGAACATAACAGGCTACTGAAGGACACCGTGGATTTTAGTCAGTAGAAGTCTGACAGTCCCTCCTGCCCTGCCCGGGGTAGGAGGACTCATTTGATGATCTTACCACGCTAAAAAAAAAAAAAAGCTGAACTAGACGTCCAAGTTTACCAACCCAGTACATCCCTATAATATTATCTAAATGGTTAAAAACGATAATACTGATAATTATAAAAGCAATGCATTTCAACTGTGTCCATCAACAGCGAATTGTTTTCTTATAAACAGTGTCATTATCAGTTTAGTTCAAAACTTTCCAACCATTTTTCACCTCCTCTGCCTCGTAAGTCACCTTACACATTATCATTACATCCTCTACTCCTATAATTTCAATTTTTAAAACGTACAATTACGCCAGAACTTCACGGGCTGAGTCCGTCATTACAGTATCGGCTATGCTCTGTGTACGCTCCCTTCCCAGTCTTCTACGTTCAAGATAAGATGGGACGTGCGCATTTTATTTATTTTAACATTTTTAAGTCGGCGCGTGGGCGTTTATTTCTTATTGGCAGCGCTGCGCACGCGGCGGGTAAGTCACGACGCTGCAGCCCGCCACCTTGAGGGCTAAATAGCACCTACGCGCGCAACTGAGACCTATAGGTACACCGTTTATTTAATGCACACTTAAATAGATCCTCGCTGCACTAAAGATACCTATATCTGTGTCATCGGTTCGATTTTCTGTGCTGTGTTCTTTGGAGTGAAGTAGATGGCTGTGGGTTGCCTTATCTTCTATAAGATCCAGTTGATATACAGTATGGATTGTTTTGTTATTGAATACTGAGCTGTGAAATATTTTTATAACCATGTTTTATATATTCTGCACGCTTCACTAAATCCCTGCTGCACCAAAGATCTATTTAAATTAACGGCTCTGTGTTCTTTATCTTATTTGACATCCAGGCGATATACATCCCGGTTAGTTTTGTTAAAGAAAGAGACTACTAGAATCTTTAGAAAACTCTAACACAGATAGTGCTTGAATGATATCTCGATTCATTCATTTGCTCGAAACTGAAAAATGTTGAGTTATGTTGCTACTGATTATCTACAGTCAGATAAAAAAGAATTTGCAATCTACAATAAATATGTAGGTTAAAAACGGTTTAAGCTCGATCTGAATCCTTATTTATTACGTCCATTACCCGCATGGATAAATATTTACATTGTAACTTGATCTACCTATCCATAAGTTACGATCTCTGCAAAAGGTAGACAATAAATTAGTCTTCTTTTAAATATATAATTATTTAGTCTTTTGAGAAAGATTCTCAGCCTCTGAGTAAGCCGGACATTCATAAATAGTGCGAATTCCTTATAACCAATAATATTCTTGGATGGCATCTTAAATTCTTGAAATATGTATGTACTAAGCAAAATTGCAATAAAAACAATACGATCAATCGATCATACAGACTGAAATGCTTTGCTTTCACGTACTGCCTGCGAGTTTTGAGTACTGCTCGGCTTACTCTAGCTTGCTATAAAGTTGACCTCTAGGCATTCTATTAAATAAAAGAGATGTTATTGGAGGGGCAGCACTAACCCCAGTCAGAAGGTTAGGAGAGCCTAGACAAGAGGTAATTACTCTCATAGAGTTTCAATACCACAGGCAACTAACTTGCCTTAACGATTTTTTTTTGGGTTGTAAATAAGTCATCAAAATAGTGTTAATCCTGCATGGAGCGGAACTGACGGTCAGGTTCTTACAGGCCAAAAGTCCACCCTGTTTCACGGCATCCTACTTAGACAGTCTCTGGCCCTGAGGCGCGCGTGGAATATTACGCGCCGCCCGTCGACCCCAGCCTGGGGTACTACAATCAAAGCATGTAACCCCTAGCTTCAAAAACACAAAAGATTCGGCTCGTACCCGCATTGTGTCGTTGACAGATTAAGAGAATAGACTCCCAAGTCCTTCATCGGACGGTGAGCTATCTATTACTCGCAATGGACACAAACCCGCGCGTGGTGTAACTTCGTATTATTTTACTGAAAACTCCAATCACAACGCGAACTAAGGACATCAGTGATGACAATTTAAGTTATAACTTAGGTAGGATTGATTTTCGAATGTCATTTTCTCACACTTCTAGACCACAGAGTACATTTTATATATTCTAGACTTTAAATATAGAGAACACGATACTTCGCACGTGTATACAGCGATGTGTAATTACTAGAGCCGACCACGAGACTCGTGACAAGTCCGTCCTCCACGAGCAGCACGCGAAAATTATTAAGGTCGATATTATTGTACCTACACGACACAGGGTATAATACTGAGGAGCTTGTATCGTAAAAGCCTGCAGTATAATCATACTCGTGTACTTAATATGAAGCTGAAGGATTTGTTTGGTTTGAACGCGCTATTCTCAGGAACTACTGGTTCGAATTCAAAAAAAATATTTTTGTGTTGGATAGTACAGACGCCAGCACATCAAGCTACCACAATCTGTCAGATTTCTTTAATAGAATTTCAACCTTATCGCAAGAGTAGAAGGTTAATGTTTGACTGGTAAAATTTGACAGATTCGGGTAGGTTGACCTGCTGGCGTCTGTACATTTATCGAAGAAGGCATAGGCTTTATAAGATCACGCTATGACTAATAAGAGCCGAGCAGCAAGGGTGATTCCGCGCGCTTCCAGCTAGTGGCAATAAAAGCACTACTTGCTGCTCAAAAACATGATTATTTGTTGTTCTAAATTTATAAGGCTGTGATGATTTGCAATGAGTTAAATAACTGACAGTACTACAGGGTCTTAATATTTTATACTATGTATTTATAAGTCTTAATATTACTAAAACGTATAAATACATAGTATTAAATAAAATAAATAAAAAATTTACCACACTGATTTAAAATTCTTTCCCACATTATCAGCGACTATTATGGACGGTATTAGATAAATTGAGATTCTTCTCTTTAAAAATTAAACAGGTTTAATTTTATTCAGTTATCTACAAAAAAAAGTGACGGGAAAGTTCGGCACCAGTTAGAACTTGATGTAGTTTTATTTTTATCATGTCTAATCTATAGGTTGGTGATAAGCGTATCAATAATGAAACTAAAACCAACACTGTTTCACATCACAAGCCGCGTCGGCTAGATGTGAAGCATCTGTAATGAAATGACTTTAATTACTAGGCAACACATTACACGCCCAGGTTTTTATTTCCAGTAATTATGTCTACTGTGCATTCCGGCAAAACTGAGCAAGGTTGTAAACGACTGTTTTGCTTATACATTCTACTAAAGTTTCTACTAGCGAGCAAAAGTATGGAATCACATACTTGGAATTGGCTATTTGACAGGTTCAATAAATATTGCAAATCCGTCGTTTAGGGTTTTGAAAAATAACAGATACGATTTTTTTATTTTGTAATATCAATGGATGTTTACCAAGATATAACTACGTTTTAAAACGTTTCAGAATTCAATAAAAAATATACTAAATTGTGAAGTATTGCCAATTTTTAAAGCGTTTTTCCGTTTCCCCGTCAATTTTGGTTTATTATTTTTCCGTTTCCCCAACATTTATCATAAAAAATAAGGATCGAAGTTTTTTGATATTATAATGAAACTAACATGACGGACTTATAAGAATTTTTTAGTCAAATATCCAATTGATCCGTTATAGCACCTTAAATATATGTCGGATCCGGTCAATAGTACGGACAGCAAACGAATCGTAAGCGCGCCATTTTGAGTATCACGTGGTCTGCGCGCGCTTATACAGAGTCGTGATGTTTCATCGGGGCGGCGAGGAGCGCATTCAGTGCCCGACCGCAGCAGTGTGAAGACATCCCGAAACTGTACTCGATTCGTTGTGCCCAGTATAAGTGTAGTGAGTGATTAAATTAAATTGTGTTTGATTTAATTTGTGATTTAAAATTAAAATAACCAAGTGAACCGCACCCAGTGTATTTTCATTGCACGAGACCCAAACTCTGCCCACATGATGCCTGAATCTGACGGAACAATACTGGTGGCTCCGACATCAGAAGTGGGATCAAATCGTGCTAATGAAATTACACGCGGGAACAGTGACAATAACAATCAGTGGAAGTTAGTTACTTTTTGAAATGCAAAACCGGCAAACTTTGAAAACGCAGCCAGTGAAAAACCAGTTTTTATTGCCGGAATTCGACCCCGACAAACCGGATTCCGATGCGCGGTCGTGGTGCGCCACCACCGACTTTTGTTTTAACGGGAGTGCAGTGAAGGGATGCCAGCTTATTTTGACGCTGAGCAAGGCGCTAAAGGTGAAGCATCAACCTGGCTATCTCAAATAGCCTACAAAGGAATTTAAGGTACTTTTTACAACAAGATTTATTTCGCAAAGGCGGGTACCCTCATTAAAAAAAAAAAAATTGAGTGGTGAAAAACGAAGTGATAAAGAAACATTACCCACGTTCGCCAGTCGTTTCATATCTGATGCGAAATATGAACACTATCTGTGAATCATCGAAAACAAGTGACACCAAACGAGAAAAAATAACGTCAATTAAGTGTTATAACTGTGCTAAAACGCCCATAAGCGTATTGAGTGCAGAAGTAAGGCGATGGATACGAAGGGAAGACCTACAGCATCAAGTCAAGTGATGCAGCAGCCGACATCGAAGACCTTGGTGTGCTTCAAATGTGGCAAGCCAGGTCACATAGCCGTGCGCTGTACGAGCAGTAGTGGCGGCACTGGCAACGGACAAGTCCAAGGCGCGGCGCGACGCGTCGATGTCTGCATCGTGCAACCACCATCAGACACGTTACAACACAGGTGAATCGTTTCATTTTTACTTACGCCTCTGGTGCCTTGTGTTCTTTATGTTGACTATCGCTGGTTAAGCGTTAGTGAGTTAATATCGCTGGTTAAGTTTTTTTTATTATTACTGTCTAAGTGATAGGATTTGTAACGCTGGTTAAGCGCTACATTGTTAAGAACTGGTTAAGTACTTCAGTGATTTACACTACTTCGTAAGTAGTGATGCATAGTGCTGGTTAAGTGCTGTGGATTTGGGGGGAATGCCTGAGGTTCAAGTACCATTTTGAAGTAGAGATGTTGAGTTGGATGATAGTGTGGAATCTTAGGTCGGCTGGTCGGACCGTACCAGTAGCTATTTTGTAGCCGTAATCCGTATCTTATTGACATCCCGGTGTCCATGGAAGCGCGGTGTGCGGATGGCACTGGCGGAGGTCGTGTATTGTGCGTTCATGGTGAACGGTGTGAAACAAACAGAGGTTTGTTAGTGGGGCTAGTGTTAGCCACAGGCCACGAATTTGATTCCTGCTGTTTTGATTATAATATTGCTGCATTGTGATAATACAATTGCAAAGGTACTTGAATGCTCTGGGATTTCCGATCAGTCTTAGTTAGATCCAAAGTTTAAGGGTCTGTTTAGAGTGATAAAGATTTTGAGATGGTGACCGTTACACATTGAAACCCTTGAATTCTAAGTGTACCTACAAACATTCCAACGGGTCATGTACCAGTCGAAGTTACCATAGATTCTGATTAAGTTGTGGTGAGAGGTCGAGTAAAACGGTCTATTGGCCGTCTTGTTTTCGACTGTACCAGTAGCCATTTCGTAGCCGTAATCCGTATCTTATTGACATCCCGGTGTCCATGGAAGCGCGGTGCGCGGGTGGCTCTGGCGGAGGTCGGGGTCTTGAGAGACCATAGTGTGTAGTCAGCGGGTGATGCACTCGGGCGATCCACGTGGTGGATGCGCACAGAAGTTCTGATCCATGCATTGGATGTGTGAAAGCAATGTGATTGCTGGTCGGCTAGAGAGCCGTGGCGTTAGAAGTTTTACTCGAAAGTTGAAGGTCACTGGAAAATCGGTAGTTTTTTGCAATAGAGTTGTGAAAGTAGATTCAAACGACTGTGGTACATGGCCCGGGGTAGTTGTTGGTGGCCCGGGGTGGTTGTTAGTGGCCTAGGGTAGTGATTGATGTATTTTCAATTGGCTATTCCCAATGTTTGATTTAGTTAAAGAGTATTGGTTTTAATGGTACAGTAGAGTTGAAATTTCCTTATTTTCACCAAAGAACTGAATATAGTTTGGTCAGGAATGACCGAGTGGAACAGTATTCTGTCGTGGACTATTTTGTGTTTCAGAGTGATTATTACACGAGGACGAGTGAAAAGAGTTGAAGGAGGCCTACATCAAGATGGTAGAAAGAGGCTGAAGAAGAAGAAGATCACACGAGGACGTGTTAATCGCAGGATGGCCGTGTCGGATCCGGTCAATAGTACGGACAGCAAACGAATCGTAAGCGCGCCATTTTGAGTATCACGTGGTCTGCGCGCGCTTATACAGAGTCGTGATGTTTCATCGGGGCGGCGAGGAGCGCATTCAGTGCCCGACCGCAGCAGTGTGAAGACATCCCGAAACTGTACTCGATTCGTTGTGCCCAGTAGGTATAAGTGTAGTGAGTGATTAAATTAAATTGTGTTTGATTTAATTTGTGATTTAAAATTAAAATAACCAAGTGAACCGCACCCAGTGTATTTTCATTGCACGAGACCCAAACTCTGCCCACATGATGCCTGAATCTGATGGAACAATACTGGTGGCTCCGACATATAATTGGCGTGATTTTAATGAATTTAGAATCAATTTAAAAAGTTAACAGATAATCCTTTAAAATGGTACCATTATTATTATTCTTAACTAGTTATTAAGAACCTACTCAAGATCGCGCGGAATCGGAAGTGATTCCATACCTTTGCTCGCGAGTGTTGATTATATTTTTTGTCGCGCGAGCTTACAATATAATCAGCCCTATTACGTCTGCAAAGTGTTTCTTTTTTTTTAAATCGATTTGCTCTTTGCAAAACCATTTGGTGAAAACAAGGGGGAGAGGGGGGAGTTGAAACTCAGAATTATTGTAACTATCTATGTTTTAGACAATGTTTGCTACGAATACGTCTACGCTAGCTACGACTCGCGTAGCAGCATTCTCGTAGTTCAAATTTGAAATTCGTAGCGCCTTAATAAAAATCACAATTTAACTACCGATTTGGATAATGTGGGTGATGCAGACTATACAAGTTTTAAAACTATTCGCACAGATTCCCATAAATAACCCATAAACATTGTTTTTCTCCCACAACAAATACTAAATAGCACACTATATTTAGTTCTTTATGAAGCAATAAATTAAACCATAAAAACTATGATCTCGGTTTTAATAGAGCCACCGGCCTTGATGATTTGACATTTAATGCTTTGTCACTATTTTTATAACAATTATATGTTTTTACGATCACATATTTGCTCATGTGATGGCGTTACAAAGTATTTAAGTGCTTGAAATGTGCGTTTAATTGTCGATTATAATCGCGATCTGTGATTACTATGGTTGTAAAAAATCTTATGTACCTCCCTACATTCTTAATACTTAGCACAGAGGGCTGGCAACTGCGCTCGTAGTTTATTTCTTTTTTAATTCTAAGTTATAAAAACAGAGTGCATTTACAAACACTTAAACTCACATACACAAACAGTCAAACCAACACATCTGATTGTAGGCCATAAAATTTGTAACGTACGGAAATCGAACGCGCTACACGCAGCGCTTACAGCCTATCGTTGAGCCATTGCGGCAGTCTTGCCCGCAATCGCATAACGTGCGATTCAAGCCCAATTTGAGCAAATAATGCCGAAGAGTAAAATTGTGACAATAGCGCTTGAGCAGCTCCCAAAACGATGAAGAAAAATATCGTGAGCATCAACTGCCTAGTCGTTTCACATGTTGAGCCGCATGCAGCTGAAGAAACTGACCCTAATATAAGTAGTAGAGCTAAGCCGATAGCGATGATATTATAGGAAAAACTTTTTTCGTACCACTTGCTCAAAAAAGTGACATTCTATGCCACAAAAAGCGTACATAACAATAGTCATTTTTAATC
Organism: Agrotis clavis; assembly: GCA_954870645.1. NCBI lineage: Eukaryota > Metazoa > Arthropoda > Insecta > Lepidoptera > Noctuidae > Agrotis > Agrotis clavis. Next base: position 10,062,739 of record OX940934.1, read on the forward strand.
TGTTAAAAACAGGGAAAGAAAGTTGTACTGAATTTCATTCATCCTCTAGGGAGAGAATGTGATTTTTTGGAATACTTACCGATACTGAACTACAACTACATCAGTCAGTCTTTACAACATTGAGTTTGTATAGAAAGCATTATACAACTTTTTGAAAAAGGAATACGCATTTATAAAGCAGTTATGATTATTCAATAAAATTACGAAAACCGAAGAGGCCGTATGAGCTTGATGCCTTTGCTTTTCCGACAAAAAAATACCTATTAGTCGAGGAATTTGACGCATTTTTGTTTTCTTCAAATACATAAACATTTATTTTAATTTATTTTTATAAATAAGTTAATGTTAAATGTTAATGTTTAATAAATGCTTAGCTCATATTATTATTGTGTTAATTATTAGAGTATTTTCCTCGGTGATAAAGCTGTCTTAGTCTTGGGTGAACTTAAATCCCTCGCTACACTCAGGACACGTCTTAAATCCCTCGCTTCTCTCTCGGAGTAAACCTCGAGTCCTTCGTTAAGCTCGCGATTTAAATCGTCACCCGCGACAGAAGACACTGCTTTATCCCCTTGGTTAATAATCTACTATTTCACTCGTTTACATAGAGCAGAACCAGCAGTTACGAGTATATCTCAAGCAGTTAGATTATTGTAATTTCGATTATGTGGCACTTTTTTAAACATTTATTTTTAACACTTTTTTTAACACATCGTTTTAAAGAAAGTTAACCGCGCTGTACTTCATTAAAATTTCACAAATGAGATACAACGGTTCCGCTCAAAAACACCTCATGTAAGACAATTAAAATGCAACAAAATTACTTTCAAGTACCAAAAAGTAAACCTTTGTTTTTTCACGAACCACTCCCGCTCTCGAAGGCAGTGTTGCCAGCTCGATAAAATTCCCGTCGCGTTTATTTTAAGTCTCGCATTAACAACGTAGGTAATTAAGCATCGAAATGTCGCCGCAGTGAGGCGTCGTTCTAAATAACCGTCGCTCAACAATTTGCCTCATTATCTTTATGTTTTAAATCATAAAATACCACACTGGCTTGTTAGTGAGATGACGTAGATGTGTAATGGACGATTTACTTTTAATCATTCGTCTAGAATTAGATGTAGGTTAGACCAGCCCAGATAATAAACTTACATAAGTATCTTTCCTGAATAGCCTGATAGGATAGATATACGACTTCTAATTCAATATCTGCAGTTCCATTTATAATTAACCAGTTCAATTAAATGGATTCTTATTTCTTGTCCCTATCCTGATTCCAACCTAATGCCAGGACACGCTCAAAATACCACAAATCTTCTCAGAAAAAAAACAAGCATAGACAACTAATTGCCGGACTTGAAAAAAAAGTAAACCATGTAGAAATTACCAAACAATGCGAGTGTATCTTATTAAAGCTGGGTGCAGAACTTCGACTAGTGATCCTCGGTATTCTACACTCTGTAAACGCTTGTTGCGCGCGCCGCAATGCGAACAAAAACCGAATTGCTGCGCTAAATTCAATTGGTTAATCAATTCAATTAATTTGAAGGGATAGCTACCGACCGATCGAAGCGCTGTAATTGGAACGATTAATGTACGCCTCGAATGAGCCATTCTTTCTTTATATCGAGATCGGACATATTGAAGGCATGTTCGGAATGAATCGGACTGAAAACTAACTACCTACGCTTTGTTGGGGGCTGATAACATCTACAGAGGAGCTCTAGGAATATTATTCGTTTTAATTAATGGAAGTATTGTTGCGTATTCCTAAATTACTTCAGCCATATTCTTTTACAATTTATTGCATTTTTTCATTCACTTGGTTTCACAGAACAATTCAGGTATTAACGGTACTAACGTAAGTCACATCGATTTATCATATAATTATTATGATTTACTTATTAATAAAACAACCATTTTATTAATGATGAATCTGAATTGACGTCATTTCGTGTGCATGAGAGTTACGAGAAAAATATGAGCAATTACTGCTAATCTACGTTTGGTATTAAGTACTTTAGTAAATCGTGACAATAAAGTAATCGGCTTCTTAAAGACCACTTCGCAAATCAACATGTTAACTTAAAGAATGACAGTTTAATACATGACATGTCTGTTGTTAGTTGTCAAAGTGACGCGACCACGTGCGCCTGCGCAGGCCCACCGTGGGTGGTGCGTGGGACCGGCCTTGTTTTTTCGCATTTTTTGTTGTTTTCTAACAACACGTGATGACCATGTAAACAGCCTTAGGCAGACCACCGACATGAAGACAGAGACATTTTGGGTGGCGCGGGCGCATCGCATTAGTATTTAAAACAAATAAATTCCAATTTAATAATAATTAGGTTGTGGAGATGATTGACGGATATTTATATATCAGCTGCTTAATTTATTTGACCCAGTTTTGAATGCATGTGGTTGAATGTTTTGATATGACTACTACTAGTTTAATATTCTCAATAAAGATAATTTTCAGAGAATATACGAATTAGCAACACATAATTGCGGCTATTTCCTTGACCATTATTTCTACAAATTACAAACAAACTCGGTTAATAACTAACCGAAGTAAATTACTGACTTCCTAACTCTCTACAGTCTAAATTATGTAAATGCAGCGAATAAATCAGAACTCATTACCATACTATCTTCGGGAGCATATCTTAGTTCTTTCGTACATCCATGTTCGTTGGTTCTTTCTCATATTTACAGAAATTACAACTTCGAAGTATCCCAAATACTTCGGACCGGAGGTACTCAATTTTGGGTTCTGAACAAATTGCCATTATTAAAAGCGCACCAATCGGCCCACCCAGATAGCTCAAAACAGTATTTAAGACAATTGCTTTATTAAAAAGTGAAAAAGTACAAAAAATTATTATTAAAACAAAGATGTCTAAACTCATCATTATGTTCAGAATTGAGATGCACCTGCGCTCCTTAGGGAGGACAATCATCTGGCTACCAATATATCTAATTACATGTAAAATTGGTTTAAAAAAGTGACTTTTAATATTGGCTCTTTTTTTACCTTTCTGTTTTTCAGACAAGGAGCATCTGTGCTTTAGACTTGCCGATATTAAAAAATCTTTTTGGAATTGATGACTCCAGTTTTGTCCTATCAGTACCTATGTAGAAACTTCGACTATTTTGTCAGTTCAGTTAACTTATTTAACATGGCATGGATTGTGCAGGTAGTTCAACACGATGACTTAAGCCCATGAAATCTTAATAAATGAACTTATTAATAACAACCTCCTTCAACAACCAGTCCAATCCTAATCGTCTTTGAATTCGAAATTAAAATAAAATATATGTAACAGTTATGAGCCCGAGCTTAGCACGACCACCAAATCAGAAATGTCTTCCAACTTGATTCAAATTACTTTCGATCGACTTCAACACAATCTTAAGTCTCTATCTGACATGGATTTCGCATAATATACCTTTTATAATCTTGCTTGTAAAAAATTAAATCGCAATCTCGACAAATACCCACCTAAATGCTACAGATATTTCTAACCCGGTGGCCCTAAGTTTGATCGAAATTCGACCATCAACTCTGCGACCACCTAGATTTCGTACTACAGAGTTTTACAAAAAGGGTACTAAACAGACCACCGCTGACTGCGGTAACAAAAAGACTGCAATTTTGACCTAATCCTTATTGAAGCTTATGCGATTATAGGGTCTTCTGCGGTTCTGTTGTTGCGGAAAAAGGTTACACTTTGCTGTACATAAGAGTGCGATTAATACAACGGCTGAAATGGCCAATCTATTCGCTTTTCATATTCGTATATTTATTCAAAGTGTACGACTATAAAAAGCTTAGTCTCATCTCACCTAAGTATATTGAGAGATTTTTTTCATTAACGACTTAATTTACAAGTGGTTTTCTAATATTGATACTAACTCCAATCAAAGTAACATTAAGTCTTGTAACAACACTATTTCAATCAACATCAGAGTGTAGAAAACATATCATAATCAGTGGAAATACGACAATTTGCATGCGGCCGCCATTGCGCCTGCTCATTAGCTCGTGTCACGCGTCATAACACTGATTAATTGGCCTCCGACGCTTGATGCGAATACAAAGAGAAGTAAAAAAACAATGACAGGCAAGCAACGACCTTTCGGTAACGAGAAGCCGTCAGTCAGGCGGGCGCGCAGGCCAGCATACACTTGACAACTTCAATTTATATGCAACTCGATACCTACACTCGCTCCCACTTGAATGATAGGCAATAAAGTCACGGCACAGATCCGATACTATCGACATTATCGCCGAATATTTTTCGAAACATTATCATAAAATATCGTTCGCATCTACGTAGTTTCTTTTCGATGCGAATCTTAATGCGAATTTATATCTCGTGCTCATTAAACGAGTAATCGATGAGGCTGTTCAATTAATATATTCGGAATCGAGTGGTATTGAGAGAAAATTATACGGGTATCGGCATTATGATAAGCAAGAGTGTAGTTTGCAACCGTGCCCGGGGTGCGCTCGACTTGGGTGGTTCGACAGATGTTGCTCTGATTGAGAAAAAAATCTCATTTCAATTACTTTCATCGTTAGTTGATATTACGGGCATTACACGTAAACACGTCATCTTATGAATTTTAATGAGCTATGTAATGAATATGATCAGATGAGTGGAGTGCTCGTCTGCCCCTTTCTGTGTTGGACATGTTTACTGACTGCAGTGTCGTGTTACCACTTTCTAAATGACTAATTACTTGCTTGGCGACAACGGTTGATTCCAGTTTATTACCAGACTACGGTAGAGTTATTTTATTTTTGCGTAATGTTTAACGATAGGTTATAAAGTTGATGAGGCATCTTCGACTTCAGTTTTAATGGAAATTAATCAAGTGCTTGTGTAATAGGTGTCGTAGCGACAGCTGGCCAGTCACACGACGACACGAGTTATTAAGTGGTGTGTAAACTTTGTTTTGGAGCTAATCATACGAGTATCTCATTATTGCTCTTGTGTACTTGCTCTAATCTATTGATTTTAATTAACATAAGCTTCTAAGCAGATATTGGTTTATCAATCAAATTAAGTAAAATCGATACCTGTGTTAAACTTATCATATATTTTTTAAAGTGGTAGAAACATCAAATGAGTCCTCCCACGCAAGGCAGGGCAGGAGGGACTATCAGACTTGTACTGACTGAAATCCACGGTGTCCTTCAATAGCCCTTTACGTTCCGGGGTCACGGAAGCTCGTTAGTCCCGCGACCCCGACAGATCTTTAGTCACAGGTTTTTACTGCGAGTTTCAAAAGCCTTAATGTTAAAAAAACCTCTTGACCGGCCCCTAATGCTATTACACTGTCACATGTCGTAGTTGCTTTTTAGGGATCCGTACTCAAAGGGTAAAGCGGGACCCATAACAGACTCCACTGTCAGTCTCTCACCAGGTTGTATCTCATGAATCGCGATAGAACTGTCTAGCCTGAGACACAGGTTTACCCCAGTTCAGGCAAATGTGCAACTGTGCTCTCTTCTAATTTTTAAGATATTTTATTGTAAATGTGTTGCTTTTTATAAATAAATGAAATTTGAATTTGTGGTTATTTAAAAGTTGGTAACAGATTATGCTATTTCATTCGATTAGATTAAATACATATTTAAGAGGGCTCCTTTAAAACAAACGCGATTTCTTTGCCGTTTTTATAGATGATGCGGTCTTTTAAAATTACCCATGTTGAAATGAATACGTAGCAACCCCTTTGCCAAAAACAAACCCCACCACTGCATTCGTAGACATAAAAGATTGTGTAAAATAATTAGTACAGCCAGCGATTGTGGCAAATTACAGCCGCAGGTGCAATAATTCTCCAATACCCGCCATTAGTGTCCAGACAGCGCAAACAAACGGTTAAAATTGAATGTTTGACGAATTAGCTCGACCACCGGGAAAGAACTACGTGGTGGTTCCTGCAATATATGGGGGGATTGTTTGATTTTAGTTTTTGTGAATAAGAAGGAGGATGGTCAAAAGAAAGTTCATCAATCTTAAATTTTAATTATTTTTAAAATATCTTCAAAAGGCAGTTGAACTATTTATGCAGATTTTTTTATAGTAGTTTAGAGTCAAACTACTGCTCTCCTTGTTCTAGAGTAAGATAGTTTCAATTTTCCAGGTCAGGCGCAGTGTCCACCAGGAATTTCTCAAAAACAGTCTAGAAGTTGGATTTATGACCAAGCTTAGGCTCGCCTTGCTTAAAACCGTGAAAATTATAGGTGAGGTGCTCTATTCACAACTGAGTCGTCTAGTATTTAATTAATGTTAGTAACTAATTAAGCTAGGATCCACTGAATTCTATAATTACCATTTTTATTTAATTATTGTCCAATAGAAATTTCTCATGTATTGTGTGTGTGTTTACAAACATTTAAGCTCACATACACACTAAATAAAGACCCGGAACAATTACTTGGAGATAGATTTTACCTTCGAATATTTTTTTCCGTACCAATTAAGAAATCGCTCAGCCAATAGGATAGGCCAACCGTGCCGCCAGATTGTACATGAAGCGATTGCCTGATCTCCAGACTTCTTTGAACTGATTCTTTGACAAGTCTGGTTGTCAGGCTCTCGAGTTTCTGATTTCTCGTAATTCTATCAGCAAAGGGATCCTTTGGTTTCTATTAGTTCGTGCTGTGTTAAAGTATATTTAGTTTTTAGCATGCCATGCATTTTAATTCTAAGAAACTTTAGGTTTTTAAAACCAGATTATGTCAGCGCCGTTGCTCGCGTTCATTTTGAGATCAATAATTATTATTCCTCAGAAAGGTCATATCAGGATTATAAAAGTCAATCAAATGTTGATCTAAGTTATGAACCTTATGTGCATCATGATTTCATTCAAATTCAGTAGTCTTGTCCATCCATTGTCCCAAAAATTAACATTTCTTAATAAATAAATTAGTAGTAGGTACTTAGTAAGACAATTTTGAAAGTAAGTCGTGTTTCGCAATTCATTGCAAAACACATTTGATTTTAGTTTTACTTGGTTGATGTTTCAATTCCTTGTTAAATAAAACGGCTAAGTATATTCATATTTTTATTTCTAGATTAATGGCATATTCTTTTAGGTACATCTTCTTATATATTTACTAAAAATAAACTTAAATAATATCACGTTATTCTCTTAATAATTTACATTGAGACGGCAAATTGTTATAATTGTTTACAATTAAAATGAACTAATTAATTGTACAACATACAGCAATCATACAACATTCGATTAATATAATAAGATGCAAACATAAATACACATCAATTTTTATTACTTAGGTATGTAGAACTGTAAAGGCTTAATATTTCTCCACTCATACACATAAATATAAGTTATAATTAAATATAAACATATATAATTAGGTATAATTAAATATATGTATTTAAAATAAACTGTCCCCGTTCGGTAACTGGTATAAAGGAAGACCATAATGACTACTGGTTTATTCCGGTAACGTAACTAAATGAATATTGAGCGTAATTATCGAACGATAATTAATCATTGCAATCAACTATATTTTACTTATAAAAACATTCATACACTCATATGCCTATGTAATGGAAGACTACATGATTTTGCTGTAAGTATTTAAGGCACACAGAATTCTACCATATCGATTATAATCAAACTTGTGACTCAATATGCATTAATCCGTATTTACAAAAGCTTTTAAGCATATATTTTCAAAATGAAGATAATTAATGGCACTAGTTATTTACTTAAAATTAATGATTATAACGTAGAACAACTACGTCTCTAAGTATAAATGATACAATGAAATACTGCCTCAGATGTCATCCGCGAATATACACGATTATATTCTATGTCTTAAAACTAAAATAAATCTTTCGTTAAACATAAAGGAATCATACAAACTCTCATCAAAATTATGTCTAAAAATCTATCACACATTCGAAACTGACCGAGCGAGTAACTCAAGTAAAAGTAGCACTTTCATTGCTGAAAGTATTTATTCTGTTAACAGCTAACACTAGGAACTATATTCTGTCGATGTAGACATACTATGTACAGCTAAAATATATCACAGAGTTATGAAAGGAATGGAGTTTGCGTCACCACGGTCTCCAGGGCTTTTCTTCTGGTGGCTGTTTTCTCGTGACGAGGGCAAGGGGGGCAGAGTCTTCGTTGGGAGGGGGCGGCGTCCCCCATCCTGAGCTGGCGGGGGAATAGCAGCGGGTTTCCGAGGAGGTAGAGGATGAAGCGTCTCTTGGTGAGAGCGGCACCAGGGTTGGTAGAGCGCCTAGAGTGCTCGCGTTGACTCCAGCGGGTAGAACTAACGCGATGTCACCGTTGGATAACCTCGTTGGTACTAGACGGACACCAGAGCCGGGACCAGCTGAAATAATAGACGCCAGTTAGAAAATATATCATGAAATATATTTTAGACAGTGATTCTGCATCCTAAATGCTCTATCAATAGCGCATGAACGAAAACTTACAGATAATTTGAGGTTTAGTCGTAAAAACGTAGTTTAAAACTCACCGGAGATAAAAATAGTAGAATGTTGACCTTGAGGAGCGTCTTCAACATCCGAGGGAGGTGTGGGAGCCCCGGCAGGTCTTGCCCCGGGCGCATTGACACACCCTTCCAAATGCCTGACGAGCCTCCGTCTCAACGTAGGCTCAATGCCCTGGAACTTCGACACCTCGGTCACGCAGTGCCTGTACCCGGCACGGAACCGGTCCGGAGAACCGGCGCCCTCAGACCTCAGTCCCTCTAAATGCTTCACAGTCATCTCTAGGATGTCAGCCTTCTCTAGTTTCGAATGTCTCGCCGGCTGTAACAAAGATGAAATAATAAAATGTTAGAAAAATAGAACTGACTGCTAGAGATTCTTCTCAGTGTTTATTGTTTTTAGTTTCTGCCTACCACTACGGGATAAAGACATTTCAAAAATGAAATAAAGAAATATGTTTAAACTTATGTACAAGTTGACCATGTTTAATTTATGATGGACCGCTAGCGTTACACAAATGAATAATTATTACGTTCAAATATTAATTTAACATTCATAATGTTTAAGTATTGTCTAGACGGCATATCCTCAAAGCCTTAATAAATGTATGTTGGTATAGATATACACATGCTTAAATAATAAATATCAATGTAAATGTAAATGTAAACTTAGGGTCAGTTCACGTGGAGACTTGACGTGCCGCGACGATACTGGAAGTATGTATCTTTTCGTGTAGTAAATAAAGTTATATTTTGAGTGCTCTATTGAAATGAGAGCGTAGCGTCGCGTCTCAGTGTGTATTGACCCTTAGACGCGTGTATGCAAGATTGGTCGGAAAAAACTGCACTAATGAAAGAGTGGATGGCTTATAGGGGAGACCTCTGCCCATATTCATTAAAAAAGGAAACTTACGTCTTTCTTCATGGCATCCAATATTAATGCCTTCAGTTCATTGAGGCAGTTGTTGATGCGCGCCCGTCGCCTCTTCTCCATGATCGGCTTGTTGCTCTGTAACAATACAAACAATTTGTTAATAAAATTCATACACAGACCTTATTCGTGAGATCCTTCAGAAAGGACGAAAATCGCAATATGCGTGCGCGACTAAACTTTAAAAGAGTTGGCGATCAGCGGGAAGCGAGTGTAGTTTCGATGGTTTTGTCGCCGGGCTATAAGCGAGTGTGCAAGTGTGACGAGCGATTACTCGCGCCACTCGCCCGCGGTCGCTCAGTCCTGTGCAACCCTGATCAAGCGAGCCGGGCGAGCATCACTGAACGAGTATCGCTGAGCTCGTCGCCCGGCGATAAAACTACGAAAGCGAGTCGTCGCCGGCAGTGTGAACAGTCAGAGAGCAACTATCAATATGTAAATGCATCTCTTTCGTTTATACGGAATGTACATTTATTGTGCGTTTCTTGAGAGAGAAAATCGCCGATAGTTACTCGTTTTCTCGCCGCCGCCGCGCGCCGGTCGAACCACTAGGCCTAGAGCAAAAGGCAATTGAAGGAACAAGGTGATGGTCTTTTGTCTGTACGAGTCTGTCTGCTCACAGACTCACGGCGAGAAGTCTTCTCGAGACTTCTAAAATAAAAGAGATGTACAGACTCCTGTCACATTCACGCTTCTCTGGTGTTTCTCGTGGTTTCTCGCCGTGAGATTTGTAAGCTACATGACTATAATCTTTGAGTGGACCCCAGGGCAGAAGGATTCGTTTAATGATTTTACACCCCAAAAGAGCTGGTAGCGTTCTGCAATTTCCCATAGAAATAAGGCGTAGGTACATTATTTTTGTTAATAAACTCTACATAAGTAGCTGCGAACCTCTACATAGCTGCGTAGTCAAGTTCTTAACAGTTGATAATAAGCAGGTATCCTTGTGGCGCCGCGTCAACACGCCGCATTTGCATCCATTAGCAACACGTGTAACATACAACTAAATGTTACGAGCAAGGTTACGGATAAAGTCTAGCACACACACGCACAATACCTACCTACACATAATAAATATTCCCTATAGCCTAACACTAGCATAACTTCTAACACGACGCATGATCAGTTTCCAAGCGGAATTCATGCGACACAATGCTAATACATAATAATCAGTCACAAAAGCTTCTTGTACATGCATTGTAGTATTATTTACGGCGCGTATAAACAACATTGTTATCGCTTTTATCACCAGTGACACCAAGTAAGGCGCGTGACAAAAAGAGCCATTAATCTCTGGTTACACGCCGCTGACGGCGCGTGCGACTGCCTCAAGGTGAAGGTCGTCCGTGTCGTGATTGGCGGCGCGCGCGCCTGCCGTGACGCTGAATCACGCGTGGCGGGATCACGTGACGATTAAATGAACGTTAGTAATGTGCAACACGCCGGCGTCGCCATCTCTTTGGGCGAAGCCACAACACTGCGTTGCGGCATCGTATCGCAAAAAATGACGACGGATTGCAATATAATTTTGTTGTGCGGCTTCAGAGATTTTTACGATGCGACGCCGGCCGCAACGCATTCTTGTGGCCTCACCCTTTGTTAACACCACAGTGATAACTGCGTTTCTTCTCGAATCAGCAAGCGACGATTCTGTGTCGGTCCCTGGCGCTTATCTTATCCAATGCTACATCAAATCATTTTTATATGAAATCATCGGAATTGGCACTGTCTGTGTCTGTGAAATAGTAAACGGCGTGTTTGATCTCGTTTCGTTAGCGCAAACGTCACGTTACACGTTTTAAATTAGCTCTCGCAAACACTGTCTGACCGATACGCCCAATGTCAGGCGGTTGAACCGCTTTTCACACAAATAAAAATATAGAATATGATAGCTGCGACAGACGCCTGTGCGCGAGCGGGAATCTCTCGACGCCTTCCGCGCCAGACATTGCTTCCGCAGCCGAGGATAAAGAGGGCCCTCATAGTTATAATGGCATGAAAGTAATTGCCAGCATTGTTTACTATTTAAACAGAAACTGTTTTGTCTCTCCACGATTTGTTTACACATTGTTAGCTAAAGATCCTATCGAAAACCTAAAAAATGTGCTTGTAATATTTCAAACCCGACTGCTTTAGAGCCTAAAAGTGGTAATGTTTTATCATCATCTCGATACAGAGGTAAGTACGAGTATCTAGGAATTCAACTCATCAAATTAGTTTGACGATAGAAATTCTTTAAGCCACTTTAACTGAACAGAAAGTTAAAATTTCCATAGACTTTCCCCTGCTGAAATTTTGTCCTATTCGTGTCCTCGAATCGTGCGAGTGACTCGAATTAGCCGCAGCCGTAAATGTTCGCTACAGCGTAATTACAGAGGTGTGCAAATTGACACGCGACGTTCCTGTCGCCATCGGTTAGTGTTTAACTGTTTACGATGTATTGAGAGGCGAGGTGACATATAGATTGATAGGAATGTTGTTCATGTTGACGTCGAGAGTTAGAGGATAATCTGTTGAGAATGGTGTCAAGATTGGTCTACTAATTCTTGTGTTGTGAAATAAATAAGTGGATGATTGTATGTCTCGTTGAGTTTAGTTTTGCTTGAGAATGATTTATTACGAAGATATCTGGGTCGTAATGATTTAAAATATAAATAAATATGAAATATTTTATTCCTAGGTATTAAAATTTAGAGGCACATTAAAACATGAAAGAGAAAACTCAAAGTGAAACAGCCTCGTCTAGTTTTTCGCAGATCGTTTAGACGCAGCTCGCCGCCGCCCGACTGCGGAGGCGGCACGTGCCGAGCGGGCGCCCTGCGGCGTCGCGGCGCCCCGATATAGCAAACATACACAGATATAGGTTCACCAAGTACACAAGCACCCACACCTCCCCATTTTCCGCCGACGCATGCGAATCAAGCGACAAAACTACAAAAAACTAAATGTGAGCTTTAAATTCACGTAATTAGCATTCAAAACTCCATTTGGAGGTTATGTCGCTTGATTCATTTTTCAATTACAAACGCGCCATTTCAATTATCACGTGTATGTTCTGAATATATTAGCTGCTAACAAAATACCCGTCAGGCGAGTCAAAAGAAACACGACATTTGTTACACGTTTACATTATTAGAATCGCCTTTAGACGTCAATAACAAGCCATTTGATTGAATGTTACCAGCGTGACATTCATATTTTTTATTTGAAAAGGCTTGAAGAAAAACTGGTGTTTTTAGTAGTGCTTTACAAAAACTCTTATCCGAGAGTTATTTACTTCATATTTCCCATACGAGGAGAGATTTCCCAAAAAATCATGGGTGGAACGACGAGTCGACAGTCGAGACTTCTGTCTGACTTGTGAGATTCGTAGCGACAAGTCAATGAGCCGATGACCCAAAACAAAGCTGGTGTTATCTGACGGGGCGGCCCACTATCTGTCACGCACTCATGTCTTCCCCACGAAACTGTTGAACGATAACGTCAGCTGATAGTTTCGGATAACAACTGCTTGATAAGAGGAGCCTGTGTGATGGTCACGATGATATCGAGTGTCTGTCTTAATCGTCTGAGCTTTGAGTGTCTTTCATCAAGCTGTTACATTATTTTCTTCCCAATTTATTTATGGTCAGTGCAACAAATCTTATACATAGTTCCGAATCGATGCCAAATCGAACAGCACAAAATAAAGTACAATTAATTCATTGCTAATTTCTGATATTCTTGACTATAGGCTCCAACTCATGCGAATTAACGCCTTTGGAACAGTCCCAGACCCTTACATTTTCTCCTACATTTTTTTTAGACAGTAGAACTTCTGCCGCATGCCGTGGCCACACTATCATTTACGTAACATTTGGCTGGCATGCGCCATGCGGAATGGATTTAGTCGAGTCGCGGGGCGCCGGCGCACGTGCCAGGCTTATCTAGTGTCTGCGACCGACTGAGACGCACTGACTGCGTTCCGGTATTCGCGACGGACTATTTTTTTTTAATTGAGTATGCTTTGATATCATGATTATGCTGACTTCCTTCAGACATTAGTTAAGAGTAATTGCGGATATTTTGCATTTCATGAGGAAATAGAAACAATTCTTTAGATTTGGATTAATTTTAAAGGCTGCATCAGGAATTTTTCTGCACATCGGATTCAGCCATTTAAATAACATTGAAGGAAGTTTCTAATTCATCCAAGACCACTTCAAATAATAACTCCACAACTCCATCACCAAACACTGTCAATTCCCATATCTCCGGCCACAAACTTCCCAGCGACATTCCCAATTGATATGAACGCATAGCGAAAGGGGCGCGAGACTTGATCAAGTCGTCAATATCTATTTACTAGGAGTAGCTGAGTCACGCCACCCTGGTTACGCAGAGTTTCATGTCATTGGCGCTGTTGTGGGCAGAGATCGTCAACCTTCCCTAGTTTTCTAATTGAAGTCGTTAATGAAAGAGTAGTGCGTACGATACTGCGTGGACAATTTTACACGAGTTTTACCTTTTACAAATAAAGGAAATTGCGTTCATTTTAGTTGAAACTCACAGGATAACTGAAAACAAGGTCATTGCCTAAGGTCTGTTTGTCATATCAGGGGAGTCTAAAAAGGCCGCAATAGAATTATAAAATGAAATGCGATAATATTCAAATAGAGTATTCCATTTTACGAATTTTAGTGCACTGCCTTTTTAGAATCCCAGCCACCGTAGTCCCAGTTTTAACCCTATCCAATCCTAGCCACAACTAATCCGGCCTGCAGGTTGAGTACCCCTACAGACGGTTATTTCACTCAGTCTGGCAGTCGTCCAGTCCAGTGGTCATTACACATTCGTATCACCTAAATCCGCACGTTTGACAGCTCGGTGCTAATGCACGCGATAAATAGCGATGCGCCGGAGTTACGCGACGACCTTCTAAAAGATAAGTCGCCTTATCTGCGCATTTAATTATGCATCTGTCTGTATTGTTTAGTCGGCATTGGTTTGTTTCTGGACGAAGATACAATGTAACTTTTTTTAATGAGCAAAATGTTCATTTAAGATACAGATTTGGTCCCACAATGACCCCGTTCTTTTTTGTTATGTGAGCGGAACAGGCTGGATTTTAGTCAAAATCTTACTGACTAGAAATCCAGTTTGTTCCTTCAAATGCAGCCTATGTTTCAGGCTCACGACAATCAGTTGGACATTCCCGGGACCCAGACAATCCCACAACCCCCTTATGAGGTTTCTGGTATATAAAACTATGGTTGTAAAATGATTTGATTAATGATATTTATAGTTAGACGTACGGGTATTGCGCATTGACATTGATCTATACAAAATATGTAATTAAAATTATGCATAGGTATTATTGAGGTATTATTTCAGCCGTTTTATTAGTATTTTAAATCCTGACTAATAAGGAAGTAGGAATTGAACATCATATTACATCTACTTAATGTAGTAACATCAATTGCGCCCGCGCCGCCACTATCATTAGTTCTAATGATAGCTGGCAGGATTAATTATCGCGTCTTTGATGTGAAGTGATTAATATTGATCGAAGTTATCTAAGAGGGTTATGTAGTGTTTAATTAAACGGCGTTTGTCAAACGGCGGAATCATCTGAATCCTCGAAATATCGGGCTGCATAAAGCTTTAAGAAAAGAAGAGATTGAAAAAGGTCCATTGCGGTTCTTTTTCTCTTTATCGCACAACGCACAGGGCATTATTTCCAGAATATTAATGGAAGATATTAGACCTTCTTAAACATAAATAATAAGTACCCGACTTTTTCCAGACAAGAAGACTGATCATCAGAAACTTTAAATAATGAAGAGCAGAAGGTTTCAGGATCAAACCAAGCTTTTAAGCTTGTATAATACCTAGGTACTGCGACGCCTGTAACAACTTCACCTTCTGTGCCAGTCAGCCAGTTGGCACTTGGCACGGCTGCCAACGGCCAGCGGGCGGCCGCTGGCATGCGCTTGGCAGCCACGCGCCCGCGGCGGCGTCGCGTGCCAATGCGTGGGAGCGGACGCCGAACTTCCGCCACGCTATAATAGTTCGCCAGACGTCTGGATGCGCCAATGGCTAGATGATCAGATGGTTTTTTTGTTTTGTTTTGAGCAGTGAGTGTTGTGACGATCGTTTTGAGTCATATCATTGGATATTCTGAATCTCTTAAATGTGAAAAAGTACTCCTTCTCATATTACACAAAAGTGATAATGGTGTTAACTTTTCAAGCAGGAAAGCACACCTTTCACAAAAGGTATTCAAATACATTCTTCTCCATTTAAGGCGTGCTACAAACCCACGACTTGAGCACGATACAATCGAGAAGCCTTATCTAGCGGTGTAGGTCGCTGTAGGCGGTTTCGTCGACACGTGGGCGTAAGGCCGGTCACACGCGACGCGCCGACGACGGCTTATCTCACGGCAGCCATGATGTTTATCAACGCATGATGGATTGCCGGCCGCCTAATAGCTTCCTCCAGAGACGCGACGCGTGTAATTACGCGTCAACATCCATCTACTGTCTGTTGCGCGTCTTGTTGCGTGATTAATATGGGGAGTACGTCGTGTGATCGATCTGATAGGTGATGGACGAGGCTGTCTTTCCAATTGTACCTGTCAAATTATCTGGCTCGTACTGAGCGTCTCAAGGTGGCGTCTTAAATGACCAAGCTTGTTGTCCCTGTAGCTCAATTGGCACTTATCTGTAATGGATACTGTCGAGAAAACCACACCACATCTCGCCTTGCTAATAATAGTCACATTAAATATACAAAAAGCCCATAAAAAGTCAAAAACGTAATTTTCAGATAGGTAGTGCACGCAATCACAAAACATATCCACTTTGGATGCGACAGTCATAAAAACACTTCATTGACAGGTCTGGGGCGGTATCTAATTCATTATGCTATCCTATGACGCATTCTAGCGTCCTGGTGTAGGCGACAAACACGGAGGAGAGGAGAAGGGGGGAAAAGGGACACGTTCCCACGACAATTAGCCCACGGCGCGTCACCCACGCTCCGCCCACGCCGCGCCTGACTCACGCTCCTACCGTCTGGACGGCTCTGAGGGCTGACTCCGACAAATACTACGATTTATGGATTTTGGCAACGAATTTTAGAACTTGTTTGCATGTTTTACATTTGTGATTTGGACGTGGACATGTGGCAATGGTCAGTGCGATAGATGAATGTAATGACTTTGATGAAAGTGAGGAAATTAATATCCGTGTGGATACTAGAAATCAAAGAGTATAATAAAAAACAAGGGCTATAAAATGAAAGGGTTATGTGTGTCAAGGTAAAAAAGACAACAAGAACGGAACAGTCAATATCCAACGCGACACAAGTGAAAGTGCTCATCCATCTTGCCTTTTAATATGGGAGACACAGTTGGCTCACGTTTCAGGAAGGTTTTCATGCATCGTGTGTTACGCATACAAATAAGAAATTATACAGCCGAAGACTACAGGAAGTTCCTTAGAACTAAATGCCAAATTCTCTAGACAAAGAGTTGTTCACCTAGTAAACTTGAATACGTTAACTTTTTGACATTTTATTAGTATGAAAATCAGTGTAGTTTATTTTTGTACGTAGGTACAATATTTATCCAAAGGTTGTCTAGAAGATAATCGCTGTTAGCGATCAGACCGCCCCGCCAACCACCTAGTCCTACCAACGATGTTTTCAAACAGTAAAGTTAAAACTTTTGGTCTTACATTAAAGTAAATTCTATTCTTAAAGTAAATTGGCAGGCTAAAGAACCAAAAATTCGAAGAAATGTGACAATATCAACACGCACTGGGTCCGCTGCATGGTGAATTCTAATTTTATAGCCTAATAAAACTGCTGGAACATAAGCCTAATCACAGAGACAAATCCTATGTCCCAGCAGTGAAAACATTATATGCTGGTAATGCTATCCTAAAAAGACATCGCAGAATTTATATACAAAACAGAACCGCGTCAAAATTCTGTTGAAAGACTTTCGGAAATCGATACTCGTCGGCATGTATTGCTTTTTTAATCAAACTTTTCGTATCAGACTCGACTAGACTCGGTTATGACGACGTATCGTTATCATACCACGTCATAACCAAGCCTAGTCACCGCAAAACGTAGGACGTGATAACCCTAGTACTCAGTAAGTCGGCTCGAGTGGTTCGCAAGATAAGAGGGATGCGATGTGGGTGGCTCTTGAGTGTTGCATTATTTGGTGTTAACGCGCTCGCGTAGGTTTCAGTCGAAGAGTCGAAGCCGACGGCGACGCCATGATGCGTGGGAAAATCTTTGAAGCGTTTAAAAGGTTAATTAAAACTTGTAAAGCCCACTGTTGTGGTAGAATACTTCCTTTTAGTTTAGTATCCTTGGCTTATTTGAAAGACATTTACAATACAACTTGTCTATTGAAAAATACTAAGATACTCGTATTTTGGGTAACAGTTTGTTAAAATTACTAATTTAAAATTAGTCGTTTGATGAGTAGTACAAGCAAACTGTTACGTTTTTATTTAATTACTATTCTAAGTTAAACCAATTGTAAAAAAAAACGTTCAGGAGAGGTATGTGTTAATGAGTTTAACTAATACCTACTTAATTAGCTTAACGACTGTTCCAACAACTGGCTCTAAATGACTGGATGGACATAGTTGAAAAGGACTAATGCAAACTTGGTTTCAGACTATCCTAACAATGCTAAAATATCAATACATTGTAACTTTTTGCGACCCACAATGTTTTTTAATGACGAAGTTACTCATAAAAGAAAGAACTGAACAAAATCTTAGGAAAACAACTAGGTAAAACAGAGCTTAACGACCGTCTGGTATTTGACGATATTATTATCATACATGAGGAATTTCAGAATTTCATACCGTCTCCAATACATATTTCAGCGCGTCACGTCTCGGGTTTTCCCGAAAACGTCTCGTGTGACAAATGCTACAAGCTTGTCGCCTCCACATTATTTATTTATACGAACAATTTTACACATAGCCTTCAGATAATACTGTACCTATTTTATTGTAAATACATTGGAGTGCTGTAATCTTAAATAAATAACAGTTCTCATGAGGCTGAGGAAGATTTCTATTAAAAATGAATAGCTAGATATCCTTGCGGTTTCCTGTAAGTGCACCCACGAGGATACGGTAGTTTTGAGAGAAAATGTAATTTGTAAAATTAGAATAGCCCAATGAAAACTTATAGATCATTTAGGTTACGCTCTACTAGGCTTGAAATACTGTTACAGGTTACTAACGATGATCGCGTCAGTACATGATTCGAATTTATGTAGAAATCATAATTATTATATTAACTTCTCTGTTGAACATGATTTATAGACCTTTTTATAACAATCATACAGCTGCGCTGCGACGATTCGTAGACTCTGCAATCAAAATGATAGACGATATTTTTGATCTTTTGCTGTTGATGTATTTTTTTAAATTGAAACAACCTGTTGCCTAAATCAGTGACGCTGTGAGCCACCTAAATCTAGAAAGATGTCAATGATATTTTTGATAACATGGTTGGCCCAGCAGCTGAGCGATTGGCTGTTGAGATGTGCTTCATAGGTTCGATTCCCGCACAGAATAATATTTTATGAGCTACAGTGGGTCTAAAACTGTCACTTGACAATATTCCTAATGAAATTCATAAATTAAATCATTTCATCAATTAATAATAGAAGAACATACACTGACGATGCGACAGGTAGAAATTCATAAGCGTGGTTTTTTTTTTTAAATATACCTAGATATAAGTTAGAACAAAAATTATTCAGTAACATGGGCTGAGTTACCTACCCCACGAGAGGTTTTGCGCATTTGGTGTTACACGTTGTATATCTACATAAGTGTAACCTACAGTACCAAAGATGTATAAAGAGGATACACAATAATTTGCACGTCCAACCACAAAGTCGTGACAAACTGGCAGTTCGCGTCGCTTCGCTAAAATACAAGCGTGATGCACCATCCCTGCCCATCTTCCAACCGGCTATATGTATAGGCAAAGTATGTACATATGTTAAGAATATAGACACGATCTCGTTGCTATGGAGATTGACTTAGTAGATCTAGGAAAATGTGCCGTTAAACGGATAAATAAATGAGGAAAATATTTTCAACCGGCTTTTTTGGATTTTTATTTTCGTGACTTTTACCACCTAATTTTGACCATCCCAAACATAAAGTATAACAGTTTACTAAAATCAATAAAATAATTTTACTTGCATTTACCAAAAATATAAATAGGCCTACGACAGTCTACGAAGTCTGTACTACGCCGTAGGCTTCAGGCTACAAGAATGTAGAGTAACTTGAAAATATTTTCTCTCATTAACTTGCAATATATTGAAGGTGGTATTTAAGTATGTAAATACAAAGAAATAAATAATAAAAAGAGGCAGAATTGAAAATATAGTAAAACTTTAGAAAATAATTTAATAAAAAATAAAGCGCGTTGATGTCTTTCTTTAATAGCACTGTTTACGTTTAATCAAATATTAATAAATCTATAAATTATTAAAAATAATAAAACAAAACAAAAATAAATAAACAATACTGCAACTTACCCTTCGATTATCACCACTCTTCTTCTGTTCACCCTGCGTCGCTGAAGGACTCATATTCACCACCACTGGGTTCGCAGCCGCCTGCTGAGGGCTACCGGCAATACCCGTCACCATAGTTACTAATTAACACTTCACTAAAAAAGCATCCAGTACGTAAGAGCAATCACAGCATCATTAGATAAAGGAGCGTGTGTTACGTACGCTCGCTGTGGCGGTTGGCGCGCGACTGAACGCAGGCCGCGCGTCGCGCCGGGATCCGCCAAGCAGCGGGCACGCGCGCCCTGCACGCGGCGCGGGCACGGCGCGAGGCGTCTCGCGTGCCTCCGCGTTATTACACCAAGCTCCATTATCGTACGTCACGTTTTGTTTCTTTTTTGTTTGAGATTAGTGGCTTATGCTAATGATGTCATCACTCTTTCTGATTGTTTATGTTAGGTAGGAGTTAGAACTAACATGCTACAAGTGCTACAACACTGGTGTTATGTCTGGCGTCGTTGTACCTAATAGGCTTCACGTTCACCTTGGTCGCTTTTTGTTCTGCATTCTTTTGCTGCCTAAAAATTTTGGAACTAGCAGGATTTAACTGTATTAAAGAAAAGACGCATGCAAAGGGCAACGGCTGTTACGAATTTGAATCAAAATGTCTGAAGGTAAGGTCCTCATTATGTGTCACCGGGGGTCACGCTATCACACAATGGAGCCGCGCACTTATTATTCAAACACAGCCGACTCTGACATCAGTCGCGACGCCGCTCTCCTCTAATGTATTGACACTGAGCATAAATTTGTTCGCGTCTACCGTCCAACTTCAAAGCAACCGCCCGCGCGGTGATGCAGCCTCTATTTTGCATATGCAAAGGTTCGGGCAGGCTCGGGTTAGCGCGAGCTGTGGCCCACCCGTTAGTATTGTCCTACATGCTTGAGATCTTTATTCAAATGATCTATTGTGTCACTGAACGTAGCTAATTAGGGCTTAAGAAATGTCAGTTTCTCGGCGGTGTAAAGACAGGTAAAGGTAAGCTGGTACCTTCTCGGTATGCACCTAATTAGTAAGATACCACGGTGCACTTCTTAGTATGCGATTCCATCGGTTGTTCACTCTGGTGGACTCACTCAAGTTAACGCGAGCAAATTGTACGCTAACACAGAACACTTTTGTGCGCGCACAAGTGAGCAGTGGACTCATAATGCTAGACTCAGTTCAGTGAAAAAGTTCGCGCACAAATTTAGTGCACTGTGCGCGTACAAAACTTACGCACAGCCCTGCCGGTGGACACAGAGGCTAAACGGGATACGTAGCTTAGTAAGTGCGCGAACATACTCGTATGTGCCGCACCAAATCGTACCATTAGAATTCAGGGTTAGTACCACTGAGGGGATGCATTTGGTTCATAAACAACTAGGTCATTACTTTTGATGTCACAACGGTGAATGAAGAAGTGTAGGTATAATAATTATTATGCTGTGGTTGATGCGATACACAGTAATTATTTAAGAATTTGTTATTGTATTTTAGGTGTGGGTATGAACTTTTATATCATGGGTTTCATACCTACTTGAAAATTTATTCACCTTTTCCAACTAAGTAGGCGTGTCAGACCACATTCAGACAAAGTCCAGTTAGCGGTTTATCTGAAAATTTTATACGAGAAAAAGTAAATGACATGCAGGCTTTTCTCGATTTGGGATCTTCTCAGAACTGGTACTTACTTGAAGTAGTCTTTATTGCCATAAAATTCACTCATTAAAATATTTGAAACGCTTCCCTGTCCTTTCTAGAAAAGCTGATGGATTAGTTACTTGTTTCGTTATGGGCCTACCACACGCACAAGATTCACCACAGTTTTGCCTGCGCAAGCCCGGCCTGCACGTGTGGTGTGGCGTTCAGTATTGCCGACCGTGTATTGTTTTTTCGTGCGAGAAGCTTGCGCAGACAGAACTGTGGTGAAGCTTGTGCGTGTGGTAGGGCCATAAGTTGACATTCCGAAGATTTCATTCCAACACCTATTTAGTGCGACTAGTTAAGAATCTAGGCGCGCGTGGGGTTCAATCGTAAATTGGAAACTTTCAAGACGACTGCACCTGCTTTTAAATTTAAATGGTACTTACCGAATGTATTAATGACAAAAAAGATTAGTACATCTCATCAACATCAAGCTCTAAGGTTTGCTGTAAGAAAACCCAATTCTGGGTTAAGCTTTTTGTACATAAATAGTTATGTACAAAATCTAGAGTATCTAAAACAAATTAAGAATAATCATCATCCTTTTAGATCGCAATCACCCACTGACCTGAATGATAAAAGGATGACGATATAATTATGTCCGTAAGGCCCTTTCTTTTCCCAGTTTTCGGCTTTATGTGTCCCTCATTAGTTCTAGTTACTCGTTTCACGCGATTTTTTTACAATTTCATAACATCAAGTATCAACTCAACGAACTTTAAGATGGCCCTGATTTCTTTATTCTGGATTCCTAGGTTCTACCATCACTCTGTCAGAACTTTGCTCCATCCATGAGAATACTTATGTCAAACGGAATACTTGGGGACAAGAAAAAAACGGTACCGTTCAATTTTTACATCAGATTTCTGAGAAAATAACAGAGACTTTTTGTTACGTTGTTGCGGTATTTTCGGAAGGAACATAACAACAAACTGTTACAATTACGGTCAATATTTTAATAATAAAACATCGATGTTTTACTGCAACTGCCGCCCCGCCATAAAACCTTTTTAGACAAAAGTCCTGCTCTATTTTACTAATTTTATGAGTCCAGAAATAGAGCATTCTTTTGAATATGTTTACTGTTACCATTTTTTCTATTGTTTGCTCCAATTTTTTATCATTGGCAAGCCAATACCGTTACACAAAACAGTTTTGTTTTCTACAATCATTTAGTAAAACATTACCGTAAGTTTTGTTTTCTAGTCAGTATTCAAAGCTAATTTTAAATGTTGCGATGGTATCTAAGATCAGAGCCAGCTGCTCAAATGCAATCACGACCCAGTTTCGAATTACGTTTTAACGCAAATTTAGGGATTCCAGGCCAAAATATATACCTGTGAGGATTTTCATGTTACCTTAGAAGGTAATTTAAATAAATCGAGGTTTTCCTTAAACGTTAAAGTATTTACGTGTTTCTGTATTTAAAACTATGTAAATCGATATCACTTTACATTTAAATTGCGATTCAGTTATTTACTCAGTGGCTGAGTCTGTCGCGCATAGAGGCGCGGGTTCTATTCCTGTGCATGGATACAAAATCAAACTTACGTCATATATCCCTACCCGGAGTGTACTGTTTACGTAAGTGATTTGTGTATCTTCCAGCACCCACGCTAGAATTCCATGCGCCTATGAGTGTTAACGTCTATTAGCACTTAGATTAGTGGTAACACACAAAACAAACGCACTAACGACTCCCACTAATCAAACTCTCGGTCATAAACAGGCTTTTACTTCAAAACATCTCTTTTCATAAAAGTCATAAAACTAATTTAACACGGTGCGACTTAACACACAATACTGAACGACGTACAACTTTCTGATGTAAATAAACCTATCTCAGTGACATTTTGAGTCCATTCTGCGCTGAACAAAGCTCGGTGCGGGCTCATTATGAGAATCGTCTTTCGCCGTCCCGCCTATTATGTCAGACGACACGTTATTAGCTGCGCTCGTCGCATAACCAACCTTCGTATACTAAGGGCAAGTACACACCTAGAAGCGACGCGAATTGGCGTGACGATACTGGAAATGTGTAGAGTATCTCTTCGTTAGAAAATACCTAAAGTTTAATGTTGAGTCGCTATTAAAAAGAACGTGTGGCGCCGCGCCGCACTGCGTAGCGTCATCCATCGGTGAAATGTGTATCTTTTCGTAAGTTAGATTTGAGTCATTCCATTGCAACGTGCGTGCAGCAACGTCGCGCGCGTTTCGGTGTGTATTGACCCTTACACCGTTTATTTGTTCGCTTACCCGGCTCCTGCTGTTCGAAGAAGGTCCGAAATGCTCAAAAACAAACCCTTTTGTCGCTGACAACGCAAGTTTTATTGCTACCGAAACCAAAACCGCTTTTTGGAACCGCTCTATAATTACTTTTCTGTTGAAAATCTTGTTTCTTACGCTTTAATTTACCACCGGAACGAATCGGGCGATGCGTTTGTTTGTTGTGAGACTAGCGAATGGGCCCTGCTTTCTCCGGTAAGTATGAATCAACTATCAAGTGCGCGTTCTCAGAACATTATTGCGACGTAGCTCCTATCATCATAAATTATCTAATCGTTTAAATTAAACCCAATGAAATAGCCTGAGTGTTCTTCTGAAAATTGTAGACACCGTCATCTCTCGGCTTAATGTACATTTCTATTCACGATCAAACCAAGAGATTCTCCGAAGAATAGCAATAGTACAAACTTCAAGTGCCTATCTGCTTAAGAAAATAGATCAAGTCGTACAGTTGACAGACCGTCATTCACTTAGTTTGCTGAGTACTGTTTCTGCTAAATCACGGTATATTGCTCAACTCACAAAATGGGAACAAGTATCTTACTAAATTAATATTGATTTGTGGGCGCTCAAAATCTGGGTGCCTAAAAAGGCCACTTTAAATTCGTTAAATGGTCGCGAGACATGGTCAATCTTTACAATGTTATCGCAATTCATTATTATCATTCTGCCATAATAGCTTTTTAGTCCCTTTAAAAATGCTTTAATTATCGTGTCTGCAGTATAATTATTGTTATATGGTGATTACAAAATTAATAAACACACATTATGCGTATAGTCGCTTTGATGCTCTTCAGGAATGAAATGATCTGCACTGATCTCCATCATATGTGCGCCGTCCCTAAACGTAGGCGTCTATTGATAAAGCTATCACCAATACATGCGCAGCCATCAAAGATTCAAAGCGCCGCGTCCTTTACAACCATTTAGGACGGAAAAATCTATAAAATCCGAAACAGACACCACCTAAAAGCAAATCATAACATCACCGTTATACTATCACCCCTAACCAAAGAGTCCCGGAGACGCAACTATTGTCTACAGCTTTAAAAAAAAGTATAGTTAAACAGCCCACCGCCATAAACACATTGATCGTTAAGAAGCTTTGTTCCTTGTAGTCGTGTTACCCGCCTTTGGCGGCTCGTAAAGTTTTCTTAAACTTTATCGCAGATCGACCGTCGACGTCCTTTCGGCCATTCGCACACCGAAATTGACGGGTTGAAGCGAAACGACAAAAGAACAATATACCGAAATGTTGGCAAACACGCGCTTCACAATAATACTTTGTTAACAGTTAATTGCAAGGGTTTGCCAATACCTCGGCTTTGTTCGCAACTCTTTTATTTATCTACAGAAAGTTTACGACGTCGCAGAAGAAATGTTTTAAAGACCTGTTTTTTAACTGTTATTTTCGGCAATTTGGGACAGAGTGTGGTAAAAAAATTATCAGAATAAAGTGTGTTGTTAGTTTTTTCAACTAACGCAAGGGACCTATAATTTCAAAAAATTAAACCAACGTTGTTTAAATTCTAAGTTTGTGGACGTGTCGACGGGTACAATCACGTGCAGAACAGAATGTGGCACCTGCCGTATCTGCAGCAATCATTCGAAAATTGACGACTGTCATAATTATACGTGAACCACACCTCGTTACGAGGTAAACGCTCACATCCCGAATGCAGCCTCACTTCGGGGCGTAAGCAAATATTAGTATTGACGCCCGGGCCTTTGGCTCTGTAATTATGTGCAATGGGCCCCGGACGGAGGCTACACTGATAGTGCCGAGATTACTCGTGAATTTCGCCCACACCACAACACTCTACCACAAAAGTATCAAATTACAAGACCCAGAGACTATCACATTATCCATTGCTGTATCTCCGATCAACATAACACAAACCTCTTGACCAAAAAGTGCAATGGAATAAAAATAATGATGTTCTTCACTTTCTCTCTCGCGGTGGAGTCTGCCCGCAAGTTATAATTTTCTCGCACTTTTTGTAAAGCAATTAGGAGATCCACAAAAAAAAACAAAAAACTAACGATACACACGAGAAGGCTTCAATTCTGAATATAAAATTTATATAATTTCATGCAAATTTTCAATATAAGTAAAGGGTAAAAATAAAACGTTGTTATTTTTTTGTAAAATTTATTGGCCGTCGCTAAAAAAATAGGTACCTACGTCATATACATTATAATTTTTATTTACATTTACTTTGCATTTATAAGTTTTAAAATCACAGCAAATAAACTCAACGTAGCTTTTTACATTTTTGTATGAAATTAATTGATATTAGATATGTCTATGGAAAAATTAACACTGGGAATTAGAATGTAATAGTAAGACATGCTAGAGATTCTAAAAAATAAAATAACAAAAATATTTTATGCTTACATCAATACATTATGAATAAATGAAATATAACAAAAAAAAGGTTATTTGTATTAAAATAAAAATAATTATAACATCGTAATAAAGTATTTTCGAATGGTTACATTTTGTTATAACTTCATCACATCATGAATACTGCTGGATGCTTACTGTTGAACTCTTTGAAACTTAAAATAATGAGTAAATACATTTAAATAATTGTTAGCATGCTATGTTTGGAATGATTATCGTATTGGGAAAGTGCTTTCTACATATTTGGTTGATTTAAGGAGTGTTCATACTCTTCGACGTGAAATCAGTTTGAGTCAACGATATGTAGCCACTTTTGTCGCATTTAGCCCGGTGCGCGGTGTGGTGATGAATAATAGGGGTATTATACCTTCCTAAATTTAGGAGCCGATATTGAGGACGTTCTGAATTCATAAAAGTATAATCGCATTTAGGATGAGTAGCATCCTAATTAGGACCCGATTTAGGAAGTGATATCGCGAGCTTCGGCGACTTTTGTTATCCTAAATCTTATCCTAAATATCGAATACATACCCCTTTCACTGAGGCAAATGAAGTCATTTTTATTTTATTTCATTTTATTTCACTTGGATGACCAATATTTTTGGGTAAAGAATCTATGTACAAAATTTTAAAACCGTATCATAAAAAATCACAAAGTTATCAGCTTGTATATTACCTGGTTTTCCGTTCAAAAACATGCTCATTTCGCGATACACCCGCGTAAACCGCGTCTCCTGTTTTATACACTCGTGATAATAGTTTGGTAATAGGTACCTAACCGTGCGGTGATTGTATTGTATTTAACTGGTAATAAAATTTAATTAAACATTTTTGAAAAAAGAAATTACACGGTGTAAAAATTATTGGAATCGAATCAGTTACTGATTCTGAACAAACCATATTCAGGTTTCGCATATACTCAAAATAATGTTGTAGATTCCTTTTGACCGATTCAAGCCAATTTCTCGTCGGTAGGTGTGGTTGCGCTGAGTATTATTTTAAATTTCTATATTATTAATAATTTATTTGGTGTCTGTTTTTTATCAGCGAATTTCCATTTACAACACCAAAAAGAATAATATTTGTTGTTTTGTATATTACACAAAACACACACAGCGAGGCATATTTTACAAAAATGAAGACAGGAACCGTCTTTGGCACGCACTGTACTAAATCAGCGATATTAATAATAATCCATTAATAATTAAATTAAGTGTACCTAAATAAATTTGTGCAAATTAATGATTCAGTGTTATGTTTGATGATACCGATGAGCTGGAAGTTTCAAAACTGATTTAATATTAGATTTCCATTATTTCCAGAGATAATCGAAATCTTAGGTTATTATAATTTGTGTATTCGATTATTCTTGAACATTAAACAAATATTCATGATTTCATGAAACATCTTACGTCTTACCACAAGAAAGATAAATAACTGTTGAACACTTGTTTTAAAAAAAAAACAACTGTCAACGTCAAATCGACAATTATTTCACGTTGATATATGGGTCGTTTTGCAGTTAAGTACACTTTTTTTAGACAAGCATTCAACAGAAACCTTGTTGTGCAAAGGTGGCCTATATTTTTGACAGATTTGATATGATTTTATAAATTTTTCACGATCTGTAATGATATTCGATTACTCTTAAGCGCCTCGTCCACGGAGAGAGAATAGAGCTAGACAGCTTGGAGACTAATCTAATCTATACTCTCATTTCTACGTACACGTAGAGATCATTAGAGCACCCTATTGCATTTTTTGCTCTATCGTAGGGTAGCTCTATCATAGAGAAATTTTGGCCTGCGTACACTACACTACTCGTAGACTAAATCATAGCTCTCTCAGTTGAAAACACGCGGTCACGCTTAACTGCTGCGATTGTGGTTTCTTTGTTATTGAAAAAGAAAAAAATATATTAAAAGAAGCTGCTGGGTTAAACAATGGATACTAGACCTTAAATGCTTCACTAATAATTGTTAAGCAATGATTTTTTTGTTACGATGTTTATAATCATTATGAGATCTATTCCATAAATCTGGAAAACCTTCATACATGTATCATTTTAATGGTTTCGTCTTTTGACCAAACACGTTTCGACATTCTTCAAGGTAATAAAGCAATGCAGAATTCTACATTAAATAAACAAAACACGTGTTTCGCTACTCAAGCCCTAGCTAGACTGATTAAGGCGGGTAGACAATTCGAGAGCTCTCTATTCATATCGCTTATCTCGCTCTCGCACCCGCGTCCACGACGCCTTCCGAGAGTAGCCGAGCGTGTCTACGTAGACTGTAGTGATACTCTAGCTAGGGTAGTCTCGCTAATGTGTACACGTCGTAGATTGCCCTATGAGACTCGCTCTACGTTATTTTAATCTATCGTGGACGAGGCGCTTTACTGTGTCTTAACGATCAATGTATTAGTTTACACGT
Organism: Agrotis clavis; assembly: GCA_954870645.1. Lineage (NCBI taxonomy): Eukaryota > Metazoa > Arthropoda > Insecta > Lepidoptera > Noctuidae > Agrotis > Agrotis clavis. The sequence continues at coordinate 10,091,615 of OX940934.1, forward strand.
AAAAAGTAAAAAACAATAGTGTTGTTGCTTGGACATTTTATTTACTCGAATATGAGCTAATAGAATGAGTAGATCAAAGACATTAAACTATATACGAGCAATAGACGGGACATCACGAAGAAATTTGTGATCCAAAACTTTTTACCAATAGGTAAAAAATCCCTCAGTTTAGTAGTCGCGCTTAGATTGTGCTACTGACGCATGGCTTCAACAATTTTGTATGACAATCTTCCCAATGTCCGCTCTATAGTTTCTTTTAAATCTCTTTGGAGTAGATCTAATAAAAATCCATTGATGTATAACCCTCGTTTATTTTTGTATAATTATGATCAGTTGATTATCCTGTCTTAGGTGAACTTTTTTTTATCAGCTAATGAAAAAATATTTTTTTCCTTTAAAATGACGTTATTTATATTATTATTCTTTTAGTTAAAATCGTCATATTCATAAAATTGACATAATAGAATTACAGCTAGAAATAATATTTAACTATGAAAACCCGTTAATTTCGGTGTCATAAGTTAATGAGAGCATGAATGTTAACTAAATAAAAATTAAATAATTATGTGGTGTTGTTTTTGTGGCCGCCATTTTGAACTTTGTTCTACAGCCATGGTTTTATAAATAAATTGGCTTACAGCGTTGATTCGTGATAACCTAACCAGCTTATTAAAATGTTCCCACTGCTGGGACTCTCTTTAACAGGGAGTGCGGTTTGGTAGATGACACAACGACTATGTCTCCGATTTTTTGTTTCTTAGACATGCTCATGCAGTTCTCTTACCATTTGTGAAATGATTAGCACTAAAATTAAGTTACTTTTTTATGATAAAATGTATGAGTAAAACTTTCTTTTAAGGTTTTTTTTTTAATTTTGAGCAGAAAATATAGAAGGCTTTTATTTTTTATATTACTGCTTCCCACTCTTGTAACCCACTTTTTAAATTCAAATAATAAAAAAATACTGAGACTTATTTTATCTGCTTGCGAAGTAACCTGCCAAATTTTAAAACGTTTTTATTATTAAAATTAATGTATTTCTCCAAACATACTTTTCTTTTGTTTTATTGTTTTGAATTCAAAATAAAATTAATATTTTTTGGTTTTTCTAATAATGATTTGGTTATGTAATTAAAGAGACTTATAATAATTATTTTTATTTCATAGGATAATGCTTTGGCCGGTTTCAAATAATATATTCATAAAAAGCACCTTTAATTGTATTATAAACTTGTTTTTATTAACCTTCTTCATTTAAATAATATGACTGTTTTGCATTCCAACAAAACAGGTATTATGTGTTGAATAAGACACACAGCGTCGATGAGAAGAATGCTGTTGTAAATTCGCCTTAAATTGATTATATGTGGTTAAAAACTTACCAAATTGTCCATGTTCTATACCTGTCTCTTTCTTTCACCAGCGTGCATCCTTTTCTTACCGTGATTGATGCTTGACAACGAAGCTGTCAACCTCATAGAGTCTTCGAGGTACCAGCAAGAGACTTGATGCGACGCTGTGTGTCTTATTCAACACATAATACCTGTTTTGTTGGAATGCAAAACAGTCATATTATGTGCTTTCCTAAGACACACAGCGTCGATGAGAAGACCTGTTTGGTATCTGCTGGTGATAAATACAAACGCTATGATGAATTAATTATAATACTGTTTTAAAGCATAAATAGGTTTAAATATAGTTTTTAAAGACCTTTCTTAGAACCTTACTGTAACAAGATTTGTAATGTTCCTTTCTAATTAGTAATTTCTTCAGAAATCAAAATAATAGTTAATTGATAGAGGTACCTGGTATAAGGAGATAATTCTAAATTAAGTCACTATCCAGGAATAGGATAAAATTATGTCTTTTAAAGGTATAACCAATGAAGACAATTATTTATTTAATGAATTAAATAAAATAATAGAATAAAATGAAAATTGCATAAATCTAACTGTAATAAATAAGCATTGGAGTTGGTGACATCAATCATGTTTACTGGTTGACAGTAAAGCTTCTGATACATTTTATAACTCTATCAGCTTTCCCTGTCAAGTATTGCTTGAACAAGTATTATTCTTCAAGTAGCTTCTTGAGGCTATAATAGCCAACTTGTTATAACCGCCCAGTGGGGCACTAATATTAGCAACTTTAAAAGTAATGCTATGTTCCCAACTTGTGTAGAAGCTGGCTTTAACTTTTCTGATAGAGGAATTAATTTGTGACTGTGTTGTCTGTGCTGTTTCTATTTTCAGACAGTTCTAACATGGTCTCGATGTTTCCGTAACAACGAACCTTACTGTCTGTGTGGTTTTGATTCTGTTTTTATACCAAAATTTTGGACAAAGACCTTTTTTCATATTTCATGGAAATAAGATTTTCAGGGCTATTTTCTAATGATCTTGATCTGATGTGAGATCATGAATTCTAAGACCTGAGGGTGGCAATAATATTAGAGCTATTCGCCTAGCTATCTCAAAACGAACAACCTGGATATGCAGAATTCTTTATTCAATTAAAAAAAGCAAAGTAATATTGTAATATTGCAGTTTTTGTACTGCAAGCTTTAGCAAGTGAAATAGCTTCTAAAACTTTCTGAATGAAAGATTTTCTTGAGATATCTACCTCAGAAGTTGCTCAGTAATTTGAGATAGTTTTATGCAGGCAAATAGGTCTATAACCTAGTTTGTTCTCTTAAAACAATAATTAGCCTGACCTCTTTATCAGTTTGTACACCTACAGGTGTTTCAGAGTTAATTTGATTGGTATAACACCAGGATCACCATCTTTTAATTAGGGCTTTATATTGTTGTAAAAGTGAGGTCCGCCAGCTACTTTTTTAATAAGTCTTGTTCCGCTAGAGTTTAGGGAGAGACTTAGTCAGCCCACCCCTAATTTTCCAAGCTAGGGGGATAACTTGTCCCCATGTGCCAAGCACTTGCCTGTAGTCCAATATGTTAAGACCTTCCACAGGTTTTTTTTTTTTATCGGAATTTGACCGCCTGTGCAAGGCACTAGCCTGTAGTCCGATCTAAGACCTTCCGCAGGTACTTTATCGGAATTTTGTCCGCCTGTACAGGGCACTTGCCTGTAGTCCGATCTAAGACCTTCCGCAGGTTCTTTATCGGAAATGGCTCCCGCTCTGGCTCTCGCTCTCGCTTGCAGATCGAGTAGAGAGAAGCATTTGGCGAACTCTGGCGTTAGTAGAATGTACTATCAACAAATTTGAATTATGACCCTTTTTGACAATTCGTTTGAATCTGTCAAAATAACAAAGATCAAGGTCGTTAATATGCATATTTACGTTTATGACTATGGACCTAATTGTATTTGACTGTCTGTAAGAAAATAATGCTTCTGGTGGGTTATAATTCTTTGTCGATTGTAAGATTGTGCCTTGTTCAAATAAGTAGTTCATACTTCTGGTATTACGCTGGGTGAGGGAATGCCCAGCCCAGCCGATAGTCCCATTGTCGGCTGTAAGCATCGCATATAACTGCGTAAGGTTTTGGAACCTAATTTTTGCGTACTTTGCAGTTTTGGTACGAAAACCGTTTCTCATAACGTGAATAAATCTACGTCTGGGACGCCCCACATCTTTAACATGGCCTCCGCGGCCTTGGGGTAAAAGATGCCACTCTGATACATTGCGGCCCCTTGAGAGGCGATCCGCAATTTTGTTTGCCTCCACGGCTTGGGGTAAAAGATGCCACTCTGGTACATTGCGGCCCCTTGAGAGGCGATCCGCAATTTTGTTTGCCTCCACGGCTTGGAGTAAAAGATGCCACTCTGGTACATTGCGGCCCCTTGAGAGGCGATCCGCAATTTTGTTTACTCTCCGGGAGTAACTGGCTGAGAGAGTTAGACGCAACTGCTTTGCAAGTTTCTTGAAGCCTGCTTGTCAGCCTTAGTATTGCAAGGGAGTATCTTCCCCCCCCCCCCCTTTGTTTCTGAGGTATGCAATAAGAGTCCTGTTGTCGGACTTAATATTTATGTGTGCAAATACGACATCTGCTTCAGAAACAAAATTTGAGCGCCAGGGCATCTGGCATGGTGCTCACCTTACAGATGAGTAAGTGATGTTTAATTGGGCTCCCTACCCCTAGTTGGGTGTATCCGTGGTCAAGAAGTGAGTTGCACCTTTCTTAACTCTACGGTATTGAGTTGTACTCTATGGCTTTAAACACCCTTGTTGAACAGGCAGAGGAAACTTACTTTTCTCTAGTAACCTGTTTTGATAGAACAATTTTACAAACAGTTACCTTCTGCAACAATATAGTCCTTTTGATACTGCGTAATTATCATAATTCAGTAAAAACCAATAAAGTCTGAGCTTCTTGTGGACAACTGATTAAATTGCTCTATCTTGTTAAAGATTAGTTTAATCTTTATTTATTTTATTGGAGGAACGTTATACCCAGTTTTGCTGGGTGTCCCATACTAGGCCAATATATTCTGCTTAAAGAGAGGACTCAAGCAGACTTGTGATGATTTATGTGATGCCCCCAGATTTCCAATATTCTCAGCGTTTCCGCAACCTGAGAAACAAGTACTTGTACGATCCTGATTAACAAGGAACACAGTCCAGGCACACAATAATTATACAGAAACATTGTTCGCACAACAACATAATTGAAGCCATAGATAGGCCATAAACAAAGGCTGTTAACAGCAGCACTTCGTTGTTATAGATCACAAGTAGGGGACTCCCATGTGTCTCTGCAATAGGTTATTGAAAATAAGCATAGTAATTTATGAATGAATGGTTATCTTCACAAATGTTTCACTGCCATTATGAATTGAGACCTCCGCGGTCTACTATGGGAAATAACCCACTTTTATAAATTTTTCTTTTTTTTTTTACTAAATCTTTTGACATAGTAAACTCGAATTAGGTACCTATATGGCCTTTTGTAATTGGGGTTGCAAACTTTTCTAAAAACATCTTTGACGAGATACCAAGGGGAGGTTCCCTTATGTTATTAATATTAATTTCAAAATATGATTGCTTGCTCCCTGTGGTTGCCCTGAATGTGCATGGTCCTTTAGACAATCGCTCTAAATGTTCTGAATAGTCAAATATTCAAATAGTTTTTTGTCTATACTTGTTTAATTAGCTGGACCTTAAGTCCACCTAAAGAACCTTTGATAGGGTGCAAGGCCTAAAACAGAATAGATAATTATGAGTCCGACGTTGGTGGACCAAAAATAATCAAAATCTTTTCAAAGTATGTGTTAAAATGAAAATAATTAAGGTATCCGATACCCACTTAAGCAAGCCCTGTAATGTTAATCATAATAGTTCTCTCAATTTCAAAATATTGTTGGATAGTAACAACTCCGTTGAAATTTATTACTCTTTGGTCTTGATAAAATGATACAATTAATCATTAACTTTAAGACCTATAACCGATTTACAATGACACACATCCGTGCCTAACGCCACACGCAAAAGAAGGTGATGGCTTTGAAACATGCTTCCGCAACAAATCGGTTAAAACAAGGAGTAGCGATACAAGATTGTACGGGGGTTTTGTAAAAATATATCAGACAAATCTGATTAAATTTTGGATTTGCTTGTAATCCTTCATTGAAAGTGGAATAAATTGTCTTTCATCCAGTTCCGTACTAAAACTTCGAAATACACAAATATATTTTTTTTTCAAAATATTTGATGTCGGATAGCCTTCTCGTTGTCAGAGGAGGTAATACAAGTAGTTAAATAACTAGAAATAAAGTCCTCGTCTTGAATTTGTATCTCTACACGAGGCGCTAGGGTCCGGACAAGTTTGAACTTGTTTGTACTTACGTGACTTTGCGTCTTCTGTTGGGTGGATGTGAAGCTATGCTCTCGTCGTTCAAGGATGAAGATGATGATGATGATGACCAGTCATCATGTCTCACCGTATTGAATGCTGATCTATCGCCTGAGCGTCAACATTCAAACCTCGTAACCTCACACCACACTTACCCACTCAATTTAGTTCGTAATCCTTCTAAAACACTAATTCACAAAGGAAAACGTGTCACGGACTCTAAATAAACGCTGTGTGCTAATTAAATACAATTAATTATTGTATTTGAACACTTTTTTAACTTTGGAAAATTTTCCGATGTCTAACCGGCAAAATTTACAAACGCTATGAGGTTGACAGCTTCGTTGTCAAGCATCAATCACGGTAAGAAAAGGATGCACGCTGGTGAAAGAAAGAGACAGGTATAGAACATGGACAATTTGGTAAGTTTTTAACCACATATAATCAATTTAAGGCGAATTTACAACAGCATTCTTCTCATCGACGCTGTGTGTCTTAGGAAAGCACATAATAAAACGCACTGGAATCGACAATTTATCAAAAAATGTCTAATAATTTTAACACTTTTTCATATTTTAAAACAATTTTTAATGATGTTTTTTTTTTGCAAAATCGGTCTCAAACATTCGTATTATCACAGTCTCGGGACTTACATCTAAAATATAAAAGTAAATCCGTGATACACACACTGAAATAATAAACCTTAGAATTAGAATCAAGTTTTACCAAAACTCACTTTATTGTCGCTTCAATATAGTGGTGTTGTTAATCAACATTTTTTTTGACGATTTTTGAAATAGTGTGGGCGAATTTGACTTAAAAATGGTGAATTTTTAATTGGGCGTAAATAACCAGTTTCGAAACAACCAATTTGCCATATTATGACAATACTTCCCTTAATTCAACCTATTATTAGTGACAAAGTTTCGAAAAGGGGAAATAAAATGGGTGTTTATTTTCAAAATCAAGAAAGAGAAAGGATAAGTTTCCCGCTTAGAAATATTGATTATTCAATAATGCAAAGATGCACTAACTCTCATCAAAGTCAGGCCCGAGGCGTTCTGAGTATTTTTCACTAAACTTCATGGTTTCTGATTTGGGCATCCATGCCCACTCGAAAAATTCATCCTGTGTATCGCGTTAGGGTCAGCGCAGACCGAAATTCGAACCAAAATTTTTACTACACGAGCATGCAAGCGGCATGCTCGACCATGCGCGAGCCATCTCTGTTAAATATGGTCTGGGTTGCCTACTTGATCAGTTTGATCCGTTTCGTCCGAACGGTTTCTCGCTGCGGCAACGCTGACTGAATGGCTCGAGCGCGCTCGCGCATGTAGAATGCATACTCGAACACGCAGTCGGCTTGCTCGAGCATGGTCGAGCGTCAAATTTGGGCGTGTTTTCAATTTTGCGAAGTATGTTATTAATCATAAGATATTTTTTCAATAATCTCAGAAAATGCTCTGCCCTGCTCTTGGTGTGCGCTGACCCTTAGGAGCTGTCACACAGACAGTTCTCGAACGTAGAGTCCGCGCCACGACTCAAGTCCTGCGGAAAATTCGTGGTCCTACATTTTGTTTTACTGCGATTTGATGTAATTACAAAGACACTAGCGCTGCGTCAAAACGACTTTAGGCGTGGCGGGGACTCTAGTTACCTATTCGCCCTTAATTTCCATTTTTAAAGGCCAGAGTGAAATCTTTACCTACTGTGATTGGTTAACTGAAATAACAAGAGCCAATCAAATGACATGATTAAACACGTTTAGAAATTCGGGGAACATATTTCCCAAAATAAATTCAAATGTCATTCATTCCTTACATATTCATATTTCAATAGTAATTAAAATAATTTGTATAAATAGCTACTGTATTTAAAATGTTAATAATTATTATCAAAAAACAATACAAACGTGAATCCATAATTAAGATGTTGGCAAACAAGTTTGTGAACGAAACGTTCATTGTTTATGCCTTCATCTTTATTTGTGACCTTGTCTATGATTCGGGGTACAGAATACTTTCGACGGGCGCTGGCGCAGTCATGTCATCGTGTTCGGAGCGTGACCAGTCCTGGTAAACAAAAAGCATGCAATTAGTAATTATTTCTTTACTTATAAGCGTAGAAGACCTAAAAGATAAAGGAATTGACATAACATCACTCCGTAATCCCCGAAGGGTAAGGCAAAAGTGTACCTAATACTACAACTACATTTCTCCAGATATGTTTGAAATCCCATGTTAGTTCTTGGCCTAAAATTGGTTCTTAATTTAAACCATTAGCAAAACTGAGACCTAAGATGGAGCGAGGTCACCTAGAAGGAATTGAAACTCCTGCGCACCGACGGAACACAGTAATAACTGTATGTCGCAGGACTCAGATAGGATGGGGATCTGCTCTGGTGCGGCCTTGGTGGCCTACCACGACGTCTTAAAGTCAGAGTAGATCTAGTGAGGGAACGAGGTGGCGCTAGACGACTTGTAAAGCTCTGTCTCTTTCCCACACTTAAACTACTCTGGCTTTAAGATGTCATGTTAGGCCGTCTGGGGGGCTATTACAACATTTTAAAACCAGGCCTATTCCGGCGTGTGAAAGTGACAGAGCTATACAAGTCGTCTAGCGCCATCACGTTCACTCGCCGTAACAACCGAGGTTTTAAGACGTTGTAATACCCCCCTGGTGAGGCTTACGGCGCCAGTAAGATAGCTCAGCCGTCTGCGCAGGTTACAGGTAGTCATAGGTACCGTTGTCTAGAGTGGACCGCTAACAGGTGAATCCAATCCACCCCAAAAGTAGCCTGTTGCCTTGAAACATTAAAAATAAACAATTTACCTGTTCCTCAGTACTGGAGAAGAATAAGTAGAAGAGATTGGCGCCGAGATCGATGGCTGCAGCCAAGTAGAACACCTCGCGCCATTGGCCCAGAGTTTGCTGGAAAAAATATAAAAGCTTTATTTAAAAAAAAAGAGTTCGTGATAACTAAGAGTACCTATAGCTTTAAAAAAATCTTTTATATGCGAATAGTCCAACGCGAAGTTCATTCGAAGGTCGTTCGAGTCATCACGAGATGAATGAAGTCTGTTGTGAATTATGTTCTACCTGTTTGGAATTTATACGAATGTACTGAACTGCGGTTATTCGGGGGCTGACTATAATGTGCATGTGAGTTTTTTTCCTACTCCATACATAAACATACATCAGTTACAGCCACAACTGGAACGGCTACCTAAGTCACCCCGCGACACTTAGGGCTGCAGTCGATCTGTGCTAAAATATTTGAAAACGCACCTACGATACAAGTTAAAATAAAATAAGGGATACATTTCATAGAGGGCCAATGTTTACAGATCAAAAATTACCTGTTCAGCTTTAATAATGTGTCCTACAACATAAGGCGCCATGAAGCCACAGATGTTGCTAGCAGCGTTCGTTATACCGTACATAGTACCCGCGAACTGCGGCGATAGATCGATGTGGTTCATTTGATTACCTGTAACATAATACAACACGATATAAGGCAAGTATTGATGAGGTAAAGACCCATACCATGGGTTGTCATTACGATACTCGATCATACGCATCGACCGCGTTTGGCGCTCTCATTGGTTGAGAGTTCATACAACCTTGGAGCGGGCCAATGAGAGCGCCAAACGCGGTCGATGCGTATGATCGACTATCGTAATGACAACTCATGGTATGGGTACAGTACCCATACCACGAGTTGGTGAGAACACTTTGGATGATATTAACACGTAAAAAAAAAGTTATGAAGAGTATCGTAATGACGACACATGGTAGAGGCTCAGTAGTTCTATTCTGTAACCTTTCGAGATCTAAAGCCCTATTAAACAATGCAAGAACTTGCATGCAAGTTTCGAAAGGGATTCAGCACATTTGATGAAAATACACGAAATTTTCATCAAATAAGCGGAGATGGTGTGATCAACTTTTAAAAAAAAAAACTGGGGATGCGGACGGCGCGTAATAGGTGACTTGCCGTCCGATCATGGACCGGTCTTGTTCCAACCGCGCCTCATAGAGCTGTCAGCATTCTAACGGGGCCACCATAGAAGGCCAAACTCCTGCCAGGGCCGCGAGACTGTCTTATCAGATAACCGAAACGTAACGCAAAGGGTTCTTGAAGGATCACCGTAGATTTTAATCAGTAGGAGTTTGACACCGCTCCACCTAGGGTTGAAGGACTCATTGGATGATTTTAACACGTAAAAAAAGGTATGAATAGACAGGCCTGTTGGTCTAGTGGTTAGTGACCCTTACTGCTATGCCGGAGGTCGTGGGTTCGATTCCCACCCAGGACAAATGTTTGTGTGATGAGCACGATCATTTGTTCTGTGTCTGAGTGTAATCTTTTATTTATATCTATAATATTTGTGTATTTAGAAATATATTGGTAAGTATGTTTATCAGTTGTCTAGTACCCGTAACACAAGCTCTGCTTAGCTTGGGACTAGATGGCGTTGTGTGATAGTAGTAAAAAAAAATGTATTATAGGGTTAAAGTGCAACTGGAGTTTCTATCCTTGTGTGAAGGTTAATACTCACCAGCATAAGCTGCCCCGCCAAAGGTCGAAGCGATACAAAGCAGTAAGACCACGGCAATCCTGTCGCAACCAGCCCACGCAATACCCAGCAGACCAAACGCAGGAATAAAGGCCGCTGTAGAAAAAATAATACACTTTTATAATATTATAGCCCTTATTGCTATGTAGTTAAGGTGCTGTAAAGGCCGCTGTAGAAAACATAATACACGTTTATAATATTATAGCCCTTATTGCTATGTAGTTAAGGTGCTGTCAAAGTGATCACACATACATAAACTCACGCCTTCTTACCATGGGGGTAGGCAGAAACTAGAGAGCGCCACCTGCTACTTATGACTGCTACTGCTATGAGGTGAAAGAAGTATGTAAGGATTACATACTTCTTTCACCTCATACACATTCATACATCTAGTCATACACGCACGGCGATTGCGAAAAAGAAAAATATAAAAATCATAAAGAAATAAAAGTTCATATACTACTCTATAGCTTTTTTCTATAATTTGGTGAGCGAATCACCAACTTTTAAAAATTGCAGTTTTGTAGAGCGTCGTCTCTTTCAATAATGCCTGTGTCTCTTTCTAAAACTCGATATGACATTATATTAACGCCCAGATTTGTGTATCTTATTACAAAACAAATATAATTTTATTTCATTGCATACCACGTATACAAGATCAATTTCGTTGCTAAGTAAATCAATATGTTACGCATTATAATTGGATCATTGAATACTCGTACAATAAATATTATGATTATTATTTCTAAGCGCTTCAGAATGTGTTATCTGTCGGGTGCGTTAACGTTAGATAACCTATGTTCTAAATGTACTTGATCTAGCCTAATGAGTGGCGTCATACATGCTTACTATAGTTATAACCATAGGTTAGAATTAGGTAGTTATTCATGACAAAGTTGAATCATGACCCATTTTGACAATAAATCGTTTGAATCCGTCAAATGGGGAAGGCAAGTGTCAAAGTGACAAGTGACAGTTTGGTCCCAAAAGAATTGTCAAATCAAAGGAATTTTCTGAAAAATTTTGATTTATTGATGTAAAATGACTAGATGTTGTGTAATAAGCTGTAAAAATGATGGAACATACAAATTTCCGACAATTCACACTATCAAGAAATAATGGGTTGCTGCTGTGACTGCCATGAGAACAAAAATTGAATTATAACTAAGGAAAAGCTACATAATAAACAAATATCCAGCCTTGCGAAGCCGAGACAGGCCGTTAGTTGAGTTTAATAATGAAATTCTATGATTATAGCATAACTAAACAATCTAATACACTTTTCAAAACAATATCTACTTTTCTATTGGAGGTTAAGTACCAGTATTGCATCGCTCCATAAATCATGAAATGGTTCGTCTGGTGGAAGAATTATCACCTGGAACGAGTTTTGTGATAGTTGTGGTGTTAATAAATTAAATATATTGTGATATTTCTCGAATCTAAATAGAAAGAAGGGGTAAAATTACTGACTTAAAACATTATGATATTTTATCAAAATAGAAAGTCAGAAGCAGCATTATATTCTTGTTATAGGAGAGGACAGGTAAAACATACCTAAACTCAAAAATTGAAACCTCAACTACAAGTAATTGTGGATTTATTACGGTAAAATCAAATGTATTACCACTCAATTAACCCTTAACCACCCAGTATGCCTTTCCAACGTAAGGAACCAGTAGTGTCCATCAGACACATTACGTAAATAAACGATTTAGGAAAAAATACAATGACCTAACTCGACTACTATGTGTTTTGGTATTATGATAATAGCTATAGCTTTGATGTATAATATAACTGATCATATATTTCTTACATTTTACAAGCAAAAAAATTTTTTTACAGTTGTAAAAGAAAACTTAGGATTCATGTATGAAAAAACTACTAAGATATTTTTGAAGGTCAAATTATGACAACGTTTCTTCCTTTCCGCAGCAGATTCATATGACGAGCTGCAGTAAGTTCCTGTGACATCCTGCATGGCTGCTAGAGGATAATGATAACATATCGTTACGTCTCTTTGTTTAGTCTTCTCATAATAAGAATCATTACCAAAACAGTTGCGATTTTACCAAAGATTTTGTTTTTGTATTCTGCTTGCGTATGTACTAATCAGGGTTCAGGATTTTCCATATAATTATTAGCCCAATGCCTACAACATTTATAATTATAGAAAATGTCGCAGGCAATCTATTAGTTTTACGTCGCACTTTACCTACACTCATGATCTATCTGGTAAAGCGTATCGACACGCACTTGTGGAGTTTTAGTATTTTATCTCAGATTTGTTTGAAGGGCGATTTGTGCCAAAAACTCGAAGACATGTGACATCTACCAATCTGCATTTAGCCCAGTTGGTGGATTGCAGCACCTCTCAAAGAGAGGAAGCCTGTGCCCCAGAATTGGAGCATTATACTGATTATGTTCGTATAGCTCATCGCTTGCATCTATTTCTTTGCCATAATGCATCATATACAAAAATAATAACAACACGGTCCTTTTTGGTGCATATGAGACTATTTTATCTAATCTGTGCTGTTTGATTTTTAGCCATTTCTTAGAACGTATGACTGAACAACTGCTTTATTATAACAAACGTTTCTAATCACGGATACAAACAAAAGGCAAGTATAAAGACAATGATTGTAACAAAAACAAAGGTCTTAAGAGTTGCAATTGGTTACCCGATACTATGTGATAAAGGTTTATGTAAATAAACAATCTACTTCTGAACTAGAGTCAAACAAAATGTTACTGTGTCTATTGGACACTTGTGGGTGGATACGTTACTTATTTAGTTTTTTATTAATAAATATTTAAATATTCCCGGTACGAAAAAAACCTTGCAGGTTTAGGTTCGTTAAGAATTGATGATAGATTAGAAAAAATGTCAATATTCAAAAATAAATACTTCAGATTTTATTAGGACTCAAACGCAAAATTGTGTCCGCAAGACACTTGTGGGTGGTTAAGGGTTAAATCACTTTTTTTCCTCTTGTAGATGCACCGCGGCGTCTCTATTCTTCTTTTAGTATATGCTCTTGCATTGACGAATAATTTTCCATATTTGATTTGTATTTATACTCAATTTTTTTAACAATAAATCTTGTTTGTTTTTTGTACAACTTAAACAGTAATCTGACGTAGGGACCAACTATCGCAGCGCCATCTACGATTAGCTTTGAGTTGCCATCCCCATTGATAAAGATCAACGTCGTTACCATGGATATGTATGTTCATGCGAATGCGGACCTAATTATATTTGAATGTCTGTAAGAAAATAAGCTTATGGTGGGTCATGATTCAACTTTGTCGATTGTACTTATACAGCGAAAGAATAAAGTGGATATGCCCGAAATCCCGGAATGACTTTTAAAGAGCAGAAAAAATCCGTGATTTATTAAGTAAAAAGTTTTTACTTTCACACAATTTACCTATTTATATAATCTATCTCTGATGGTTTATTATTATTTTAAATTTGTAATACTGTTTTCTACACGAGATTTTCTATAAGAAATCTCCGGAATATCCATATTAATATCAACATTTCTATGCAAGTTACCAAAATAACTCTACCTAATTCCGACCTATGCTTATAACGTATTAAATAAACTAATAAATTAAGAAATACACGTCAGTAAGTGAACTTGTACAAATAAAAGGAGTTGTCAGATTCTTTTAGGATACATGGCCCGCCTAACTCTTGCCATTTTCTTTTTTCCGTTTAGGGTTACTTACGTCCGAATTAAAAAACGGAAATCTTATAAGATCATTCGTGTGTCCGTTCGCGCTTCACAGTATTTTTTTATTTGTGGCCACGCTATAATACTGTTTTGATCGATAGCTGGCACCAATACAAATAATATTGTATGAGACAAAAACTTCTAAAGCGTAAAGTATTCACAGGGACTAGATAGGGCAGGTATTCAATATTCTGGCATCCCTATTTTATGGAAATCATAGATTAATGCAACTTTAAGTGTGGGTACGTGTTTGAAAATAGAACAAAATGGCCCATAGACCAAAATATTAGAACCTCTTTTGTTCAAGATGGCGTGTTTTTACATTAAACAAGAAATATAATTTAATTACAAGAATAATTATAATTAAATAATAGATAAAGATGCGTCATTAAGTCCAAGGTATGACGTGGTCTCTGCGTGAAAAGCACGATCCAATTCAACAATAATAAATTAATTACCCAAGAATAGTAACTCAGGATTTATTTTCCTTTACCATTATCTAACCGCATAGTGTAAACCTCTACGTAATTAATTGATTACGTCATTATTATTAATATGAACTTTATAGGATACAAATTTTCTTTCATAGTCCCTAACTAATTCTTATTTGTATTCATTCACAATTCTCCATTCTACACCCATAAGCTATTGGAGCATCTTCTAGAAATCTTTAATCGTTTTGACCCGCGCTTTTACTTTTTCCGACTTGCTGGACAAAGACAAGCATTGCTTACCCTTTTTTTTTTTTAGCGTGGTAAAATCATCAAATGAGTCCTCCCACCCCGGGCAGGGCGGGAGGGACTGTCAGACTTGTACTGACTAAAATCCACGGTGTCCTTCAATAGCCCTTTATGTTCCGGGGTCACGGTGAGGAAATAAAATCCCGCGACCCCGGCAGGCTTTGGCCCTCTGAGAGGGGGCCCCGTCATTTTTGCTGACGCTCTTTGAGGCGACCGTGGAACACGACGCGCCGTCGACCCGGGCATGGTCCATGGTCGGACAGCGAGTTGCCCTTTACTCGCTGTCCGCATGCCCGCGCCTACGGTGGCCGGAGATCGTCTGCCGACGTCCGACGCCGCGGGCGTCTAACACTGCGGTTGGGGCGGAGGGAGGACGCTGACCTCTCTCTCCCGCGGCCCGCCTCCTCCTTCACGAGCATTACTGCTTCGCAGAAGGAGGCGACCGCTTCCCATTCCGTCTCGCCCCGCAGCATGCCCGCAACCAATGCCGGGCGCGAGAGGTCTCCGCCTATCGCCGCCGTGAGGACACGTCGGTGCTCTGCCCAAGCGGGGCAGTCTCGCACCGTATGCTCTACTGTGTCCTCCGGGCGATCTTCGCAGTGGTGGCACCCGGGCGTTTCTTCCCTCCTTATCCGACACAGGT
This sequence comes from Agrotis clavis, assembly GCA_954870645.1. NCBI lineage: Eukaryota > Metazoa > Arthropoda > Insecta > Lepidoptera > Noctuidae > Agrotis > Agrotis clavis. The sequence goes on from OX940934.1 coordinate 10,107,134, forward strand.
ACCTCCCGAAACTTCCGTGTCCGGTGAGGACCTGCAGTGTCATCCGATAGGTCAGGACGCCGTGACGTCTCTCCAGCCACTCCTCAAAGAGGGGTCTTACCGCCGCGAGTGCGGCGTGCCCGAAGCATTCCTTACCCTTGCTCAAGCTCACCCATCCAAATCTAGAACTCGCGTTGCTATAGTCTGCCGGCTCACTCTTCCACCATTGCCGATTGGTCAAATCAAATAGCGCTATTTGATTTGACCGATCCAGTTTCACTTCCTTTACATTTCGTGTCCATGGAGTTTCTTGCCCGTTCTTCTCCATAGAGATTTTTTTACGACGCTTTGGAATCACCTGCGGTACTTTCACACTTGTTATGTCTTGTGACTGGGACTGTAGCACCTTTTTATACTATTTTTTTTGTTGTCTTTTGGCAATTAAAAAGTGCCTAGTTACATTGTGCATATTCAAAAGTAACTGGCCTACTTGAATTTTTATTTTTTTATTTTGATTTGATTCCACGATAATATATCACTCCCACAGAAGCGCTAACGCTTGTATGTATGTAGGTTGATTATAAAACTGAAGAGTTTGTTTGTTTGGTCGAACGCGCTAATCTCAGGAACTACTGGTTCGAATTCAAAATTTGTTTTTGTGTTGGCTTCTCCCTTTATCCAGGAAGGCTATAAAACGTGACGCTACGACTAATAGGATCCGATCAGCGGGTGAAACCGCAGGGATAAGTTAGTCAAAAATAATAAAATACTTACAAACAGTATTCCAGAGTTTCATACTGTTAAGCCTGGAAATCCATCCCTTAGCTAGTGTCCAGTCAGCCAATATACACAGCAATATACCTCCGATCCATGCCGTTAAGTACGGGAGGGCACTTAGTCTTGAATTCTGGAAATAAAATGAACTAATTAAGAAAATATCATATTTGGTATTAATTTTTATGTGTGGGTAATACAAACTGAAAAAATCTTAAGTTTAAAATTCTTAATTATTTTTTAATTATGAGACGACTCAAGTTTCACGTAAGCACTATATTGAGGGCGTCTATGCTTAGTTTATTTCTATTTTAGTCTAGATGGTGATTCGTCAGCAGTAATTTACTTTACTTTTTTACGTTAGGTATTGTCTATGCTTGAAAATGAAACGCTTATTCAGGGATTCCCGCAAATTGTTTAAATGAATATTATGTGCGTTGAAATCCATTAAATTGTATAGAATATCAGCTTATTTTCATATGTTTAGCTGCTAGCTAACTGTTGCCCATGAAACAATAAAAAAAAACAGCAAACTTACATTAAAAGAAAAATGCTTACTTATACTAATGTTTCCGTAAGCATGGGGGAGGTAAGAACTTTTCTTACTTTTGTTGACAAGGGGGAGTGGAAAGTGGAGGGGGGGGGGGTGAAATTATAATAAATCTGCTTAAGTTATACATACTTGAACGGTACATGCCAGGATATCATGATGAACTTTGCCGCCAGAGGGTGGACATTCTCAACGGAAAATAAAGAAGTGTACTATAATCTCTAGCTTCCGCAATTAAGGCGTAAGGAAGTTATAAAAATACGAAAATAGAATATCTACTTACAGATACAATATCAAAATGCAGAATATTGTTCATGTAAGAGGGTAGTTCGGTGAACTGTGTGTAGAACACCCATGCTTGACCACATTGGGCGATCAGGATGGCCCATAGTGGCACGCATGTTAAGAATTTCAGCCATGGAATCGATGTCGACGGTTTGTCTTCTTGCTAAAATAAAAATAAAATACACAAATATTTTTTGACTAATTATATTTAGAGGTGAACACACGATAGTGGGCAGACTGATAATGATGTTGTAATTAGGTATTGTGGCGTGTACGGGGCAGACGACCATAGCACGGCGCAGTTTTTTTTATTACTGACTCAAACTCCACCCTGTTCCTTCAACTGCCTTTTTTCACATCATAGTGTAAGTTAGGCGCAAGCGGGGCAGTCCTGCACCGTATGCTCCACCGTGTCCTCCGGGCGATCCTCGCAGTGGTGACACCCAGGCGTTTTTTCCTTCCCAATAAGACACAAGAACCTCCCGAAACACCCGTGCCCGGTGAGGACGCTATAATATATGCCGCCTCTCCAGCCACTTCTCAAAGAGGTGTCTTACCGCCGCGATCGCGGCGCACCCGTATTCAATGTCCCTATTTTCTGTATTCATGGACATAAATAATTGCATACTAAAAATATCGTAAATTACGACTGAAGGTGAAAGTATGCACAGAAGTTCATCGAAATTGCACTACCTACTCCATCTAAGTAAATAACGGTTTGGTTAACAATAAATTAGTTCTGATCGTGTTGCAATAAAATAAATATAACTTTGGCAAAGTTCAGATGTGTTCTGCTGACTTTAAACAAGAGTTTTATAGGTGGGCAAATAATAGTGGGAGACATCAATAATTCTGTGGACAAATCTCCTTTTTTATATTTTGTTCAGTCTAATAGCAAATAGAAAAAGTAGAAAATTCGCTTCTAGCTCTTCTGCTTTAATGTAAATGCCCTCTACACTTTCGTCTGTCTATCAGTATCCCGGTGTTACTGGATATTCTGTAGGAATAGGTCAGTTCCACCCCGGAGTTGTGGTGTCTCAGAAAGAATAGTGCGAGAGCCGGCTGCAAAAATACCTACCTTATCGGCTACCCCAATAGGCTATGTATAGATCGTTAACCGACACCTAAACACGTAAAAAAAATCAGGTCTGCCAGAGCCGATCCTGCCGGGTCATAGAAATAATCGAGATTTTTTGACGTAATTTTTTAGTAAAAATTACGTCATAAGATACCCGAATGAAAGTGCTGGCAGCAGTTAACCATTGATTAGTTATGTAAAAAAAAGTGGGTCTGCCATTGCGCACCTTGCCGGAAGTACTTGGCAGACCCCTAAAATATGCCCTTCTGAAACACTAAACCTACCTCATCGAGTACCCGGATGGGACCAACGCTAGATAATAACCAAAATGCCTCTGATAATGGATCAAAAGGTCTGCCAGGTCTAAGCTTGCCGGAACTTAGTGTTCAAAGCATTTGAAATTGATAGGGAGTATAATTTCACCTGAACTCAAAATAACATTTAACATTTAAAATAACATTTTTTAAACATTATTTTGTTTCTAATTTTATACTTCATGAATATTAAATATATTTTATCAAAACATTAAATAAAACAACAAGACAAGTGTGGAGATAAAAGATGTACATTCAAAATTTAGCAACAATCACTACGAGTTCAATATCATGCTTACAATTTATATACTTACAACTACGAGTATCAAAACTTAGTTTAAGTTGGCATTAAAATTACCTGAATTCTGTATATATGTAGGTTTAGGGAACTAAGTAGGCTTCCGAGTGTAGAACCTGTTATTGCGTAAATCATCGTAGGAACGCCGAAAGGTAGTCAACGCCTAATCAACCTGACCACCACCGGGATCTTTCTCATCATCTCAGCCATAGGACGTCCACTGCTAAACATAGGCCTCCCCTTTAGATTTCCACATACATATAATATACCGGCTGGAAGCGATCTGCATCCAGCGTCTTCCGGCGACCTTTATAAGGTCGTCTTTCCATCTTGTTGGTGAACGTCCTACGCTGCGCTTGCTAGTCCGTGGTCTCCACTCTAGTGCCTTTCGACCCCATCGGCCATCTGCTCTGCGAGCAATATGGCCTGCCCATTGCCACTTCAGCTTACTAATCCGGCGGGCTATATCGGTGACTTTAGTTCGTCTACGGATCTCCTCATTTCGGATTCGATCACGCAGAGAAATACCCATAGAGCCCTCTCCATAGTTCGTTGAGCGACTTTGAGCTTTGAGATGAGGCCGATACTGAAAGACCACGTTCCGGTGCCGTAAGTCATCACTGGTATGTCTACTGTAGATAATAATGTTCAACAACTTCACGTACCGAGTTTCCAACAGAGACTGGGGTGGGCATGGCATATGACATAATTTTCGTCTTGTCCATGTTCATTTTCAAGCCCAACCGTTGTGAAACTCGGTCGACGCTTTCGAGCATCATGCTGAGTTCGACTTTGCCATGACTACGATGTAAACTGAAGATGAGTGATGTACTCGTATTTGCCGTTGATGTTGCTGCCAAATCCTTGCCATTCCAGGAGCTTGAAGGCGTCTTCCATTGCGGCAGTAAATAGTTTTGGGGAGATATCGTCCTGTCTTACGCCTCTTCTCACTGGAATCGCCTTCGTGCTCTGCTCCTGTACTCGCACCGACATGGTGGCGTTATTATACAAGCACTTCACTTTAGAGCCTTGGTTTCGCTGTATGGTCTCTTTAACACGATTCGTATTCAAGAGACGCAGATCGTGTCGCAAGGACTTAGATATAGGTCCATTGAGCCGCCTATATGACTTAACGTCATCGGAAGACTCCAACTGTAGAAAGCGTCGTTCAGCCATGAGGTTTAAGGTTTGCTCAGTCAATTTCTGAGGTCTATCTTTACGGCAGGGTCTAAAAACATAGACCCTACCGTGAGGACAGTTTCCGCTAGCCCGTCGTTGATCTCGTTCACTGAAACTACACAAAAACACTAGTCTTTTTATAATTTATACAGTTATCGTACCTACTCAGGTATTGACAGTAAATGGCTAGTGAACCTAACCATTAATGTTTAAACTTTGACCTGATTTCGGTGGACTAGAAAGATCCTGGTGGTGGTCAGGTTGATTAGGCGTTGACTACCTTTCGGCGTTCCTACGATGATTTACGCAATAACAGGTTCTACACTCGGAAGCCTACTTAGTTCCCTACACCTACATACATACAGAATTCAGGTAATTTTAATGCCAACTTAAACTAAGTTTTGATACTCGTAGTTGTAAGTATATAAATTGTAAGCATGATATTGAACTCGTAGTGATTGTTGCTAAATTTTGAATGTACATCTTTTATCTCTACACTTGTTGTTTTATTTAATGTTTTGATAAAAAATATTTAATATTCATAAATTTGTATAAAATTAGAAACAAAATAATGTTTAAAAAATGTTATTTTAAATGTTAAATTTTATTTTAACTTCAGGTGAAATTACGCTCTCTATCAACTTCAAATGCTTTGAATACTAAGTTCCGGCAAGCTTAGACCTGGCAGACCTTTTGATCCATTATCAGAGGCATCTTGGTTATTATTTAGCGTTGGTCCCATCCGGGTACTCGATGAGGTTTAGTGTTTCAGAAGGGCATATTTTAGGGGTCTGCCAAGTACTTCCGGCAAGGTGCGCAATGGCAGACCCACTTTTTTTTACATAACTAATCAATGGTTAACTGCTGCCAGCACTTTCATTCGGGTATCTTATGACGTAATTTTTACTAAAAAATTACGTCAAAAAATCTCGATTATTTCTATGACCCGGCAGGATCGGCTCTGGCAGACCTGATTTTTTTTACGTGTTTAGGTGTCGGTTAACGATCTATACATCGCCTATTGGGGTAGCCGATAAGGTAGGTATTTTTGCAGCCGGCTCTCGCACTAGAATGTTAAGCGGTACTTTCCCTAAACACTAGACCGTAGTGTGACCTTGACAGTACCTAAATGTCTCCATAAGCGTTTAATTATTCAACACAGACAGTTCAGTCATTAGCATAAATGCCATACGGTTGCGCAAGTTTCAAAGGCGATTTGCACCTACCACCTAGTTTGTGGAGGTCCTGGTTAGACTGGAAATCGATCCTAAAATAATTGGAAAGAGGCACATAATGACTTGATCGTTTATGCGTTTTTGTGTATGTATAAGTTATTTGATTTATTAATTGAATATTGTGACTGTATTGTAACAGTACCTTTGTTTATCTACCCCTTTTTATTCAGAGAATACAGACCGAGTCATCGTTCAGAAAACATGCAATATTTGCACTCAAAACATTATAAATTACTTTCGAACTTGTAATATAACCGAAACGCATCAAAACATCTGTGAAGTCGCCCGGTGACTCACGTTTGTCCCACATTATGATAACTGTGCGCAAACTATACCTACCTATGGATACATTCGTAATTCGATGTCCGTAGGTATTCAATAATTATTTATTGGCCAACTATTTGGTCGCTTATTCGTCATTTTCTTTTATTTAAATAAAATGTTAATATATAAAACCCAAAACGGACGGAAGAAAAGAACAGATGATTCAGTGTTTCTGAGACCATAAAGTCTTCAAGATATTTTGTTGAACACTACAGATACTTTTATCTAGACTGATAACTCATCCTTGAACTTATTGCATTTTAATTTTTTATGTTACGACTGAACTTAAATAATAAACATGAGGCGACGATAGTCGATAAGTCAGTATAAGTAGGTGTCTGGTTATATTCTTTGATCTCTAAAGCTCATCATTAGTAATTTAACCCGGCGTCATTGTGGTAGGAAATAGGCACATGGGCGTTGAGGTGGGTCAATATTACCCGTATATTAAAATCGAGATATTTCCATAGTTATTGAGTGTATTCGTAAACTGTGTTGTTATACAATTATTAGGGTATTTATTTGTTGAAAATGAAAAAGAAAAACATAATTCAGAAATATTTAATTAGGTTTAATAAAATTTTACTTAAACTTATAAAAAAAGTAACAAAACAGAGATCTCTTGTGCTTTTAGGATATTCTTATTATAGTAATCAGTATATTTGGATACTTATGGCATTTTTCTAACCTGAAGAATTATGTCTTTTGAAAAAATAATAATAGCACTAATTAGAATCTTCGTTAGAGACGCAGTGCCTACAAAAAGATATGAGGTGTTCAGGACAAATATATTTGGGGCAAGCTTGATATGTGTGCTTTGTTTTGCGGTTCCTTTTAGCAGGAAACACTTGACACTGTTTGTGGACATCGCGTAATTCTCGCCGGATTCGCCAACAAATCCTTCCCCAAATAGTATCCTCAGTCATGCTCGCTAATGAGGAGGCAGGCCGCGTGAGGGAGAGGACAGCGTCCACCCTTCACGCCAGCCGCAGTGGTAGACGCCCACGACGACAGACGTCGCTAGATGTTCCCCGGACACTGTAGGTGCCGTGCGGGCATGGGGACGGCGAGTAATGGGCGACTCGCTGTCCGACCATGGACCATGCCCGGGTCGACGGCGCGTTGTGTTCCACGCGCGCCTCAAAGAGTGTCAGCAAATGTCGCGGGTCTTACGAATTACCGTGACCCCGGAACGTAAAGGACTATTGAAGGATATCGTGGATTTTAGTCAGTTCGAGTCTGACAGTCCTTCCCGCTCTGCCCTGGGTAGAAAGACTCATTTGATGATTTTACCATTATAAAAAAATGTCCTTAGGAGATTAGACTAGAAATATGAAAATTTTAGAGGCATCTGTTTTCTCTTATATCGACGAAAGAGAGTAGAAAAAGAAACGAAAAGCGAAAAGAAAAAACTGTTAACATACACACCAAAAATCAATAAACAATGATAAAAATTGATTACTTGAAAATGGCACAAAATGGTAACGTCAATTGTGAGGATGGGTCAAAATCACCTTTTTGAAAAATAAACGCGTGTAGCTTCCAGCTCGGTGGCCGTCACATTGATTTCTCGTCAGAAACGTTTAGAACACACTATTGGCTCCAGCTACTAAACAGAAGGGCAGCGTCGTACGCACACTTTCAAAAATATTCTAAATTCAAAATCAGCCGGGTCATTTTGACCCAACCTCAATGACGCCGGGTTAACGGCCCAGGAGCTTTTTGAAACTTGCTCGAAGTTCATAAATTTTCTTATTCAATATCTTCAGAAAATATTCAACCATGCATTCGATTTTAACATTCGCCGGGCATTAGTTAACTAGTAAATCAAGCCTTTTATTCGCGCCCAAAACATGGGCTGAATAAGTATACACGGGGCCCGTAGTAAATTCTACTGAAAGGCCCTAAGTTTCACGTTTTTTGGCATGAGATGGGCTATGCCCCACTCATTAGAGGGTCTCACGCGGGACCCCTGTTCGCGCGGGGCCTGTATCAATAATAATTGCTACTCGTTCTACAGTTTTTATCCGGCACAGACCCTGTCCCTACATATATAGGATAGAAAATTGATAATATAATTCTCACCTGAGGTCCAATACTCCGACAAATATATTCGATCTCTTTCGGACAAATCCTGGGGTGTTTCTGTGGCGTATCAAAGATTAATAGAAGCCAGAATATGAACCATACGACGCCAATGCCGCCGAATATGTAGAAGCACAGGGGCCATCCACCACCAAACTCAAGGGTGCATAGCCAACCTGATATAGGTAGGGTTATCACTGTGCCTATGTTTGAACCTGGAATAGAATAGCTATTAGAACTAGATCTATTCTATCATATCGACCTAGCATATCAACCTTCCCCAATCTGTACAATTTTCCAGATCTTAAATAAACCTTCTTGCATTGAGATAAACTTGAAAATTTATTAAAGAAATTTGACCAATTCGGGCAGCCTGATGTACTGGAGCCTGATTGGTGTAGATCAACTGATTCTGACAAAATCTTTTATAGAAGTTCATTGAGGTTATCCCTAGAAGAAAATTCATAATAACACCGATATTGGAGAGCTACCTATTCTATAATTATGAATAGTCATTCATCAAAACAAAAAAAACAAACGACAATTCCACAAAATACAATGGTATTTATGAAATCATGAAAACAAATATTGAGATGTCAGCACTTTATTCCTGCTACTACACCGAAACAGAGTAAAATCAACATAAATATAGAATTTTATGCTTTCAATTTTTTTTTAACCTGTCTTGTCCCACTGTCGGGCAAAGGTCTCCTCCATTACCTCTTCCCTTTATGCGGCTTACTTCAGCCTATATTTCTTAAATGCGTCTAAATCGACACGCCAGCATTTCCTAGGTTTTGCCTCGGCAGCAACACCCGTCCAAATATTTAAAGAAAATAATAAGAATACATACCAGCATACACATAAGCTGCAAACTTTGATCTCTCTAGTGGCGGGATCCATCTCGCTAGCATAGCATGCATTGCTGGGTAAGTTACCCCTTCTGCCAAACCAGCCAGTGCTCGCACAGCAATGAAGAATCGAATGTCTGTATATGCCGCAATTGGACTAAGAAGTGTGAATACTGCTGTGAAAAATATTCCTAAACCATAAACTAGCTTCCCTCCATACATTTCTGCTATTCTTCCTCCTGGGATCTAAAAAGAACAAACTTATTATGAATGAACTTACTTAAACTTTAATTTAAAAAAAATACAAATATCAGCATGTAAAGCTGTTGGCTGGTATTTGTAGATCTTTGAAAGTCTTTAATGTAAGTCTGACAGCCGTCATTACCCAGTTACTGGGTTGTGGAGATCCAAAAAGCATGAAAAAAAAAGATGTTCAGCTGCATCTGGTTTGACTAGAAGCCAACCTCAAAACCATTGAACAAGATTAGGTAGATGATGAGGATGATGATAAATATCGAGTACATTTTGTTACAGATACTTTAAATTATAATCAGGAACAATCTGTTATCATAACAGTTTTGTCTGTATCAGTGGCGGTAACTTTTCACAGTTCAGAGATATTATTCTTTTTTTTTAGCGTGGCAAAATACTCAAATGAGTCCTCCCACCCAGGGCAGAGCGGGAGGGACTGTCAGACTCGTACTGACTAAAATCCACGATGTCCTTCAATAGCCCTTTTCATTCCGGGGTCACAGTAATGAGATAAGTCCCGCGACCCCGGCAGGCTTTGGCCCTCTAGAGGGGGGTCCCGTCATAATGCTGACACTCTTAGAGGCGCGCGTGGAACACAACGCGCCGTCGACCCGGGCATGGTCCATGGTCGGACAGCGAGTCGCTCATTACTCGCCGCCTGCATGCCCGCGCCTAGAGATATTATTTATTATACAATAATCAAGGTTTTTCTTTTACCTGTGTTAATACATATCCATAGAAGAAAGATCCTAAAACTATACTTTGTTGTTCTACAGTCCAGTTGAAGTCTCCCGGCCTCTGAAACAAAAATTAAATGAATTCCTAAATTCCATTACCGTATTCTTACGACTAATGAGTCATTCAACTATAAAAACTAAGGTTTTGCTACTTAATTTGAATAGCTAATACCTTCATTTTAAATATTAATTACAGGCTTTGATTTAAATGACTCATTGGTCATTATAATAATTTTATTTACAATGATCTGTTGAACTATTGCCTCAGCTTAATAAATAATATTTTTTTTTATTATCTCCTTATTTTAATGCAACCGTCATTGACCTTATTTTTTTTAGTGTGGTAAAATCACCAAATGAGTCCTCCCACCCAGGGAGCAATATTTTTAAGGCCTTAATAATACTATCAAGGAAGCTATTGCTTCACCCAGATCATATAGCTACTAATGGATGAGCTATGTTTTTAGTAGGTCATGGGGCGCCCTAAGTCTACTAAAATTTGCTGTTTGGTCTGCAGTGTCCAGTAGGTACAAGATTGGCCACAGGACACTTCCCTGAGGAACACCACGCCTGATGTGTTGCAATTCGGAAATTTCTTCACTGTTTTATCTGACATAACAGAATTAAGTAATATCATGTTTATGCCATGGTTCAGCAACCTTAAACCAGCCTGATTAGTGAGATGGCAATATTTTTTATTCAATTCTATTACATTAATGTTTAACAAAAAACTTGCAAAACATTCAACAGAAGTTTCCAATACCGACTTTGTTTCCTAGTTCTATCATGATAACTTACAAGGCCATATTATGTTATTGCTTACATACATACATAAACTTATACTGTTGTAAAAAGGGTTGTAAAAGTACTTAATTTTTACATATACTCAAAGGTATGCCTGTTCCCTTGTATTTTTGGTTGCATTAGTATTTATTTTAAAGTATAGTAGTAAGCAAAAGTATTCCACATATACAAAAATGTACATACACTGATGATTCAGAAGAAAAGAAAGAAAGAAGAAAGAAAAAACATTTATTTGGCGCAAAGGGACCATGAATCCACGATAGACACACACATTCAAAATAAAATAAAAAAAACCTATATCTAACACAAGAAAAAATAAAAGAATAATTTTGTGTGTCTCATGGCTGCGTCAAAAAGGCCCAGTTCAGCAAAATGTCAAGCACCTAGTGCTGGACACTGGTTCAGCAATTAAGCTTATCCATAACATTTTATGAAACAACTTATATTAGCTTACTGCAGCAGTGGTCTCGAAAAGGTTGGCAATTTCTTCAAATAAATAAACAGATATTGTATAAATAGACAATGAAATGTAAGATTCAACCTCACTCGCAGTCTTCTCTAAGAAAAAAATCTTTAAATCCTGAAAAGTAACTAAGTGATTGCCACAAAAAAACAATAATATTTAACAAAAAGATAATTATTTGAAATGACAAGAGCTTTTTTGTAACTTATTTTATAGGTACATACCTTATTTGTTGTTAAATTAAAATAGGTCAATAACCTTACCTGTGGCACAGTACTGTTGCTAACAGGACTGGCTGGACAGACATCAACATCTGTAGAAGAATTTGTTGGTGTTGGTGTTGTAGAATTGACCATAGCCACTATAGCCACGGACAAGTTTACTCTCATGGCATAAACGCTGGCAAAGCCCAGGAAGCCCATAATGCCAAGCACAGTTCGACATTTGATCCATCCTGTTGTTTCTTCCACTAAAAAAGATTTTTGAAATTTAATTTTGAATTTGGACCCTGCCCTACCTTCACTTCTATAGATTCCAATTTTTTTTTCAATCCTTATCTGTTACAATAACAGCACAAAAATTGGCATACATGTGGTAATTAATTTTTACTTCTATAGATTTTAAGTAGGATAATTATTATTATGCTTTATTTTTTTTTTTTTAGTGTGGTAAAATCATCAATTGTGTCCTCCCACTTAGGGCAGGGCGGGAGGGACTGTCAGACTCGTACTGACTAAAATCCACGGCATCCTTCAATAGCCCTTTACGTAATAAGCTAGATAAGATTTATTTCAAAACAAATAAGCATCGTTGTACTGCAATAATGGGATATGTGATCTCACACCATATTATTATTACTCATTATCTCATGATATTATCATGCTAGCTACACAAAGCTAATAATTCCTGGACTATGTAAGTATAGTAAACCAGTAAACTCTATACAGTATTTTTAGTTAATACGCTTTACTATTTGCGCGTATCTAGCATTCTTATGAAGTTTGTTTTCAATGACCTTTATCAAATCAACTGTAGCTTCTATTGTTCTTTGGTCAAAAAAAAATAAAAAACTCACCATGTTCCGCTTCCACCAAGTTCCGTCGGCTGCTCGTAACATCATGTTCTATATCCGAGTTTATTATCGGACTTTCTTCTGCTGACGATGACATTCTAATGTTCAAATTACAACAACAACACCATTCCGCACTAAATTGTTACTTATATTCAACTTTCGTCATTGAACTCGATATCAACAAACACAATAGATCGTCGATAAGTAGGCAAGTAGCATTAAAAATCTGTAGCACTGCACTCCAAGTATGAGTCACAATAGACTTTTTTTGTTAGAGAATTATTTAATTTGTTCGTAAACAAAGAACAGCTCGTTTCCTGAGTGACTGACAGTAGTGACAGACAACCAGACAAATTGACAGAGCGAATTTGACAGATAAAATCGAATGGGGGTGTTTCTTTGCGTTCCGTTGTCCGTAAGTACTCTATCTAACTACGCTCACTTTACAAAATAATCTATATATATAAAAGCAAAAGGTCACTCACTCATAGGACACGAAATCTCAGAAACTACCAGTGCTAGGGGTTTAAAATTTTGCATAGGGGTTCTTTTTAGGACGTAGGTTCTCGCTAAGAACGGATTTTGCGATATTACGCCCCTAAGGGGTTGTTTTTGGGGTTGACAGTTTGTATGAAACTTTGTTACTACAAGTACTAGGAGTTTTAAATTTTGCATGCGGGTTCTTTTTAGGAAGTAGGTGCTACTTACGAAACGGGTTTTTCGAAATTCGACCCCTAAGGGGTTGTTTTTGGTGTTGATAGTTTGTATGAAACTTTCGTTACTAAAAGTGCTAGGAGTCTCAAATTTTGCATGGAGGTTGTTTTTAGGACGTACACACTACCTAAGACGGGGTGTTTCGAAATTCAACCCCTAAGGGGTTGTTTTAGGTGTTGATAGATAGAGGTCTAAAATTTTGCATGGTGATTCTTTAAAGGACGTACGCGCTACCGAAGACATAGTTTTGCAAAATTCGACCCCTAAGGGGTTGTTTTTGGGGTTAATAGTTTGTATGAAACTCCGTTACTACGAGTGTTAGGAGTCTCAAATTTTGCGTGGGGGTTGTTTTTAGGACTTAGATGCTCACTATGAAGGGGTGATTCGAAATTCGAACCCCAAGGGGTTGTTTATGATGTTGATAGATACAGATTTCAAATTTTGCATGGGGATTCTTTTAATGACGTAGGTGCTCAATAAGACGGGACTTTATTAAATTTCACTTCTAAAGGGTTGTTTTTGGGGTTGATAGTTTGTATGAAACTTTGTTATTACAAGTACTAGGAGTTTAAAATGTTGCATTAGGGTTCTTATTATGATGTAGTGCTTTTTAAGACGAGAATTTGCGAATTGGACCCTTAAGGGGTTGTTTTAGGAGTTGGTAGTTTGTATGAAACTTTGTTACTACAAGAACTAGGAGTATCGAATTTAGCTTGGGGGTACTTTTTAAGACGTACATACTACTTAAGATGGAATTTTGCCTGATTCGACCCCTAAGGGGTTGTTTTAGTGTTGGAATTTAGGTGTCTCAAATTATGAATACCTAAGTAATGGTATCTTTTTAGGAAGTAATTACGCACTACGGCGAGATTTAACCCCTAAGGGGTTGTTTTTGGTGTTGATAGTTTGTATGAAACTTTCGTTACTATAAGTGCTAGGGGTTTTAAATTTTACACGGGATTTTTTTTAGGACGTTGGTGCGCACTTATATGAGATTGTGCGAAATTCGAAACCTAAGGGGTTGTTTTTGGGGTTGGTAGATAGGAGTCTTAAATTTTACATGGGGATTTTTTCTAAGATGTAGGTACTAGCTATGACGGAATTTTCTGAAATTATATCCCTAAGGGGATGTTTTTGGGTTTGTTAGTTTGCATGAAACTTCGTTATTGCAAGTGTTGGGAGTGTCAAATTAAGCATAGAGGTTTTTAGGGAGTAGATGCTCACTAAGACGGGACTATGTTTTTGATAGTTAAAAGTTAAAAATTTTGCTTATGTGTTTTTAGGACGTTGGTTCCTCCTCAGACGAGATTTGGATAAACCAACCCCTAAAGGGTAGTTTTTGGTGTTGGTAGTTTGTATGAAACGTCGTTACGACAAATTCTGGGAGTCTCAAATTTTACGCGGCAGCTATTTTTAGGATGTAGATGCTCATTAAGACGGGGTTTTGAAGTTGGTAAATTTGGACCCCAAAGGGGATGTTTCTGGGGTTAATAGTTTGTATGAAACTTAATTACTACAAGTACTAGGAGTTTTAAATGTTTCACAGGACGGTTCTATTAGGACGTAGGTGCTACTTAAGACGGGATTATGACGGGAAATTCCCCCCTTCCCTAAGAAGGGTACTTTTTAACTTCAGAGTTTGTATGAGGCTTCGTTACTAAAAGTGCTACGAGTCTCAAATTTTCCCTGAGGTATATCTTTAGGACGTAGATGCTTATTAAGATGGGATGTTGCGAAAACCGACTGCTAAAGGGTTGTTTTGTGGTCGATAGAATTTTAGTTGCATATTGATTTTCTAAAAGTATTCCATAAAGAGGGTGGCGGGAGAAGAAATTCACAGAAGCAAGGTTCGAAATAAGCGCAGACGAAGTCGCGGGGCGAAGTGCTAGTTAATTTATAAAAACAAGCGTATTATTTTATTAGCTAACAAATATTCAACCATTGTTGACGACGTTATTAAAAACATGGTAAGTGCAATAATCGAGAGATTGACTCGCTGCGCGGACATTCTTTTTTTTGGAGATTGTGAAATCTTTAAAATCACTCGCCTTGGGTAGAGCGGGAGTTACTTAACTGTTAGACTCGTACATAGACTACTACTATATTGACTCTTACTGATTATAACTAGATTATTTCTTCAGATTTCCTGTGCCAACTTCAATACGGACAGTCTTCCCCATAGACATAGAGCATAGACCTAATTTTATTTGTTTATTGTTGAAGATATCAAGAAATCAATCAAATATAGATTTACTTCCATGACATAAATGTCTTATGGCAATGATGCTTAGTCAATGCTTATTGTGATTTTGTGAAGAAACAACTTGTTCCCTTGTCTCTCCCACTTCTGCCCGCTTTTATTTAGCTCAGTAAATACAGTATAAACAGGTGTCTCACAAGTAAAAAGATTGGATTTCATCTCCTAGCCCCTGCATAGAGTATAGTAACTATAAAAGGAATAGAGAGGCAAGTCGTTCATAAAGAACGTCCACGAAGAAAGTGCTGCCGTCTATGAAACTTTATCAGAACTAACCGCCAAAGCCGTGGCTATAGGTACCTACCTGTTTACGTATTTATAAGTATACTATAAAATATATACGTACTGCTGCCGTTATTTAAAAATTGGGGATTTTACTGAGAAGGCGACGTACACCGCAGCCTCAGTCAGATTTGCATTTATCAAAGAATATAAATACCTATGTAACAAGCACAATAAAACGCAAATCAGGCTGCTGCTGTACGATCGCCTATAAATTAAAATAATAAAACAAAATCATTTTAACATAGCTTTTTAATCATTTATTTAGCCTTCATTTAGATACTTACGAAATAATATACAAATATATTATAAAAATACAAAATAATAAGACCATGCAAACATAAAACAAAGCCAAAAAAGTAAATGGTATGCCATTTACTTTTTTGGCTTTGTTTTATGTTTGATGCAGTATGAAAGGGCTGCTAATTTGATTTGGTCTTCACCATCATAGTTGCATTTTCCAGACAAAATTCTGTTAACGCTTTTGCACCAACTATACACTAACAGACTTACTGAGATTTCTGTAAAGTTTGAAATTACAATTTCTCTGTGTTTATTGCAATTGTGATACGAAAAATCTGTTGTAATTTCTACGAGAGATGTAATTCTTTCTTTTAAACCTGGAAGGTGTACATCGTGTGTCAAAAAATTGGATACCACAGATTGGATTTGGCTAAAAGATATGGACAAATTTTGGGATGGATATACTAGCCAAGTTTTGTTTTTATTGTACTCCTTTAATTTTATAAAATCATTTCCTTGGTCCTCTTTACTGCCACAAAGAGAAAGCTTGCATTTTTTGCACCCTTTTACAGCTTTTAATACCTTTGTTAAGGCCCATCCACAAACATAATTTCTTTGGAAGATGCCAGGAGATTCCGTGTCGCCTGTCCTAAACAATTCAAGTGGCTCACCAATGTGCACATTTTCATATTTATTGGTTTCTTCTTGTTTTTTTTCTTTTTCACTTATAAAAAAATGCAGCGACTGTAGGCAAGAATTTATATCCTCTTCACAATTTGCACGAGGTGAATGGAGAGCACTAAAATTGTTTAGGAGTAATGTTTTATATGCTCCCTCAAACCCTACACAATTTGGCGACACATTGCGTGCACCCATACTCCTGACATTTCCGAAGAAATTTTCCAGAGGATCCTGGTTGCAGTTTCGAGTCAGGAAACAATCTTGGGAGTATTTCTCATTTAAAGTTTTCCATAAAAGTTGGAATCCCTCTATGGTTTTAATCCAATTTTTTATTGTTGGAACATGTTTTTCTACTTTGCTTATTTTATCTATATACATAACAGAATTTAAAAAACTTTTTGCCTCCTCCCACAGTTTGTGATGTGGTGAGTATTTTTTTACAGCTCCTGTATAAATTTTGCCATCTTTAATATGAAATGTGCTAACATTTAGGCTATCAAATAATTTATCGATTATTTGTATAAATGGTATTATTTTTTCCATATCTTTTGGTACTTCATTTCTTACGGACAAGTGTTTTATGCCAACAGCTACACTGTGGCTAAATAGTTGTGCAGCTGGCTTGACCCGCATTTTATTAATTTTCTCTGACAATACATGCTCCTCTGTGATTTTGTGCATCAAGCGGAGCTCACCATAACTTTTGTCAGCCTCATAGAGCATGTTAAAATATTCCCATTTTACGGTGACAGTCTCTTTTGAATTTGGATGAACAAATATCAAATCTTTATTTAATAAGTTATTCCTCAAACCCAGTGGCGGCCTTAGGGGGGGGCGAACCGGGCAACCGCCCGGGGCCTCGCGCTTGCAGGGGGCCTCGCGCAACAAACCAAACAAAAGAAAAAACTAGTCATTTTTAATTATAATTTTTTGATTTTGATTAATTATATTATAGCCTTAATGAGTAGTTAGGCTACTCATTAAGGCTATAACATAACGGCAAAATTAAATAAGATTTTAGTTTTAGAAAAAATCAAATCATCTATATTTTTAATTTATCATCTCAGAGTTGGTTAAATTTGTAAATCTTTTATTTAGTACAAAAATTTTGTCGACTGAACGTACGGCTAGTTTAGGTTAAATCCGGTAGTTCAGACTTGTTTATGATGTTGGCCCAATCAGTGACGTAGCGAGACCGAATCTTGGAGGGGCAAGACGCATCTGCGAGGCCCTTTTCTTTGATGGAGGATGAAAAATATCGCGCAGATTTGCAATTTTTTTTAAGGCCGTCGTGTCGCGTGGTCACCGCGTGCGAGGCCTCTTTTTTTTGATGACTTGATGATAAGATCGCTTTGCGAGGCCTCTTTGCCTCTTTCTGTTCAGTTAGAAATAAAAAATAACCAAGTTATTATGCAACTACGGGGCCTCGCGCCAGAAGCGAAATTTTAGACCTAAATATGATCGTCGGCGCCATCAGCTTTGGCTCTATCAGTTCTCAGTTAGAAATAGTAGTGGAAGTTAAATTATACTGCTTTACTGAGTGGTAACAAAGTTAAGATTGCCGTTGTCAATTTTATTTTAATTAAATCTCTAAGCGCGAGGCCCCGTCATGTGCGAGGCTAGCTAGGGTCAGCTAAGCCCCCGCCTAGCTTCGCTACTGGGCCCAATGAATAATCAAAGTTTGAGACCTCAAACACCGAACGCTACTTTGTAAAAAATAAATAAAAAAACCTCTAAAATTTCGTTCTTTTTTGAAAATTTTGCGTTTATGACCGTAAAGGACTATTTGTTGACAATAACTTCTCAGAACGGTTTCATAGATGCCTTTTGCTACAATATGAGAACCGATTTAAATTTGTAGACCCAGTAGTTTCAGAGTTGAGAAATTTATATTTTTTTCGAACTTTGCAATTTCTTGCAATATTTAAGACAACTCTGGCGGTATCTCGAATCAATAACAACTGTGGAAGAGGCAAAGCATTAGAGTTGGGATAAAATTAAAAAATGTTGGGAGGGTTTATCTCGGAGACTATTAGGTCTACTTAGGTATTTATGTTCACTCTTCATCTTCATCAGCCTATAATGTTCTCACTGCTGGGACACAGGCTTCCTTTCTGTAAGAGGGGTCCATAATCCACCACGCGGGCCCCGTGCGGGTTGGTGATGTCACATGTCTTAAAATTTTTGATTTGAGGACATGCCGGTTTCCTGACGATGTTTTCCTTCATCGATTAATCGCTATCACCGCGAAACCGTTTGAGACGCACACACCCGCAGTTTGAAAATGGATTTCAAGGTAGCAGTGCGTGTTGTTGCTCTGATAATAAGAAATAGAAAAGAAGACGTCAACGCAAATTTCGAAAATATTGGATCCATCCACTTACTAGGCGTAGATCTGAGAAAGGTTTCTTTCATAAGAATTATCAAAACTTAGGAGACCATCCTAATAAATTCGTATTCTGGTTCGTTTAAAACAAACTCCGACTCAGCGGAAGACATGGTTGAAATTGTGCGCCAGCGCTCTGTTCTGCAAGACGGTCTACCAAAAAACCGCCCGCGGATAACGCCAGTGCGTACGCGTCAACTAAGTTCTATTGATTACAGTTTTGCCGCGGCTTTTACCGGCGAGCATTTTGTAGCAAATCACGGTTTCAAAATCAGTCGCGGGAAAAAACCACGGTTCGGCCACTTGTATTCATTTTCTAGGGGCACAAATTCACGCCATTAAAACCAAAGTGGTTTAACCATAGTGCGGCCTAGGCCTAAACCCCTTCAAAGTTCTTTTTCGAAAAAAGTTATATAAAGTTGGAAAACATTCCAACTGAAGACATGAATCAGATGCCTCTTCCACATTTATTTTGTTGTAAAAAAAAACGTTGATTTGAGATACTTTTGAAATCGCTTACTCGGAAGCTTTTGGGTCTACAGAAACCATTTTAGTCTCATATTGTAGTAAAATTCTACTTTCAAAACGTCGTGCTTAAGTTTCATCAAAGTAGTAAACTAATTCTTTATGTTAATAATCGTCAAAAAGGCAAACAAAGTCTGCAAAAATCAGAACTATATCCATTTTACGCATGACGGATGTTCAAAGTTCCTGTATGAACTGTAAAATGTTTTAAAACTCAAATTGCATTTATTTAATTGTATAACTTTAGCATTTGTCCTCACACATGACAACCAAACCTACTTTCGCATCACACACTTTTTATGAAGGGCAAGGGGCCTCGCAAAGACTTGCCGCCCGGGGCCTCGCAATGGGTAAGGCCGCCTCTGCTCAAACCCTTTAATAGATGTGGCACATCATATAGGGGTATTATTTCCTTTGCACCAACAATGAAAATATTGTTTTTAAAATTTTCCTCCTTTCTTTAAATACTGTCGCTTAGCATCCAATATGAGGCTGTTGATTGTGGCAGTATTTATACCACTTTGGTCACAGACAGTCATTAACACCTGAAGTCCAGTGGACTGAATATTTTTTATTACATTTATCAGAATATTTTTCAAGTCTACAGACTTCATATTTTGACTAAAGTAATACGCAACTGGCTGCTTAAAATTTTTCCTCAGGCCTTTTATCATAAAAACCGTGACATGGTCAGCAAACTTATGGGTCTTAAGAGCGTATATTCCGAAAGCTGGCAACGTCGCAAATGGTTGTCAAATATTAACAAGTTTTAATTAATTTAGCATTGTTACTGTATGAAAATAAGAAATATGGCTCTGTAGTGCACTAAAAAAATGATAAGGAAATACAATAATTAATATCGTAACACCGAATATACAGTTTTAGATGTGAAAAAAGCATTTGGAAGCCTTCCAAATGCCTTTTATACATCTGAAACGGTTACAACATCAAATTCAGTGTTTTAGTGCACTACAGAGCGATATTTCTTGTTTTCATACAGAAAATTTGCCAAATTAATTAAAACTTGTAAATATTTGACAGCTTTTTGCAACGTTGCCAACTTTCAGAATAGGCAGCCTTAAAAGTGCCAAGATTCTCGAAACCAATAATTTCGTCCCTTGATTTGTCATAATAGACGTGTGGAGTAATGGACATTTCGTCAAAAATCAGGCTACATACACGGTCTTCCACATTCATTTTTGAAACAGTATCTCTTAACTTTTCAAAAATGATTTTGTTTATGCCAGGTACTAATTTTACGGCTTTTAAAACATTTAACAGAGTCTTCTTAGATGGTAAACAAAAATACTTGCTGAGAAGGCTATAACTTTTCGGACTCCTTTTCAGTAACGAAAGCGAAAGTACTTTTTCTTCCTCAGTAAATCTTCGACCTCGTGAGCGTTTTCCTGACTCCCTGCATTGTAATCCAGTAAAAATTCTGGCCGCCTTGGACATATTACGTGTAACTTTGACAGACGATCGTGCAATTCTTTCTGCCCTCGCCAGTCGGGTTTTGAACGACTCTTCTTTATTTTTCATGCGAGTAACCATTTTCTTCAGGTTTGTGATTTGCCTCTGGAAGTCTTTGATCTGTTCCGTCCTAGTAGTTTGGGCAATATTTCGTTTTCCTGAAAAATTAATACATTAATAATATATTAATTCTATACATATAATTATTATATTATCTTTAATATAATAATAGATTGTTATATTCAAGATTCAATATAACATTTGCCCTATTGTTATAATAGAAAATGGGAGTTTCTGAACATGTTTGTGCTTTTTTATAATTTTCACTCAATCACGCAGGAACAGCTGAATGGATTTGGATTAAATTTTGAACCCAAATTAGTTGGAAATCCTAGATTAACACACTTTCTATCCCAGTAATCTGGAAGTTGCAAGCAAAGGCTAGACTATAATATTATTAATATAAGTCATCAAAATGCCAGATTATTTGTTTTAAATTAAATGTAAAGGTGGTGCTGGTGTCCATCACACATTTATTTATGTGAATGTTTCCTTTATTTAGAATCTTTGAAAAAATTCTTAAGTTCAGTTGAACTACCACTTATTAATTTATTGTACAAGAAACAATAAATCATTTAACTTTACATTTATATTTACATAGAGAAAATTCTAATTTACCTTTGCACAATGATGATGACAATTTAGAAGGTTCTTTATCAGCATCACTCTGAGGCATACAAGCTGCTTCTGATGTTTCCATATGCACATGGCTAACCCAGGCAGTATCTAAAAAGAAAAAAATAATTATAAATAAGTATGTACAATTTTATCCAGTTTTAAAATCATACCAGCCATAAGACATCCACTGCTGAACATAGGCCTCCCCCAATGATTTCCAAGTTGGCCGGTTGGAAGCGACCCTTATAAGTTGTATTTATAAATGGTATTTAAAACTCTAAGATTAATTGATAGAATATTAAAATAATATAATAGCCTTTGCCTCTACAAGTATAGCAGCGTTCTAAGTTGCTTGATAGGTTAACCAATCTAAGGAATGTATAAGTATACAATCTCAGCAGAGCTAGTACAACAAAAAAATGGGAAAGAGAGGTTTCTTCTCAGGACCAAAGAAAATAAAGATACGGAGACAACCAATTAATTAGCAGATGGTTTAAATGGCAATCATAATACACTTCTCATCAAAAAAATCGAAACACCTCGCAGTTTATGATTTGATAAGGATTATCAGAAAAATGTGTATATTTAGGAATAAATGTAAAATGTCATTTAATAGTGAGTAGTATGAGGTTTTTAAATCCTAATGTTAATGTTCTAAATTCAAATTAAGTCTTCATAGGTTTCGTATTTTGTATAATGAGTAATTTTTACCCTGTATGGAATATGAAGGAAATGGGTAAAACAACACGCGTAAATGAAAAAAAAATGTAAGAAACGTTTATTTAATAACTTGTATTCCCTCCGCGAGCTCTTATTACTGCTTCCATACGGTTCTTCATCGATCGGATGAGAGTCACGATCACATGTTGTGGTATATTATCCCATTCCTCTTGGATTGCATTTTGCAGCTGGCTAAGTGTTTCTGGGGCTGGATCTCTTGCTCGAATTCGTCTCTTTAATTCATCCCATAGATGTTCAATGGGATTCATGTCCGGGCTTCTTGCTGGCCATACCATAATGGAGATACCGACTTCGGTAAGATAATCTCGTACGACGCCCGCGGTGTGAGCTCTAGCATTGTCGTGCATGAATATGAAGTCGTTGCCAATAAAATGTGCATAGGGCATCACATGAGGTTCAAGACACTGTTCGATGTACCGATGAGAGTTTAGTGCAGGCAGCCGTGGCCCAGACACAAAGGCAAGTTCTGTCTTACCGTCGGCGCTGATTCCTCCCCAAACCGTCCACGAACCGCCACCATAGCTGACCTTTTCTTCAATGCAGCATTGTGCAAAGCGTTCTCCATCTCTTCTGTAGACCTTGTTCCTTCCGTCGTTACCATACAGCATAATTTTACACTCATCAGAAAACAGTACCTACTTTGCTCCACTGAAGGTATGACCAAGTTAGGTGCTCGCGTGCAAAGTTAAGGCGCGCTCTTCGATGGTCTGCAGTTAATTTCGGCCCATTCGCTGGCTTATGCGGTGCCAATCCGCGTTCCTTCAACCTTCTTCTTATTGTAGAGTCACTTACAGCTACTCTTCGTACAACGCGAAGCTGCTGCTGCAGTTGAAAAGCGTTAAGGCGTCGATTTCGTAAAGAAGTTGTTACAATAAATCGATCATCTCGCTCAGAAGTGACCCGATTCCTGCCAGATCCTGAACGGCGCGTGAACGAACCAGTCTCCCGATAGCGTTTGTAGACTCTATGAACAGATGATAAGCTTAGATGCAATCTTGCAGCCACAACACGCTGACTAAGTCCAGAATCCAGCAATGCCACCACTTGGGCGGCTTCTGCGGGCGAAGTATAGAATAGAATAGAATAGAATAGAAATACACTTTATTATGCACACCATACAAATTATTGGTACAGAGTATCTTATACATAGGGTGACACAATGGGCGGTCTTATCGCTAAAAGCGATTTTTTCAAGACAACCTTTGGATGGATTTGAAGAAAAGGGAGAAACAGTACTGTAGGTAGTCTGTGGTGTACTATTTACAGACAAAATACATACATATATACAAACATTATAAATATATATAATATATACAAAACATAATACAAATATAAAATAACAAACTTAAAACAAAGAAACATTTTAGCCACATTTTTAAGGAGATAAGTAGTGCTTCTTTACCAGATTTTTAAATGTGGACAAGGTTTGTGCACGCCTTACTGACAAGGACAAGGCATTCCACAGCCGTACCGCTTCGACTGTAAATGATTTGTCGAAAAAACTGGAAGAATGCATTGGCATCTCTAGTCTCAAATTTTCCGATGACCTAAGAAATCTATTATGTGTGTCATGAAGGAACTTGAAACGTTCTTTAAGATAAGTGGGGGTAGTAGGATTGAACAGAATACTGTAGAGTTGAAACAAGATATGAGAATTCCGGCGAAGACGTATAGGAAGCCACTTGAGTTTTACACGAAATTCAGAAATGTGATCATATTTACGCAAGCCAAATATAAATCTTATGCAAAAATTTTGAAGTCGCTCAAGTTTATCAAGTTTTTCCTCAGTAAGATCAAGATAACTGACATCAGCGTAGTCAAGGATGGGAAGTAGGAGGGATTGTGCAAGCGCAGTTTTAGTGGCAGTCGGAAGAAAGTTCCGCAGTCGTCTCAAGGTCTTAGCAGACGCAAACGTTTTTCGACTTACGTCCTGCAGCTGGGGACCCCAAGAAAGGTGTTGATCTATCCAAACTCCAAGATTTTTCACTTTTTCACTAAAAGGAATGGTGGATCCGTTGAATTTAACCTGCGGTAGCTGCGACCAGTTTGTCTTGGAGATCATCCTTGAGCTGCCGACAACAATGACTTGGGTCTTCAATGGATTAACCACCAATCCATGCGCCTCACTCCACTCGCCAATTGAGGCCAAATCCTCGTTGATAATACTGATTGCATGAGCCAGATCTGAATGCGGTGCCTGCTTATAAATTTGCAAATCATCTGCATAAAGGTGGTAGGAAGAAAGAAGTTTCTTGGAAATTGAATTTATAAAAATTGCGAAGAGTAAGGGAGATAAAACGCCACCCTGAGGTACACCGGCAGAAGTATAACACCAAGAAGAGCACGCCTCCTCGATGCATATACGTTGCCGGCGGCCATACAGGTAACTACGAAACCAGTCAATCGCTGTTGGAGATATGTTAATCGAGCGAAGCAGGGCAAGCAGGATATCGAAATCGACAGTGTTAAATGCATTACTGAAATCCAGTAAGCACAGCACCGTCAGATAGCCTTTCTCCATGCCCAATCTGATGTCGTCAGTAACATTAATTAAAGCTGTGGTAGTGCTGTGACCAGGACGGAAGCCAGATTGGAAGGGATTCAGCAGACTATTCTCACATAGAAAAGTACTAAGCTGATTGTGGACAAGGCGTTCTAGGACTTTGGAAAGGAAAGGCAAGATGGATATGGGACGGTATTCTGAGAACGAAGCAGGATTTGGTTTTTTCGGTAAGGGAGTGATTTTGGCCTCTTTCCACATTGAGGGAAAGACACCAAGGGATATAGAATGGTTGAGGATATGGCAAAGGATAGGAAGGATTTCGTTGAGGATAGGGAGTATCATTTTCCGACTGACACAGTCACTACCAACTGCATTAGATGTTATTGAAACTACGCTCTTCTTAACATCACAATCAGTGAATTGACTAAAAGTAAATGAGGGATGATCCGGAGTTGGAAGGTTTGAAAGACATTTGATTGTAGCCGCCTTCATGGTCCCGCTGCAATGAGACGAAGATGAGAAATGTTGATTCAGTAGATCAATATCTATGTTATTCGGAATAGAATTTTGGCGTGGTTTTCCAACTCCCATAGATTTCAGAAATTTCCAGACTTTAGCTGGATCTCCATTTTCAACTGAGGTGTGAATATGGCGTCGCTGGGCATCTCTACACACCTTATTGCAGTGATTGCGTGCAGCAACCAGGCGTTCTCGGTTCAACGGCGTGGGACAACACTTATATTTTGTTTTTGCAACATTCTTCCTGTGTATGAGTTTTCGGATATCGTCTGTAAGCCATGGCGCCGGATGATGTTTTATTTTAATTGCGCGAATGGGAGCGTGTACATTATACAGCTGCACGAGGTTGTCCGTCAGCAGGTTGACTTTATCGTCCACCGACTCAGCATCAAGTAAAGGAGCCCAGTCAATGTTGCTAACATCTCTTCGGAGATCATCTACATTCATGCCACCAAAATTGCGCTGCAGGAGAGTCTTAGATTTTGCCTTTGGTGGGCGAATTTTGTAGGAGAGGAATAATAGGTCATGGTAGGAAAACATGTCAGCTGAGCATTGACCATGCTTGCTGACGTGTTGAGAGGAGGAAACAATAATAAGATCTAGAAGTGAAGGATTACAATTTGGAAAGTGGTGGGTGGCACTTAAAGGGAGAATTGAAAGATTCGACGATTCAACAACCGATCGAAAAGAAGAAGAACGGGCATCAGCTTTCAATAGACAGGTATTGAAATCCCCCAAGATGATTGTGTGACTGTAAGAAGGTGTGAGGTTTTCGAGGATTTTTTCGAAGGAGGAGAAGAAATTAATTCGGGACGAAGGGCAATAATAAACACCTAAAAGGACTTTTACGCTGTTCAGGTTTACTTCCAACAAAAGATGCTCACCCGCGTTCTGTGGCGGTGGTTGTGAAGACATATCAACGATTGTGAAGGGAATGTGTGGGCGCAGATATATGGCAACACCGCCACCACCACCACTCACGCGATCATTTCTTATTAGTTGAAAACCTGGCAAGGAATAGGAAGTTGAAGGGAGACATGGCTTCAGCCAAGACTCTGAGACAAGAATAGCATGGATGTTCTTACAGTCTAAGTTTGCTAACATGTCAGTGTAATGTGCTGGAATACTTTGGGCATTTATAATTATAGTTTAGTTTATTATTATTTATCAATTAATAGTTTCTAACTTAGGGCACAAGAATGTCAAATGTCAGTGTCAAAGCTTTCATGGACTACATTAAAATTCTTAGGTACATCAGAAAAATGAGACTCAATCGTGTCAGCAAGGGATGGACAACTGATAAAACTGTCACCACTACATGCCGACACGAAACTTATGGTGTCGCTGTCGTCATTTCTGTCTGACATCAACACTTGATAATATAATATGTGACCAAAATAATAGATGTAATTATACTAATTAGTTAAAATGTAAAACAACAAATATCAATATAAGTATATAAAAAAAAAAAAAACAGATAATTATATCCACCCGCCAGTTGCGTGTCATTACACTAAAATAATAAAAACAAACACAAAACAATCTAAATGTAACATCTGTTTGAAACGTTCGTCCGGGTAAAACAAAATAATTAAATAATACGAATATTTTATACTTGTACATACTTTAGGAAAATATGAAAAAAGATAAATACATTTACAAAAACTACTGAGGAAGTAATCAAGTACACGATGATACGCTGGTCACACTGTAAGTTATTTCTGAACGAAAATTTTAAGACACAACATGACACTGACAGATTGAGTTCAGAGTTGACACTTTGACAGCTGACAGATAAAAAGAAAAATAGTGTGAGGATTACCTACTGTAGTGATTGCAAAAATTATAATTAAGTATTTTAAGTAATACCTATAAAGGTAGAGAAACTAAACTGGATCAAATGACAATGAGAGGGTACAACTAAAACACAACAACTTCTACCCGGACGGTGATACTACTCAAAAAGCTGTGCGTGGAATCATTTTTTCCTTATAGCACGTCGAGCCTTTTTCGGCGCTGCTGCCGGTGATGGCATTGACGATGACGACAATGGCGATGCGATGGGAGACACAGCTTTACTACTGACCTGCTCGAAGTTATTGAGATCATGCAGTGAATTTATACGAATCCGCGATCCGTCGGCGCCGAGAACATAAATGGTGCCCTGCTTTGTCCAGCATTTGTTTTCACCAAGCCTCTCGCGCGCAGACATGAAGAGCTGATGCCTCGTTCTCGTCAGAAACTCTGACAGCGTAATACCAGTGCCCTTTAACTTGGTCTTCGCAAACCAGACACTGTCCCGTACACTGGCTTCCCGCAGCTTGCAGAGAATGGGCCTGGGTTTACTACCTGCTTGTCTACCCATACGGTGACACCGCCTGATGTCAGCAGCTGTGAAGTCGTCCAACTTCAGATGACCCCGCACAACCTCTGCCACTACATTTGATGTATCTTCCTTGGCCTGCTCAGTGACACCATGAAGCAATAACATCTTCCGTCGTCCACGCATCTCAAGGTTGTCGAGTCCCTGCTCCAAAGCCTCCAGCTGTCGTTGAAGACAGCCTACTGCGTCAAGTATGAACTTCCGGAAAGAAGTGAAATCCGCCAATAGACTGTCTGTGCTTCCTTGTGCCGGGGGATTCTTCTGTAATTCCGCTTCAAAGTTTGACATCCTGGTCTGGAATAACGTCATCATCTCAGACAATGAGACCTTCAGTGCATCCATGACTAGACTTCAATGAGAATGTGTGAAGATAATAAATTGTTTTGGTTCTTCTGTGATATATATTGGAGATAACACTGCACCGGTGGGTATATTATTCTAGCATGTATAATTGTACATTAAATGATAGAAATAATAGAGATTTTTAATTTTAATAAATATTTTAAATATGAGCAATGTCGGCGACGGGACCCCACGAAATGACAAGGGGTGCAAGTAGTGGGTGGCCTTTTGACGTCGATCAGTGCAGTGTTAACAGTGAAAGTGACAAACAAGTGTTTTTAATTAGAATCTGATAATTAAGTAGTGTAAATAGTTAATACTTGTAAGATTGTGTTCTATTTTAGTAATAAGATTCCAGTTAGAATAGGTTTTATAAGGAAAAATTGTAAATACTTTAGATTTCTTAAAAAATTACGTAACTTGAAAATTGACTTTTTTGTTTATGGTTATTTTGGAATTAAACTATTTGAAAGGGGTGTGTTTTATTGTAAAAACAATGGCACAAGTTGTTCCAAGCAAATCGGATAAGTAGTTTTTAAGATATTTAAGTTTTTGTGAAACCAAACTTTGTTCATACGTAATTTTAATAAGTTTTTGTTCTAAGAAATTTTTTGTATTTAGTTGTAGGTTCATTTTTATTGTTTCATGTAAGAATAGAGTTTATAAGGGATCCAACAAGGTATAACACATAGTTGTAAGGTTTGAATTAATATGAAAATAAAGGCTACGAAGGTCTCGGTCTTAGTAAAAATTACAAGGAAAAACGGGCTCAAAATACGTGTGCCTCGTCAAGGTAAGCACGGGCGGTATAAAAGGCGGTACAACCGCCGGCACTGTGTTCAGTCGCAACCGAGCCACCGAAGAAGAAACATCACAACAAGAAGACCGAAGCCTTCAAAGTGAACTCTTCAAGTTGGGTGTTTTTATTTCCGTTGTCCGTGGTTCCCCTATTGTATTTCCGTATCTTCCAAAAACGTTACGCATTCAGGGGTGCGTGGGTGCATGCGTCACCAGCGAAGGCAAGGCACGTGTGCACAACAACAAGGTAATCTGTAGTGGACGCGCCGTCGGCAATCCCGGTCCAGTCCATTACAGTTTTGGTCCTTCGGAGTTCCGGATCCCTGTTGGAAGAAAGAAGGTGGTGCCAGAAGAGGTACCAGAAGAGGTATCAGAAGAGTACCAGAAGAGTACAGAAGATAAGAAGATTGCAAGATGCCCGTAACCAGGTCACAGAAGGATGCTCCCTTACGTCCCCCGTCACGTCCTTCCGATAGGGACGCGACAGAAGATGCGTCAGGGGGGGGAGGGGTCACGTCTGCGTCAGCGTCATCGGGAACAGCGACTACTTCGGGTACAACGACCACGTCAGGCACAAATACATCGTCGGGAACAACGGCAACGGAGGGGACCACGGCAACGGAAACCACGAAGACTACGGTTGCGACCACCACCACAGCGGCTTCTGATAAGAAGGAAGGAGAAGCCACCCGTAAGGAGGCGACAAAGAAGACCCCAGATCAGGCCCCGGCTGAAGAGTTGCATGGGTCAAGAACCACTCTTAAGCCGATGGGGGTCAGTCGCCGCACCAGGTCAATGAAGACCACGAGCACCTCAGCCAGAAGACGTGAACTAGAAGCCAAGGAAGAATTAGCGCGCCTGGAGCTGAAGCAAGCTCAGGCTGAGGCCAAGCTAGCACGCGTCAGGTTGGAACTGGCACAGTGTGAAGATGATGACTCCGTCGATGAAGACCAGGAAGATCGAACAGCACAGGTCCAGAACTGGATCGAGACGTCAGTACTGAATGAAGACGTCCAAGAACAACCAGAGCTACGAGGTCAACGCCCTCCTGAGGAGTCGAAGAACATTAAACCTGAAGAGAACTCTTCAACCAAAGGAGCTACGATCGAGATTCAAGCGTTGGCGTCGGTGTTAAAGGAAGCTCTTACCACACGGGAAGGACCAGCATCGCAGCCCAAGTATATCCACGAGTTACCGTTCTTCGACGGCAGCAGCAGCGAGTGGTTGGCCTTCAAGGTTGTTTATGAAGATACTGCGCCAATGTTTAATGACGTTCAAAACATGGCACGACTTAGAAGAGCACTGAAAGGGAACGCGAGAGAAGCAATCAAGAGCCTGTTGTACTCAGAAGCCTCTCCGTTGGAAGTCATGCAAGCATTAAGAAGAAGATACGGGCGACCGGATGCACTGGTGCTGGCGGAATTGGAAAAAATCAAGACTCTACCGAAGATATCGGAGAACCCAAGGGACATATGCATCTTCGCGAGTCAGATCAGCAACAGTGTAGCAGCCATCAGAGGATTGAAGAAGCCCCAGTATCTACATTCGCCGGAAATGGTGAAGCAAATCATAGAGAAGATGCCAACGGTCCTCAAGTTCCGCTGGTACGACTTCACTGCAGCATCAGAAGAAGGCGAGTTCTCCAACCTGACATTGGTGTCCAAGTTCCTGAACATAGAAGCAGACAAGTGTGGAGCCTTCGCGACTACAGAAGAGAAGAGCGGGTTCAAGAGGACTCATCGACAAGCGGCGCACTCTACGAAGGAAAAGGAAAGGAACTCTACCTCGTCGAAGCAACAAGAGAAGACTTGCCCTATGTGTGAGGGCGGTCACTTCCTCCTCGAGTGCCAGAAGTTCCAGAAGGCGTCGGTTCAAGATCGATGGGCAACAGTTAAGAAGAGTCGCGTCTGCTTCAAGTGTCTTCAAGGGAACCACAGGAAGGAGAGCTGCAGGAAGCCATCGTGCAAGGAGTGCAAGAGGTGGCATCATCATCTGCTGCACGTGGAGTCAGAAGAAAGGAAACCCGAAGACAAGAAAGAAGATACGCCACAAGAAGAAGCAAGTGTCACCGCATCAGTGAACGCGGTCAACAGTACGAGAGCATATTTGAAGATTGTTCCTGTGGAAGTCTTCGGGTCGAAAGGATCCAAGAAGATACTGGCCCTCATGGATGAAGGGTCAACAGTGTCACTACTGGATGAGAAGATAGCAAAAGAGGTCGGCGCTCAAGGAACCACAGAAGAACTGGTCATCGAGACAGTAGGAGGCAAGCTACTAAGAAAGAAGGACTCTCAGACGTTGGACCTGATAGTGAAAGGTGTTCATCAGGGAAGCAAGAAGACATTGAAGAGGGTCCGAACCATCGACGAGTTGAAGCTTGCACCACAGTTCTTGGACAAGAAAAGGATTCAAGATTGTCAACATTTGAAGAAGATCGCCGACTCTCTCTACTACACAGGGGAGTCACCACAGCTACTCATCGGGCAAGACAATTGGGAGCTGATCGTGACTCAAGAAGTAAGAAGAGGCAAACCAGGGGAACCAGTCGCTTCAAAAACGGGACTCGGCTGGGTACTACATGGGTCGGACAATGGAAGCACGAAGCCAGTACACTACCTGAACACGTGTCTTCACATCAGCACGGCAGAAGAAGAGATGCATCAAGCCATCAAGGAACACTTCGCCATTGAAGCACTAGGGGTGTTACCGAGAAGACCTACGACCGACTCAGAGGGAAGAGCACTCGCCATCCTGGAGAAGACCTGCAGAAGACTTGAAGATGGTCGATTTGAAGCTGGGCTCCTATGGAAGAATGAAGAGGAGCAGATGCCAGAGAGCTACACTTCTGCCCGGAACCGATTGATCAACATCGAGAGGAAGATAGACAAGGATCCTCAGCTGAAGGCAGAGTACAGCAAGCAAATCCAGCACCTCATCGACAGCAAGTATGCAGAAGAAGCGCCTGATGGACAAGAAGACCCCAAGAAGACATGGTACCTGCCTCACTTCGCCGTGGTACATCCATTGAAGAAGAAGATAAGGATCGTCTTCGACGCGGCAGCCAAATCAAAAGGTAGAAGTCTGAACGACGCTCTGCTGCCCGGACCAGACCTACTGCAGTCTCTCTTCGGCGTGCTGCTGCGGTTTCGACAAGGACCACTAGCGGTGGCGGCCGACATCAAGGAAATGTTCCTGCAAGTTCGCATCAGGCCAGAAGACAGAGACAGCCTACGGTTCCTGTGGAGAGGGGAAGATCGCAACGTGCTACCAAAGAAGTATAGGATGACATCCGTTATCTTCGGTGCAACATCGTCACCAAGCACAGCGATCTACGTCAAGAACCGGAACGCGGCGGACTACAAGGAGCAATATCCAGAGGCTACGAGGGCAATCGAGCTGAATCACTACATGGACGACTATCTACATAGTTTCCATTCAGAAGAGGACTTCAAAAGGGTGACAGCAGAAGTGGACTTCATTCACAAGAAGGCGGGCTTCGAACTGAGAGGTTGGGCATCAAACCGGCCTAAACTGCTGCAAGAAGTGAAGACTGATACCACAGAGAAGACTGAAGTGGACCTCGGCGAGAAAGAAGAGAAGACTTTGGGCCTGCGTTGGTTTACGGAAAGGGACTCCATCGGCTTCAGGGCAAACCTGCGTAACACACCAGAAGAAATTATCAAAGGGTTCCAGGTGCCTACGAAGAGGGAAGTCACCAGCGCAGTGATGTCGACCTTCGACCCATTGGGGTTGGCGTCACCAGTTCTCGTCCAAGGGAAGAAGCTGCTTCAGAACGTATGGAGA
The DNA here is from genome assembly GCA_954870645.1 of Agrotis clavis. Lineage (NCBI taxonomy): Eukaryota > Metazoa > Arthropoda > Insecta > Lepidoptera > Noctuidae > Agrotis > Agrotis clavis. Next base: position 10,139,740 of record OX940934.1, read on the forward strand.
AGCGGCGTCGGATGGGACGACGAAATAGAAGAAAGGGACTACGAAGCATGGAAAACTTACCTGGAGAAGATGAAACTGCTCCGAGATCTTCACATACCGAGATGTCTGGCGCCACATCGCACCGAGGGGGAGCTGCACACGTTTACAGACGCAAGTGAGACAGCGTATGCAGCCACAGTCTACTGGAGGACAGAGGAACCGAGCGGCACCTATCACGTTAGCTTGGTGGCAGCAAAGGTCAGAGTCACACCTCTGAAGCCAGTGTCAATCCCGAGACTCGAGCTACAGGCGGCCCTCCTGGGAAGCAGACTAGCGCACTCAGTGGAAGAAGAAATGGACCTGAAGGTAGTGAAGAAAACATATTGGACAGACTCCAGCATCGTGCTCTCCTGGATCAAGACAGACCCAAGAACATTCAAGACGTTCGTGGCTCATCGCTTAGCGGAAATTGAAGACCTGACCAAACCTCAAGAGTGGAGATGGGTACCTACGGGGAAGAATCCAGCAGACGACGCGACGCGTGACGTACCAGAAGACTTTGACTGCAATCACCGATGGTTCACCGGGCCTGACTTCCTGCGCAAAGAAGAGATGCACTGGCCGGCAGCAAGGACTTTCAAAAAGGAGACCACCGGTGAAGAAAGGTCATCGGACGTCGTAGCAACAGCGAGCATCGCGTACCCCGTACCTGACCCTGAAAGGTTTTCGTCGTGGAAGAGACTATGGCGAGCTACAGCGAGAGTACTACAGTTCATTCAACTCTGTAGAACAAAGGAAAAGGTCAATGTCAGCAAGGAAGATCCAACATGGAGAGCGACGGGAAGGAAGAAGACGATTACGACAGAGAAGCGACATCAGTCTTCGAAGAACGCCGAGAAGAAATACATACCCTTAGACGCCGGACTACTAGAGAAAGCCGAAGTTCTGTTGCTAAAGAGAAGCCAAGAGAAAAGCTTCAGAGAGGACATCAGGTGTCTGCAGCAAGGAAAGCAACTAGAAGGCAGTAGCAAGTTGAAGAAGCTCGACGTAGTGCTGAAAGAGGGTCTTCTGCGGCTGAAAGGAAGGATCGACGCGATACAGGGTGTGACCAGGGACTACAAGCGGCCCATCGTGCTCGACAGCAAGGAAAGGACAACACGACTCGTCATAGAAGAATACCACTGCCGCTTCAATCACGGCAATCACGCAACGGTCATGAACGAGATAAAGCAACGCTTCTGGGTGCTGGGACTGAGGTCAGCGATCAAGACAGTTCAACATCAGTGTCAATGGTGCAAGACAAGGAAGGCAACGCCGCACGAACTCCCGACGGGTAACTTACCTTCAGAAAGGCTGATGCACGGCCACTTTCCCTTCACGTGCACCGGCGTAGACTACTTCGGCCCGCTGACAGTCACCGTGGGAAGACGTCATGAGAAGAGATGGGGCGCTCTATTTACATGCCTAACCACAAGGGCTGTACACATTGAGCTCGCTCCGTCACTCTCCACGGACAGCATGATCATGGCACTACGAAGATTCGCCGCGAGAAGAGGGATGCCGAAGACAATCTACAGCGACAACGGGACCAACTTCGTCGGCGCTAACCACGAACTGAAAGAAGCGCTAGACAACATGAAGCAAGAAGACCTCACCTCAGAAGCAGAGAAGATCGGCGTGCAGTGGAAGTTCATCCCTCCTGGTGCGCCAAACATGGGCGGCGCATGGGAGCGTCTGGTGCGATCAATCAAAACCGCACTGGGCGCCACACTCAACGAGCAACATCCACGAGAGGAGGTCCTGCATACCCTCCTCCTAGAGGCCGAGCACATAGTCAACTCTCGGCCTCTCACCCACCTCTCCGAGAACCCTGAAGAAGAAGCACTCACGCCCAACCACTTTCTCATTGGGCGTTCCTGCGGCGCGGCGAGAATCGGCAGCTTCACGGACAACGAGCTCGTGGGCAGACACAGCTGGAAGACTGCGCAGCGGCTTGCCGATCACTTCTGGCAACGCTGGATGCGCGAATACCTGCCCACCCTGCTGCCAAGGAAGACGTCGGGAAGGAGCGACGCTGCTGATCTACGCGTCGGGGACATCGTGCTCATCGTCGACCGCAGCCTGCCGAGATGCACCTGGCCACGCGGCAGAATCCAGCAGGTGTATCCTGGACCAGACGGGCGGACCAGAATCGTCGACGTCGAGACACGCGGAGGAGTGCTGAGAAGGCCGAGTTCGAGAGTGGTGCTGTTGGTGCCGGGAGTGTCGCCGAGCCAGGGAGATGGTGCGACGCACGAGGGGGAGACTGTCGGCGACGGGACCCCACGAAATGACAAGGGGTGCAAGTAGTGGGTGGCCTTTTGACGTCGATCAGTGCAGTGTTAACAGTGAAAGTGACAAACAAGTGTTTTTAATTAGAATCTGATAATTAAGTAGTGTAAATAGTTAATACTTGTAAGATTGTGTTCTATTTTAGTAATAAGATTCCAGTTAGAATAGGTTTTATAAGGAAAAATTGTAAATACTTTAGATTTCTTAAAAAATTACGTAACTTGAAAATTGACTTTTTTGTTTATGGTTATTTTGGAATTAAACTATTTGAAAGGGGTGTGTTTTATTGTAAAAACAATGGCACAAGTTGTTCCAAGCAAATCGGATAAGTAGTTTTTAAGATATTTAAGTTTTTGTGAAACCAAACTTTGTTCATACGTAATTTTAATAAGTTTTTGTTCTAAGAAATTTTTTGTATTTAGTTGTAGGTTCATTTTTATTGTTTCATGTAAGAATAGAGTTTATAAGGGATCCAACAAGGTATAACACATAGTTGTAAGGTTTGAATTAATATGAAAATAAAGGCTACGAAGGTCTCGGTCTTAGTAAAAATTACAAGGAAAAACGGGCTCAAAATACGTGTGCCTCGTCAAGGTAAGCACGGGCGGTATAAAAGGCGGTACAACCGCCGGCACTGTGTTCAGTCGCAACCGAGCCACCGAAGAAGAAACATCACAACAAGAAGACCGAAGCCTTCAAAGTGAACTCTTCAAGTTGGGTGTTTTTATTTCCGTTGTCCGTGGTTCCCCTATTGTATTTCCGTATCTTCCAAAAACGTTACGCATTCAGGGGTGCGTGGGTGCATGCGTCACCAGCGAAGGCAAGGCACGTGTGCACAACAACAAGGTAATCTGTAGTGGACGCGCCGTCGGCAATCCCGGTCCAGTCCATTACAAGCAAAATTTTTTCCACCTTTCCTGACAACTACCCACAGGACTATATAATAATATTCCACAACTATCACACAACGCCATCTAGTCCCAAGCTAAGCAGAGCTTGTGTTATGGGTACTAGACAACTGATAAACATACTTATATATTTCTAAATACATACATATTATAGATAAATTACACCCAGACACAGAACAAATGATCGTGCTCATCACACAAACCTTTGTCCTGGGTGGGAATCGAACCCACGACCTCCGGCATAGCAGTCAGGGTCACTAACCACTAGACCAACAGGCCAGTCATATCTATATGTTTTATAAGTATCCATATGTTTTAGAAAAAAAAGTTTTTTCAGACGTCCCAAAGTCACAGTAAATGAAATAAGAAACAGAAAGTTTAAAGACAAGCGCTAATTTTTAGTTTTTAAACGAGAAACGTACTCCAACCCTAAATACACATTTGTCTCAAAACAGTGATTAATTTCATTTATAGGATAAACAAATGAAATTATTTCGAATTTTGATTTTTTTCTTCTTACTGTAATGACCAAACTGCCAGCTACACAGTAATGTTTTTTTTTCATGGAATTAATTCTCTTTTGTAAAAAATTAGGACAAAAACAATAAAAACGAAAGTGTTTCGATTTTTTTGATGAGAAGTGTATTTAGTCATAATAAGGAAGGCCTTGTATCCATCTCCTGTCATATGGATAAAGGGATGTGAAACTGTTTTGACCACACTCCCTGCTAGCTGTGTAAACATGATAAATATTATTATTATGTCTGATGACAATTATTATTTACCTGTATTCTGTGTAACACCAGATGATGATGGTGTAGCCACCTCAACGTTTGCTGAGGAAACAGCTAGCTTCATCCTTGGTAAGCAATAATTATGTTCTGTATCCAGATCGGTTATTACTTTTGGGACTCCTGAAACGCAATTTAGTGTTAGGTAAGTAGGGGCAGGTTTTTAAATTTATACTGTATCCCTACATAAGCATATAATTATTTCATATCTGGTTGACCGAGCTTCGCTCGGTTTTTAAAAGGTCTATATCTTGGGAACCGAGCTTTTCTCGAACGTGGAACCTTGATAAATCGATTCCTTGAGCCGAAAAACCCCTATTCTGTAACTTTCATGAAAATCCTTGGAGCTGTTTCCGAGATCCTGATTATATGTAAATAAATATACAAGAATTGCTTGTTATGACAAGGGACTTTCAACAATACAAAAAGTGATGGGCCACCGGCGTCTGGCTGACACTTCAAGTGTTTCGATGCCTGTTACTCAATCATGCCTAGACAGCCAAAAAGATTTCCATGAAATTTGGCACACAGGTCGACCATGTCATGGATTAACGCATAGGCAGAGGTTGTTCATCCTACAGTTCTCGTAGGCTGATGGTGATCGTCCATGCAGTCATTAATATTATGCATACCTATTAATTATAAAAAAGTTGTGCAAGACATAACAAATAATCAATACACATTTTACCTTCTAAATACAGACAGGGTATAGCTGTTTTAGTAATGCCATGACCTCGTGTTCTGTGCTCTGGTTTAAAATGGTAGTCACACACTTTTAATGATTTAGCAACCTTTTCAGGATCTTCATGTGCCATATTTTCGGGTATGACTGATATCCATGCATCAAAGACAGGGCCTGATTTACCCTTAGGCTAATTAGGCTGCAGCCTAGGGCGCGAGGATCGGGGGGGCGCTGAAATCTTGTCTATGATGATGCCTCTCTTCTTTTTTTTAAATATTTTATTTTTATTTTTTCTCTAGAGTAGGTAAATATTTTAAAAATACTCGAGTCGAAGCAACTTCACGCACTAGATGACCACGCTCATGGTCAATGGCATTGGCAACTAAGTTGTCTGTAGAAACTAAGCCAATATAAGTCATGCGGTCAAACACGACATAGATTTGGTTTTCTACTTGGTAGCCTGCAGTCACTTGTCATGATTTGGTCTTAATGCGTGAGGTAGATGCCTTTATGTACGGTCAGCTTAAAAAATGGTTTGCAACCCTAAGGTTGAATGTCATCGGGCACGCCGCAATCGCGGCGGTAAGACCCCTCTTTGAGAATGAGGAGTGGCTGGAAAGGCGTCACGCCGTCCTGACTTACCACATTTTTTTTTTCGTGGTAAAATTATCAATGGTCCATGGTCAGGCAGCAAGTTGCCCTTTACTCGCCGTCCGCATGCCCGCGCCTACGCTGGCCGGAGATCGTCTCGCGACATCCGTCGCTGTGGGCGTCTACCACTGCGTCTAGGGCGGAGGGAGGACGGTATCCTCTCTCTCTCGCGGCCCGCCTCCTCCTTCGCGAGCATGACTGCTTCGCAGAAGGAGACGACCGCTTCCCACTCCGTCTCGCCCCGCAGCATGGCCGCGACCAATGCCGGGCGCGAGAGGTCTCTGCCTATCGCCTGCGTGAGGAAACGGTGGTGCTCCGCCCAAGCAGGGCAGTCCTGCACCGCATGCTCCACCGTGTCCTCTGGGTGGTCTGACCTACCACATGACGCAGGTACTCACCGGACACGGAAGTTTCAGGAGGTACTGTGTCTGATAAGGAGGGAGGAAACGCCTGGTTGTCACTGCTGCGAGGATCGCCCTGAGGACACGGTGGAGCATATGGTGCAGGACTGCCACGCTTGGGCAGAGCACCGCCGTGTCCTCACGACGGCGATAGGCGGAGACCTCTCGCGCCCGGCATTGGTCGAAGCCATGCTGCGGGGCGAGACGGGGTGGGAAGCGGTCGCCTCCTTCTGCGAAGCAGTCATGCTGTGCATGGAGGAGGCGGGCTGCGTGAGGGAGAGGATAGCGTCCTCCCTCCACCGAAGCCGCAGGTGACGGACGTCGGCAGACCTACTTATAAAATTCTCCGGCCTCCCCGTAGGCGCGGGCATGGGGGCGGCGAGTAAAGGGCAACTCGCTGTCCGACTATGGACCATGCGGGTCGACGGCGCGTTGTGTTCCACGCGCGCCTCAAATAATGTCAGCATTGTTTCGAACCGCCCTCTAGAGGGCTAAAGCCTGCCGGGGTCGTGGGACTTATCTCATTACCGTGACCCGGAACGTAAAGGGCTATTGAAGGACACCGTGGATTTTAGTCAGTACGAGTCTGACAGTCCCTCCCGCCCTGCCTTGGCTGGGAGGACTCGTTTGATGATTTTACCACTATGGGAAAAAAAAAAGTTGAATGTCATGCAGATTATAAAATACGTTTATTTCGGTTGCAGATCGATCTTAAAGATTTTATAGGTAGTATCTGATAGTGAACCATGACCATCTTAAAATTTTCACACTACTATTTACTCAGTTACGAGTACTACATACTTTTTAGGCCGTCCTCCGTAACACGCCAGGCGGGGGGCGCGTCTTCCTAATTAGCCTAGGGCGGTCAGAACCCTTAATCAGTCGCTGATCAAAGAGGGTAGGGTATTTAGTTTTATTCGGAAAACCATGCATTGACACTCCTGGAATGAAGAGTATTTACATAATTAGTTGATTACATAAAGAAATATTTTCTACAGCTGTTAGATTTCAGAATTGTAGTGTCGATGCTAATAATTTAATATTAAATATAAAGACATTTGTATTTTTTTAATAGAACTGGAATCGCGATACCTATCCCAACTTAGCGTTGATCGTGAAAACATTATGGTGTTGAAAAATGTGCTTTAACATTACAGACTAGCCCAATTCAGTACATTAACTTCATTAATTAGTGCAATACTTACCGAAAGTGTCGCAACCAAAAATGCAACGAGCTTGACGAGAACTCATTGCGAGAATTGCAATGTAAAACTGATTAACGAATTCTTATAACTATTATTAACAAAAACTTAACTACAACGAAACAAACAGTAATAATAACAACACAATAAACAACAAATAACACTACGTTAACGCGGAAAAACAGCTTTTCAAGTTTGAATTCAAATTTCAAAGTTGCTTCAAAGTTTTTTTTTTTTTTTTTTGGCTTTGCACTATTCGTGCTTGTTGCCAGAAGATGATAAAGAGCAGGAAAGACATCGCGAAAGGAAAAGGGAATGGATGGCAATTTGACGGAATTTGGAAAAGGCATCAATTAATTGTATGTAGGTACATATATACGAAACAAAAAAAAAGTGAACTACAAAGGAAATAAGAAAATGTATACCATACAAATTAAATTGAAATATTATTATCAACTAAAAACTCTATAATAATTTTATATACATCTATATTACAATGAAATAAAATACTAGGAACGGAAGAAGGAAAAGGAACTCCTACAGATAAAAGGTTTTGAAAAAAGGTATAATGATCATAAAGTGGACATGAAAAAAATATATGGTTGAGGTCACCATAGTCGTCACCACATGCACACTCAGGACCCTGCACAATGCCAAGCTTAGCAAGATGCGCAGGAGAGCTAACATGACCTAAGCGCATACGTATCAAAATAGTTGTTAATTTCTTGCTAAACTTGAACTTACTAAACCATGGTTTAGCAGGTATATCAGGTTGAATTGCACGATAGTGTCTACCTATTTCAGATGAGGTTGTCCAGAGTTGATTCCAAGCTTCCTTTAAATAAACCCTGGGCAAGGTGGAAATATCTTGGATGTTGTTTTTGTACGGAAACATGTCACCACACTGCACCGCATCATTGGCTAATTTATCAGCTTTCTCGTTACCAGTAATACCACAATGAGAAGGTATCCAGGCAAAATGCACTGAATATCAAGGAGCATTTGAGGAGAAGTTCCCGTGTTTCAAATATTACTGCAGAATTTTGGAAGTAAAAAGGAAATCTGGCCAAAGATTGAAGTGCACTTTTTGCGTCAGTCAATATTATTGTTTTTTTAAGTTTCATTAGAAGGACATACTCTTGAAAATGGTTTCAGTCGCATTCATAGAGTACATTTGTATATAGTGGTCGCATTGACTTATGAATGATTTCTTCGGCACTCACAGTTCTGTCAATAAAACAGTCGCTTTAGTAAAACAAACGCCATCTAGCGAGATTAAAATCACTTGAAAACGATTTTATCGACATTTAGTTCTGCAAAACTTTCAAAGAGAGCAGCACTTGTATGTCATTAAGGTCGAAAATCGCAAAAGTTCTAAGTTTCACGCCCCTGAGCCCCTGTTCAATTTGATCCACACTTCTTTGGACACCCTGTAGGTATACGTATTGAATAAAATAAAGGCAGCGGACACATTGGCTTGTCTTGAGTGTATTGCCGATTGATAGAGTTTTGTATTTTGTTTTAGTTTCTTATTACAGAGAAGTATCTTCTATAACTTAGTAATAGTATGAACACATTTTGGAACATCTGATACCTACAACGATGGAAGGATTTAAAAGGGAAAATGATACAATATTTTTCTACCAAAATATTTATAAACCAAATAACATTCCATATAAACTTTTAAATTATTGCCCATTCATCGCCAGTAAGTACATTAATATGACTGCGACCTAGTGACCTAATAACATATTGACAAACTTTCTACATCATACACATTTTCAAATACAGACGCGTAAAGCAGTCTCACATAGCTAAAATATACATTTATAAAATTAATTGACATTTTCAACTAGGTAAATTACATAAAATTCCCATTCAAACTACAATTTTTTTTGATACACCATTTACAGAAGTATACATCAAACACCTATTACATACTTAAAATATTTTAAAACAGAGGCCATAAACTCTTGCACAATGTGGGCATAAGGAGGCCCATGACGACTGTTGATATGAGATTTACACTGTGGTTGTCCAGAATATTCCGCCCACTGATATGTTTAACAGTTACACTGGAGTGAGATACAATTTTTCCATCCTTATCTAAACCTGGAAGAAAAAAAAACAAGAATTTGAGTAAATGCCAAAATCCTAATAACCCAAAGAAAAATATTTTAAATTTATTTCACCTGAGTATTGTAAAGTTGCTCCCATTATAGAATCTATGAGACTGCCAAGAAATCCTCCAAGAGCCCCAAAGACAATGATTGGCCACTGGGGAGGGGCATATAACCATTCATTTTTTTCAGAGAAATAGTAAAGAGTAATATATTGTGATAATCCAATAGCAAGACCTCCAAATAGACTTAAAATTGTGCCAATGACACTGATTCCTCCATTTGTTCCCTTTGGAACCTTTTCAAAAGTAGTGACTAGATATGGATCTGAGTCTGAGAAAACAGTTCCCAGTTCTGATGCCCAAGTGTCGCCATTACAGCAAGCAAATACACCTGAAAAAAAAAAAGACATTTTTGATTTTAATAACAACCTAGATATTTAATATTTATGTAGTACTAACTACAACTAGTGTAGTAACTAACGTGAAAACAAGAAGTGTTCTTATGCAAAAAAAAGGATATAAATAAATAAATTAATAGAGTAGAATGTAAATATAAATAAAAAAGAATAGAGTAGAATATAATAATAATAATATTTATTTATTACAGATAATACAATCCAATTTGTTAGTAATCATCTTAAACACTAGTGTTAGTATAGTAAATTATATAAATATTATATAAATATAAATATAAAAATGTAATTAATAAAAAATACCTATACTTAAATGGAAAATAAAAGTTTCTTACCAAGAATTCCCATAGAAAGCCACGAAGCTCTGTAATCTCCAACAAAGTCTATGGGTCTCTCACATGCTCCTACATCTAATAAATACAAGAGAGCCAGCTGAGCAGCCATGCCCGCATTGCAGAGCACTTGGATCCAATTCCTTTGCCCACCTAGAATAAATAAACTACATTACCTTTTTAACTTGTGAATATTAAATAGACAGTAACATTTTTATGATTGGTTTGAAAGAATGTTTGACAAAATCTACCTAATCTAATCCTTGTTTAAAGTTCTTAAAACAGTTTTGCAAATTATGGGAATGAGACATGTTAGTAAAGGTTGTCATAAATGTTTACATACTTTTAAAAAGTTACTAATAAAATTCAAGAGTACCACAAACCTTCTTTAAAATCTTCTTCAATCTTTTTCTTTATGTGTGACCTGACTTTCGTGGCTCTTGACGATGATAAGAAGAAAGTGATCAGACATACAAGAAACGAATAATTGCTCAGTGTTAGAACAAAAGCTACTGCGCATCCAAGCATGGCTCCGCTGAGGGTTATACTTTTCTTCCTATACCCATGTACAGCTATTATAAGTGGTATCAGACATGATGCCAGCCATCTTCCGGGGGATATCACTACTGGTTCTGAAACAGCATTGAAAAAAAATGACTTATATTATGCTGAAAATACCTAGTTGACATGTAGATAACTCATGTAACTATCAATCTATTTTGTCTATCAAATTGTTTTGTATAACTAAGATTATATGTTAATCACTAAGTGCATTTAAGTTCAAAGTTCGTAGACAAAGATAAGTAAATACATTACCGTCAAATCCTTCGTTCTTTGATATGAACTTTGAATAAACCAAGTTGATACTCCACATTGACATCGATAGAGGGATCGCAAGGGCGCACAAAAAAACATTTATGAGATGTTCATCCAGAAGTTTATTGTTTGAAGACATTTTTTCACTTTTCTTAAATTACTTTCTCGCGAATAGATTTTTACAACAAATTTTCTCTAAAATGACAGAAACTGCTGGAATGCTGGCAACTGTATATTTTAACAAACTTAGTTTTACTAAAACTGTGCTTCAAAATGGAAAATTTAAACGAACATTAAAAATATTGGTGAAAGTTGGGCCGGTGTAATTAAATGGGGAAGGCAAGTGTCAAAGTGGCTTTGACGTTTTGGTCCCATAAGAACTGTCAAATCAAAGGAATTTTATGAAAAAAAACGATTTATTGATGTTAAATGACTAGAATGTTGTGTAATAGGCTGTAAAAATGATAGAACATACAAATTTCCTACAATCCACACTATCAATAAATAATGGTTAGCTGCTGTGACTGCTGTGAGAACAAAAATTGTATTATCACTAAGGAAAAGCTATATAATAAACAAATAATATCTACCCTTGCGAAGCCGGGACAGGCCGTTAGTTGAATTTATTAATGAAATTCTATGATTATACCATAACTAAACAATCGAATACACCTTCCAAAATAATGTCTAATTTTCTATTGGAGGTTAAGTACTGCATCGCTCTTTATATCATGAAACGGTTCGTCTGGTGGAAGAATTATCACCGGAACCGAGATTTGTGATAATAGTGGTGTTAGGAAGTTAAAATTCTTATCATATTGCTCCAATTTTAAAAATAGATGTAAAATTAGATTATGAAGACAAACAAAAAACTTGATGTCATTTTTCTCAATATAGAATATCAGAAGCAGTACTATATTCTTTGTAGAGGCTAGCACATGTAATACCTACATAAAAAACACAAATTTAAATCCCAACTACAAGTAAATGTGTGTTTAATGTAGTAGAATCAAATTTCTAACCTCTCAACTAAATCACTTTTTTTTTCCTCTTGTAATGCACCGCGTCGTCTTAGTTTTTCTTTTATAAATACACTTGCATTGACGAATAATTTTCAATATTTGTTTTGTATTTATACTCAATTTTTATATCAATAAATCTTGTTTGTTTTTTGTACAAGGTTAACATTAATCTGACGTAGGGGACCAACTATCACAGCGCCATCTACGATTAGCTTTGAGTTGCCATCCCCATTGATCCTATTTATTTGGGTTACAATAATCAAGGGTGCGTTTAAATCTTCCGGCGATATTCCGCCGGTAAAAAATTAAACTAGCAAGGGTTCGCTGAACGGAGTCTTAAGTTTCTGTCAATGTTAGTTGTCAAATTCAATTGACAACTCAGTTTATTGAACAAATAATCAATTTGCCGGTTTAATTTATATCCATAATCCACAAATAATATTTACTCTCTAAAATAAAAATAATATTCGTTTTACGGCGCGAATCGAGCAAAACAACAAAACTTAATGTCAGTCTGACAGCAGGATAAAATTTTGCGAGGTAAAAAGGTCGCAAAAATTTATTCCATTTAGTAAAAACTTATACCAGCGGACGACCGTAAACGGGGCAGAGTAAATTTTAGTTAGCTTCATTTTTCACCTCGCGGTGTACTTAAACGGGGTGTTTGCCATTTAGTCAGTATAAATTTAAACTGGATAAAGGATTTAAACGCAGCCCAACGTCACATCAACGTCAAACAAACGTCAACTTTAAAAAAATAATGACAGTGATGTGCACAATGCATAAACGTAATCGACGAATTTTATCTCAATGGCACAATGTGTGTTGTGTGTGTTTTGTAAAGGCTCCAGTACACGTTGGCCGAGCGCGCTCGGCGAATGCGCTCGGCAGATTTTCGTGGTACTGTTCACACGTTGGCTTGGCGTCTTTCATTCTGCGTTGGTCGCTAGACAAAGACGGACGTTATTAAAGTTCTCTGTGGTTGCTCATTTTTGGGGTTTTTAATGTATTCATTGTGGTTACGTTACGTTACTCTATGACACCATCATGACCGTGAAACAATTTGTTGGCGCAGTGGCTGAGCGATCGACCGCTGCACAGGCCACAGCGTATTTTGGGTTCGATCCCCGCATGGAACAAATATTTGCATGATCTGCAAGTAGTTGTTCCGAGTCTGGGTGTTTGAGTATGTGTGTTCTAAAACGAACGCGAAGTGTTCAGCGTAATTCAGAACGCAGCCCTTTTTTGAAATGTCTATGGATAAAAAAATAAAGACAAGTGTGCTCTATGGTTGAACCGGATAGCAATGGCGTTTTATTTTATAACAAACAAAATGATGTTTTAAAAAGTCTCTCGACCCACGAAATTCCATCTTCAAGACCCCAAAATCCCACAACTGGCGACCGTTGACGAGTGTAACAAAAGAAAAACCTGCAAATATGGACAAAGAAAAAAAGAAGAAGGAAAGGTCAGTGGTGAGGCGTCTGTTTACAAAGAACGCCAATGAAATAGAAGGGTTCCTAAGCCAAGAGCATGCCGACATTGAAATGATCCAATTATCATATCAGAAGTTAAAAGAAACTGCTGATGATTTACTGAAGTTGGACAAGGTCATCAAAGATTTAATGCTAAGGCTCCAGTACACGTTGGCCGAGCACGCTCGGCGAATGCGCTCGGCAGATTTTCGTGGTACTGTTCACACGTTGGCGACTTTCATTCTGCGTTGGTCGCTACACGAAGATGGACGTTAGGGCGATCACGGCCGCTGCAATATACTTGTACAGCACTTTCAAATTTTATTTACATGTGCACAAGAGTAGAGCGATTAAGAAAAGATGGCGTAAAAGAAGATGGTGGATGCTGAGTATTCATCGAAACAGAACAAGGTACCTAAATCAAATTTTAAACTAGCTTTATAATCGCATAGTAGGTTCTAATCATTACCTATCTCCTTTTTTTTAGGGAGACCATGAATAACCAACTTGCCGAGCTTCTTGTAGAGCCATCTGGAGAGTTTGAAAACTTCGTTCGATTGTCAGTTACTGACTTTGAATACCTCGTACAAAAAATTTCCCCGATCGTTTCAAAACAGGACACAGACTGGAGGGAAGCTATACCAGTAAAAATACGGCTTGCAGTGACATTAAGATTCCTAGCTACCGGGGACAGTTACAGAAGTCTGCACTATCTATTTAAAATATCAAGCCCACTTATCTCACGCACAGTGATTGAAGTCTGTTTAGCACTCAATGAAGTGTTAAAAGATACGATTAAGGTAGGCAAAAAAAAGGTTTTATTATAAATCAATCATTTATTTTAACGATTTCAACATAATACTGATTAACATTTGGCTCAAATAAGGTTAAACTGTTTGTTTTTATTATGCATCTGTGTATGCTCGATAAAGAATATTTTTTATTGGAGTTGAGTGAGTTTCTGAAGAATTGTACCTTTCGCATGTGTAATTGTGATCAGCCATAGTATGTTGAGATGGAGGTGAAGATTGTGATGTGTGTATCTGTACTGGGGTTAAAACTTCATTGGAAATTATTTGAACTCGTCGAGGTTGTTGTTGAGTAGAAGATGGTGTATGTGCTGAGGATGGTCTGTTCTGAGGAGAAGGAGGAGGAGGAGGCGAGTATGACCATTCAGATCCATGTGAACTCAGAGAAGACGGTGGACGAATGATATATGAATTTTTACGAATCATTAATTGGGCTTTCTGACGTCTGTTTAGCAACATATTATCTATTTCTAGCATGATTTCTTCTCTCTCTATTTCTGTGTATTTTCTTAGTTTTGTTGCAAGAAGTTTGCCGTATAAATCGCATGGATCATCCTCTCGCATTGAAGAATCCTTATTAAGTACTTGATTTAATGTGTTGAATGCATTTGACATCTCCCTGCCAGCCTCTGCTAATTCTGGCGGATTTTTAGAACGTCGTCTTATAACTGGAACTGTTCCTGAATTACTGTTACCCGCAGCCACGGAGTTGCTTCCTTGACTATCGTCTTCTATAGGACGTGTCGATGATGAAGCCTATAAAAAATTAACTTGTTAATTTCTTTTTTTTTCAGATGCCTGAATCTGCAGAAGAATGGGTTCACAAGTCAGAAGGTTTTAGCTTCCCTCATTGCCTTGGCGCTATAGATGGCAAGCATATAACTGTACAATCACCGGCAAATAGTGCGTCTGACTACATTAACTATAAAGGCAGCTTCAGCATTGTTCTACTAGCTCTAGTGGATAGCAATTATTGTTTTATGTTTGCCGATGTAGGATGTAAAGGTCGGATAAGTGATGGTGGTGTATTTAATCAGAGTGTTTTATGTCAAAAACTGTCTTCTGGCAGTATGAATTTACCACCTCCTAGCCTACTTCCGGGTGGCGACAATGACATTCCATTCGTATTTTTAGGAGATGGAGCATTTGCGCTCAGTAACCACATAATGAAACCATTTCCAGGCCACCACGCCCTAGGATCCCCAGAAAGAATATTTAATCAGCAATTGTCTCGTTCTCGTGTAAAAGTGGAAAATACTTTCGGCATCCTATCCAGCAGGTTTCGAATTTTTAAAAAAGCTATAGCTTTGGAAACCCCTTTACGAGCCTCTATTGTTTCAATGTCTTGTCTACTTTTACATAACTTTTTGAGATGCAGTAGTTCATCTCGGAATATTTATACACCTCCAGGTTCATTTGATACTTTCATTAATGGGGAAATGGTACAGCCAGGTTCATGGAGAAATGAAAATAGAAATAGTGCTTTGTTGCCATTACAAAATGTGCCACGTAGATCTACGCAAACAGCAACTCAGATACGGATGGATTTTGTGAATTATTTTTGTAGAAACAGAATAGAAAATAATTAAAAATTGTTTTAATATATTTGTTGTTTTACTTACATTGCTGCCCTCTGTGTTAATTATGCTAGAACATTCATACACATCATTCAAAAAGTTGTCCATAGGCTCGTAGAATGGCCAAATCGGATTGTAACTCTCATCCTCACCCATTCCAGATTTAATAGATTGGATTTTTTTCTTGCGATGCACCCTATATGTGGCCATCAATGACTCCTTCTTTTTTTTTAATTCAGTAACTGGAATATTCATATTATCAGCAATTCTACTCCAAGCATCATTAACCTGAAAAAATAAAAAGAATTAGTAGGTACCTACATCTACATTTTAATTGGAGACTACAATGGAACAGTTCAATAATAACATTATCAAGGGGTTTCAATAACCCATCAATATTGATATGAACTATTAATATGATATTTTGATATTGATATTTTATAAATAGGTCCAGTATTTTTGAGGTTATTCGTTTCAAACACAAAGAAAAACAAATCGTTAAGTATTCTTTATTATATTAATGTGATTATCATTACTCTGACATCACAACTTAATCATGTATTATTCAATGTAATCGTTAGGTTAGAATTCATAATAATTCATGTTACTTACTCTGGTTTTATTTTTATGTTGCTCGTGTTTGGGGTTCCATAAAACGGATTCATTGTGGTAATAATCAATGAACCTAAATATTTCTTCGTTACTCCATGACGCCATGATCTTGAAACATTAATTAACTGCGACACTACAATCTACTCCGACGCCTAACTTTGAAATAAACACTCGGCCAACGTATGATCGCTGTTTGCGGCTTGTGCCAAATTCCTTTGATTTGAGCACGAAAAACCGACACTAATCGGATCGTCGGCGAACGTTGGCCGCAAACGTCAAACACCGTCAAACACACACAAAACAGCCTAGTACACATTGGCCGAACGCACTCGCCGAACGCGCTCGGCCAACGTGTACTGGAGCCTCTAGAAAACTTAGATGAAGAAGAACTCGAAAGAGAGCTTGAAAATTGCCTTAGCTATAAAACAAAATGGCTGCACCTCGACATGAAATTTAAAGCAAAAATGTCGAAAATTCAGATGAAGACCGATTCTCATGAAAATTGCAAAAATATGAAACTCCCGAAGCTACAACTTCAAATTTTCGACGGCGAAATTAAATCTTGGCTGCCGTTTTGGTGTCAATTTTCGAAAATTCATAGTGATCAAACTATTGACGACTTCGATAAACATCAATATCTTTTACAATGCATGAAAGAGAATACGGAAGTGAGAAGATTAGTGGAAAGTTTTCCCCCAATGGCCTACACTGAGTGCATTGATCAACTTAAGGCGAGATACGCGAGGGAGGACCTACTAATACAAATTTACATTAGAGAAATTCTTTCTCTCATTCTCATGGAAAAGAAAGATAGTATTACTTTATTGTTTGATAAGTTAAATGCACATCTACGTGCTTTGCAAACATTAAAAGTCACAGCCGACAAATACGCTGCGTTTCTACTGCCCATGGTGGAGTCAGCATTGCCGCAGGACTTAATTATAGCATGGGAGCGAAGCAAAGATAGATACACAGATGTTGCTGGAGAATTGAATGGTCTACTAGAATTTTTGCGCAAAGAAGTAGAGAGTGAGCAGCGAATAATGATTTCAAGAAAAACTTTTAAACAAGAAGAAAATGTCTCAGAAGGAATAAAAACTAGTACAGCTGAATGTCTACTTACTAATGTGAAGCCCAAGACAGGCACGAACAAGACACAAGACTGTATCTGGTGTGACAAGGAGACTCATGCAAGCATCGAATGTTACAAAATGCAAAAAATGAACCTGGAACAAAGAAGACAATGTCTTAAGGACAAGAAAGCATGTGTGATATGTCTTAGAAAAGGTCACCATGCAAAAGTCTGCAGAGCTTCGGTGAAATGTTTAATTTGCAAGAAACGACATTCGACGGCGCTGTGTTCAGAACAGAAATTAGACACAAGAACTAAAGACGATGAAAAACCAGAGTCAGCCACTTCACTATCTGCTCTATATCCTAAGGGAGAAACACTTCTTCAGACAGTGATAGTCAACGTGGAATATATGGGAAGAGCAATGAAAGTTCGTGTACTGTTAGACTCGGGATCACAGCGCACCTACATAAAAGAAGAAATAATAGACACATTGAAAATTCCTACAGTTGGAAAAGAAAGACTGACACATTGTCTATTTGGTGGCGTTGAGACTAAATCTAAAGAGTATAAAATACATAATGTGACAATACAGTCGCTTAATGATTCATCAAAATATGATATCATGGCCATCAGCCAAACCAGCATTTGTGGAAATATTCCTAAGGTTAATTCTAATGATGTACAATTAAAAAATATTTTACATGAACATGGCATCACTCTGACAGACAAGGGAAATGATATCACAGATGTAGGGATTCTAATTGGGGCTGACCACTTGGGTCTCTTTTTAAGAGCGTATATTCCGAAAGCTGGCAACGTCGCAAATGGTTGTCAAATATTAACAAGTTTTAATTAATTTAGCATTGTTACTGTATAAAAATAAGAAATATGGCTCTGTAGTGCACTAAAAAATTGATAAGGGAATGCAATAATTAATATCGTAACACCGAATATATAGTTTTAGATGTAGAAAAAGCATTTGGAAGCTTTCCAAATGCCTTTTATACACTCAAAACGGTTACAACATCAAATTCAGTGTTTTAATTGCATTCCTATATCATTTTTTTAGTGCACTACAGAGCGATATTTCTTGTTTTCATACAGAAAATTTGCCAAATTAATTAAAACTTGTAATTATTTGACAGCTTTTTGCGACGTTGCCAACTTTCAGAATATGCAGCCTTAACAGGTTCTCTGATACAGCTGAAGAACGGGCTGGTTGCTGTCAGGACAAGGTTGGGTTGGACATTGCAGGGAAAACAAGTAAGTATTAATTCCATTATTAATAACTGCAATCTAACAAATGTGCTTCAATGTTGTACATGTGATTTGACAAATTACTGGTCGTTGGAGACACTCGGCATCAGAGATCCTGTTGAAGTGAAGTCAAGGGCAGAGACTACCAAGGAAGTGCTAGATAACTTCGAGGAAAATATAACATTTAATCAAAACAACAGGTATGAAGTTCAGCTTCCATTTAAGACAAATGTTGACAATTTACTACCAAATTATAATAAAGCCAAACAAAGACTAGGTCAGATGACTAGAAAACTGATAAATACTGACAAGTTTCATGACTATGACAAGATTTTTAAAACATGGACTGATCTAGGCATTATTGAGGTGACTGATAGTACTCCAAACTCAGGACATTACTTGCCACACAGACCTGTGATTAAAGAGCAAAGTATAACAAGCAATATTAGGCCAGTTTTTGATGCATCGGCTACTGACAAAAATGGACTGAGTCTGAATGCTTGCCTAGAGAAAGGAGACAACTTAATTGATCTTATACCGGACATTATAAACAACTTTAGAACTGGAGCAATAGGCATAACTGCAGACATCGAAAAAGCCTTTTTACAGATTAGTTTGAAAGAAAGTGACCGAGAATATCTGAAATTTTTATGGTATAAAGATGACACTTTACAAAACATAATTACTTACAGGCATTGCAGAGTAGTTTTTGGCTTAACTTCCAGTCCATTTTTACTATCAGCGACACTGCAATATCATTTAAATAACATGAAAAATGGACCACTGAGTGCCACAGCAAAACTAATGACTAAGTCCTTCTATGTGGATAACTGCCTGGTAAGTGTAAATTCAAAAGAAAGTGCAGAAAAGTTCATCCCAGAAGCAAAGACCATCATGAACACTGCTAAGTTTAACCTGAGGATGTGGGTAACGTCTCAAGGAGTGAATGAAACAGGTAATGAGACAATTTCAGTTCTAGGATTAAAATGGAATCCAAAGACAGACAAACTGTACTGTAATTGTTCCAATCTACCTACTTGTGATGACTTACAATCCATAACAAAAAGAAGTATGTTATCATTGACTCAGAAAATATTTGATCCGATAGGCTACATAGCTCCTGTGATGCTGATACCTAAGGTAATTCTTCAAGACACCTGGCTACGCAAGTTAGACTGGGATGATGAATTGCCGAGCGACCTACGCACAAAATTTCTAGATTGGTATAAATATATATCTTACCTGAATGACTGTCACATTCCACGCAGACTCACAACAGATAACCTACAAGAAACACAAGTGAAGCGAACTGGGCAGACATAGCATCGAGAGGCTGCAACGCAAAAACGCTCTACGAGTGTCGCTGGTGGGAGGGTCCTGGGTGGCTCCGCCGGCCGTCCGCAGAGTGGCCACGGTCTGCGCTGATCGTAGACGAACGAGAAGTAAGCCTGGAAGTGAAGAGAACTGTATGTAATACAAATATATATAAAGAACAGAGTTTGTTAAATAAATTACAAAATTATTTCTCTAAATATTCGCAAATAGTTAGAATGACAGCCTGGCTCTTAAGATTTATACATAATATAAAATATACATGTAATAAAAAGACAGGAGAAATAACTTATAAAGAGGTAGAACAAGCAGAGAAATTAATAATAAAACTTATACAAGAAAATAATTCTGAACTCTTAGACACAAAGAAAACTAAGTTGACCACATTTACTGATAAGGAAGGACTGATAAGGTTAAAAACTAAACTTTTGCTGTCAAACTTACCGGAAGGAATACGTACACCATACTTACTTCCAGCAAAAGAGCCGATCGTGACGAGAATGGTGAGACAACGACATGTAGAGCTGCAACATGCGGGAGCCAATCAGCTAATTACAGATATTCGCATGCGGTATTGGGTAATAGGTATTCGTAGGCTTGTAAGATCAATCATTACGAGTTGTCCGATATGTAATAGATACAAGTCAAAACCCACGCAAGCGCCTACCGCACCGCTACCACTAGAACGTATCACGTGCTCTGCTCCCTTCCAGACCACTGGAGTTGATCTTGCGGGTCCATTTTATTTGCGAGGCGAACAGAAATGCTGGGTGGTGCTCTACACCTGCGCCGTGTACCGAGCTGTACACCTGGAGCTAACCAGGTCTTTGTCTACAGAGGCATTTATAATGACGTTGCGCAGGTTCATAGCACGACGAGGCCGGGTCGACATGCTGGTATCAGATCAGGGGACAAATTTTCACGGCACAAAAACTCTCTTTGACACGTTGAATTGGGATGAAATCCAACAACAATCAACGATCCGACGAATACATTGGAAGATGAACGCTCCTTCCGCCGCTTGGTGGGGTGGATACTGGGAACGGTTAATAAGAATAATGAAAGACCTACTAAAAAGAATACTAGGTAAGGCGTCTGTCACTTATGAAGAATTACTGACTATTATTTGCTACTGCGAAGCTGTAATGAACGGACGACCTCTGACTTATGTTACTGACGACAAGGGTGAGTGTTTAGAACCCCTGACTCCATCATATTTCATTCAACCGATTACTAACTCTGACGTAACCGATTTTGATGAGATTGACACTAATAATCTTAATAACAGACTGAAATATCTACAAACGTTACGCGATCAATTCCGACAAAGATTTAAGTCAGAATATTTATGTTTTTTAGTACAAAAGGGACATGAAAAGAAGGACATAATAAATATTGGTGACATAGTTTTAATTGAGACTGACGGAAAAAGAATAAAGTGGCCTATGGGTATTGTTACCAAATTGATTACAGGAGCGGACGGAGTCCAGAGAACCGCAATAATTAAAACAGCAACAGGCGAGAAAACTCGTCCTGTACAAAGGCTCTACAAACTGGAAATTTCAGGTAACAATCCTCCATTTACACAAGACTCTGATAGTATAGGAACTCCTACAATTGTGGGGAAGCAGCCTATGACACCTTCAGACACCGCAGGTGACACTGGAACCCAGGTGGAGGTACCTAATATTCAAAAATCCACACGCTGTGGGAGGAAGGTAAAATTACCTAGTAAGTTTGATTTGTATGTGTAGACTTTCATGGGGGAGTAATTTTCTTTTGTTTTAACATTTATAAATAACTCAATTCATTTGTTTTAACTGTTTGACAGAGTGATCTCATAAAGTTAGGTGAGTTTAACATTTTTAATAAGATGTAAGTGAAATAATAAAACTATGTACCTAGTTAAGTACTAAAATGTTCAAGTTATTGACAATGTGTTGTGTTTTCTATAAAACGTGTAATTCGATACAAGTTACGTCAATATAAAAATTTGTTTTCAAGATTTTAATTGTAATTTACTCAAATACTGATGTTTGAAATGATTGAATAGCAATGTGTAACTTGTAAAGAATCATGTCCAATAATGACCTGTCAAACATTTTGACAGAAGATGGTGTGTATAGTGATGTTATTTAGCTTATTAAATAAGTGATTTTTTGCTATGCACGTAGTACTAACTTACAACAGAATTAGTAATGTGAAAAAAAAGAAAAGTTAATTTTAAAACAGCCACCAAATAAAGCGTTGTTTTTAATATGGAACGCAGCCATTTCAAATGCATTGAAGTACCGTTCCGTTTTAAGTTGAGTTTGACATTTGGACGCAGTTTTAGCACTGTTATCATTTATTGATTTTGTATTTCTTTCATACTTTTTGTACAGTTCATTTTATTTAAATTCTTTGGTTACTTAGTAGTAAATGTATTCCTAGGTTGTCAATCAGAGGTTGTGAAGTTATTAAGTGAAGTTATAACTGTAAAACGAAACGTTTTTTCGTGCTGTCAGTGTGACATCCCTGAGTTGACGTGATGGTGTCAGTTGGTTATGAATGTTCTTTGCTTTGCAGTCCTTCGTCTGTGTCCTTCGTTTGCTTTCGCGTCGATGTGTTCTGCTGTTTTACGGTTTTCCTCTTTCTGACGACATTTGCATTCACTACGGACTCAGATTCCCTGCGCTTACGTTTACTTTGGCTTGTGTTACACGGACACTGATTACGGTTACGTTTACTTCGGTTAGTGTTACACGGATACTGAGATTACTGAGTGCTTTTGTGATTTTGGACTTGTCTTCGTTTGCACTAAAACAAGACACCATGACTGAATGCACGAGACCGCTGATGTCGCAGCGGATAAATTGTATCAACTGCAATATATGTGTGACTTCATCAAACATACAAAGTCGCTATCTCGTCTTTGAACAAAACACAAGAGTCATCTCTCTAATCAGCTAGTAAGAGAAGATTTAGAATAAAATGAAACTAATAAAATGTGCTGTTTTATTTTTATTTAATTTCCCAACTTTTTTTCTATTGTTTTTCAACAAGTAAGAACAACCAATAATACCACTTAATCAACCAATAATAAAAGTGGGTACTTTATTCATGAAGGTCAATACATAATTATGCAATAGTTCTAAAACTGTCAGTTTGTACTAATGTTCGTTTGACAGCTATGTAGTGTACCTACCTAACCTCAAATATTGTTTTCATTGTAACATTTTTACCTCATTGTCAAATCAAACCAACTTTTTACGGTGGCTTAGTTATGACTTAATCTATAATTTGATATAATTCACATCACTATACATCATGTGATAAAAAATTTGATTGACAGGTCATCGCATGTATGGAGCGTGGTCATTGTTCTTTAGATGATGAAAATTTATGATTGAAGCCATCTGTTGCACAGTGGAGGAACTAATTTGGATAAAATGTTACCAGTAGCATGTTTAGTAAAACCCGTATCAATATTGTAAGATGGATGACATCTAACTTAATGTTTCTATACACATTTATTTTATTTGCGTGTTGGGAGGATGTTCTAAAACGAACGCGAAGTGTTCAGCGTAATTCAGAACGCAGCCCTTTTTTGAAATGTCTATGGATAAAAAAATAAAGACAAGTACTCTATGGTTGAACCGGATAGCAATGGCGTTTTATTTTCTATCAAACAAAATGATGTTTTAAAAAGTCTCTCGACCCACTGAATTCCATCTTCAAGACCCCAAAATCCCACAATGTGAGTTTCATGTTGTTAATGCACCCACGATACAGGAGAAATTCCTAGTGTAGGGCAATGTTTAAAAAAAAGACTAAATGACGGACTAATTAGATTTGTTGATACTGTCAAATATCCAATTAAGCGCTACACTACTATCTACTCCGACGCATACCTAAACCTTTGAAATAAACACTCGGCCAACGTGTGATCGCTGTTTGCTGCTTGTGCCAAATTTCTTTGATTTGTGCACGAAAAACCGACACTAATCGGATCGTCGGCGAATGTTGGCCGCAAACGACAAATACACACAAAACAGCCTACTACACATTTGCCGAACACACTCGCCAAACGCGCTCGGCCAACGTGTACTGGAGCCTTAAAAATTATGACCTTGACGATAAAATATTGTTTTTTTTGACATTTCACCTTTGAATAATTATATTTTCTAAGCATTTCACCTTGAGTTTGCTTATTAAAATTATAGTAATAAGTAAAAAAAAACATTATCATTACAACAAAACTACCTACGGTCCCTACAAAAAACACATTTACATTTTTTTTTGTACATAATCGAAACAATAAAAAAACTGTTCGTTACTCGATTATTTATCAATTTTTCAAAAATACAAAAGTAATATTTACCTTCCAAAAACATCTTATTATAATACTCTAATGGACTTATTGCTATGGTGGATTGAAAAATAGTAAACCTTTTTAATTTCGATAATAAATGCTGGGACTGGAAGATAGACTGCTTAAACTAGAGTTTTTAAAAGCAAATTATGCCGAGGTGGACATTTTACTCCAATCAATCAGAATATCAAAATTGAAATCATTTCGAAATCTGCACATAGCCTCAGTGCCTCACTCCACTTCTAGCGCCTGGCTGCGGCTGTACAGCTTGGCCAGAACGTCTTGAAACGGAACTAATCTTTTTGTTTGCTGACAACGTTTTAAAATCTTTGATATTTGATGTAAACAAAGAACGCAGGTTTGCTAGATTTATTATTGTGCCATAAAACTAACGTCATAAGTGAAAAAGAAAAAAACATTCAAAGTGCTGGTAGCGAGAGCACAGTGGCGACTTCCGGTTTTCTACTCTAATTTGCCAAGCTGTACTCTAGTCCTTCATGAAATAATATACATATATCCGCTGATGAAACAAGCAATATCTAAATACAGCTTGGCCAGAACGTCTTGACCGTGGTCTTGACACGAAACTAATCTTTTTGTTTGCTGACAACGTTTTAAAATCTTTGACATATTTTGATGTAAATAAAGAAACGCAGGCGACTTTCGGTTTTCTACTCTACAGCTTGGCAAATTAGAGTAGAAAAACGGAAGTCGCCACTGTGCTCTCGCTACCAGCACTTTGAATGATTTTTTTTTCACTTATTACGTTAGTTTTATGGCACAATAATAAATCTAACAAACCTGCGTTCTTGGTTTACATCAAATATCAAAGATTTTAAAACGTTTGTCAGCAAACAAAAAGATTAGTTCCGTTTCAAGACGTTCTGGCCAAGCTGTAAATTAGTGTTTTTTTTTTTTTTAAATAGCTAATGAGATGAGTTGTCGTTGTCATCACAACCATTCAAATAACCATGGCAACTTAATCGACTAAACAAACTTGTGGATGCCTTCACATTAATGTAGGACATCACTATTTGTCAGTGTCATGTCAAATTGAAGAAGTGGATAGAGTTTTTTTGTAATTTATGTGGAAATGAAATAAAATATTTCTGTAAACCTTCAAGTGATACAAAGTTTTATTAATTATGAAGCCATTAATAGATTTCGATGAGTGTCTCAGAGATTCTCCCAAGTTTAGGTACTGTGAAGATTGTAATCAATGAAAGTTATTCATAGAAAGTGAAATTTTGTACGTGTTGTGCGTGATAATTGTTGTATAAGCCATCCTGTTTGTTATTGTAGGGAGCAGCTGGAAACTGAAGAGGCCAGTATCGACTCATTGGAGCAGAAACTTGATAAAGTTCTAAAAGCATGCTCTGTAATGATAGACTCTGGTAAAGTCTACATGAGTCATAGAGGGTGAGGACTCCTTTCTTTTTTGTTTGTATAGTTTTTCTCACACGACGCGGCACTTCCGTAGTCATAGATCAATACATTGTTAGCATTAAAATTCCTCACTGGCATACTGCTTACATTATTGTTCTTCAGAACATTGTGTCCTAGTTTCGCAGTTTATAGTCATTGTTAAAATACCTAGATTTAGTAGATAGGATACACTTGGATACATTGTTTTTTTATCAGATTAATCAGTTAAATGTAGTGTTGTTATACTTCCTTAATATTATGTCAGCATTCAACTTATTTATTTGCTAAAAACCCAAAAAGATAAGAGTACTTAGAGTCTAATCATTATAATCTCCACATTTAAAAGACTGTTTTATCATCAGGTCACTATGTTAAATTTATATTTAAAGTAATTATAAATATTTTTGTACATCAAAGAACTTAACTTTGGCAAAATGATAATTCTGTCAAGAACGTAAGTTAGGTTTAAAAAATTAATCAGTAATTATTTCAAAATAATTATCATAACAACAAGGTTGTTCTTAGTACACTGCAATGTTCTGGAATTTAATTGCAATACTGTGCTGTTTTTTTTTTTAAATGAATAATTATTATAATTATGGATAATAAAATTTATTTGCAAACAGTACCTGTAAATAAGTCTCTAATACATTGCCTCTGATAATATCATCTATACTTTAAATAAATAGAATACATGGGAATAGGTTATTTAATTGGAAAATTCTTCTGTAATAACATTAATGTCTGATTTAATTCTTAAATGAAAAATAACTTCTTGCTGTTTAATTTGCTTTTGGGATTCTTGTAGAATATTTTCTACACCTGACAGTATTAGCTTAGTACCTCTAAGCTGTCAGTAAGTGAACAAAAGATTTTTTAAAGTTTTTTCTAAAAGACCTGAGATAGGATTAGCAAACATAAACACAAATAAATAAAATAACACAATGAGAATAACTTTATCCCGCGCAATGTTGAACCGACCATTTGGGCGTTTATAACCAGTTTTTTGAACCAATACCAAATGGTCAACAGAACATGGTTTATAGTCAATATGTTTAATTTTAGCACATTTACAAATGCACTATGGGACCTGACGGGAAGCTTCGCAGAGGACCCACCGGTAATGGCAACCCTCAACCGAATGATCCATTCTCTGCAAGAGATGAACAAATTCCACTCCATCCTGCTGGACCAAGTCTCCCGCACTGTGCTCAAGAATCTCACTGCTTTTATTAAAGTGTAAGTTTTTTTTTGTCTGGTATTTTTGAAGTAAAACTGATGAAATATCTTTTTTTTTCTTTGGGTTTTGTTTTCTCTTGACTCTAGTTCTCTGTCAGAGTGACAGAGCAAAGCTCAAATTATAAGAAGCCTGTTCACTCTAACTTGTATGATCTGAAACATGTGTATTTCAGTCATAATCTAGACTAATATTATATTGTTTGAGTTTGTTATAATTGCATGGAACTCAGTTATGCTTCAAATTAAAAAAAAACATTTTTGTGTTCTATAGCCTATTCAGCGAGGAAGGGTATCATTACGCTACAACTAATAGAAGCCGACCACACAGGGGTGGAACCGTGGGGAACAGCTAGTAAAAATATAAAAACTAATAATCCAGTTTACTTTAAGTACTGGTTTCTTTGTTAAGCATTTCAACCTACAGAGTTTGTGTAACATTTACAGTTATACAAGTAACATTACTAACTAAACTAGTCTCAGAAAAGTAATAAAACATGTACACACAGCTGCACATCAAGCTATGCAATACTAGTATAAGCTGACCATTCAATATATGGAAAGATCATATAAAGCGAGTCCAAGACAAACTGGTTTTGTATAGCTTGATGTGTAGCCGTGTGTACCAGTTTAATGCCCCTTATCACAACATTGATAGTGATTTTATTGTTGTTATAAACAAAACTGTTACACTAATGAATATATTAAATACACAACTATTTAGAATCAATAATTTTCAATGAAATTGTAATACTGCACTAGGATACAGTTTTAACTAATCAATGATACATCCTTCCTTATGTACTGCGGTTTGTTTTCTGAGGTTCTATGTCACTCATAGAACACAACATCAGTTTCCTTTTTTTTAATGTCATCCTGCATCTGGTGTAACGGAATGGACTTGACTGATTCAAAAAAACTTGAGAGGTGTCAAGGGACACCCGGATGGAACGAAGTTATTGTATACACTCAACAAAAATAATCGTCGCGACTCCACTCCACTCCCCTCCGCTTCGCTCCGCTCCGCTCCCCTCCGCATCGCTCCGCTTCGCTCCGCTTCGCTCCGCTCCACTCCACTCCACTCCACTCCACTCCATTCCACTCCACTCCACTCTTTGAGCTCTAGCACCCTTTCGCAACGCGCGATAAGGAACTTCGTTCCAAAAAAGTGTCGTGACAACTTTTCGTAAGAAATTTTTCTGTCTAGCCCCCTTTCACAACGCGCGATAAGGAACTTCGTTCCAAAATCAAGCTGCTTTTTCAGTTGTCCTTTTAAGACAATCACGCCACCCTGGTAGGCATCAGTACGATTGTTGCACATTTGGGGTAACAAGTGTCACATGCCTGGTTTCAAAATTTTGATAATTGATAAAGTTTTTAGAATAAAAAGAAACTTAACCAAAACAATTTGTAAGATCTGCAAGTACTTGTTCCGGGTCTGGGCGTTTGTGTATGTGAGTTTATATGTTTGTAAACGCACCCATGACACAAGAGAAATGCCTAGTGTGGGGCAACGCTTCTAAAAAAAAAAAGAAGAAAATACGCTTATTAACTTTCGTAAACAAATATCATACAAAATATTTAGCATAATCAAAAAGTCGTATAGTTAATAAAATAAATCATTTCACTTTAATTTAGTCCTACTAATATTATAAATGCGAAAGTTTGTGAGGATGTATGTATGTGTATGTAGGTATGTTTGTTACTCTTTCCCGCAAAAACCACTGAACGGATTTGGCTAAAATTTGGTATACAGATAGTTTATAACCTGGATTAACACATAGGATAGTTTTTATCCCGATTTTATGTTCCCGTGGGATAATTTTCGAGTTGTAGCGGGTGAAGCCGCTGGCAACAGCTAGTATTACATAACTTGAATTAACTGCATATTTCTTCCTGGTTATTGGTTGACTGTACTAGTAACGAACTATAGGAAAATATTAGTTTTATTTTTAGTTTTAATGGCTTTGAGCTGAGAAACAGAATAATATTTACCTTAAAGTTCATTGATTTATGCCTGTTACTCCGTTGAAGTATTAAATTTGATGGCAGCCATAAACTTATTTGAGGAATTATGTTCATTTCACAGTTAGTAGATAATAATATAATGAGTTTCGAGTAAAAAGTCTCAATTGGTACTTTAATAATCTAGTGGAGGTCCAGCAGTGGGGTAATAAAAGTATTTTTTTTAAGTTTGAAACAATAGGAAAGGAAATTAGGAGGGCCCTAGAATTATTTTGTTTGTCTTTTTAGTGGGTTTACAAACATTTAATACACACAGTAGTGCTATTGCGTAAACCTACCGATTTCTATTTAGATTTTTTTTTATATTCCTGTAATAGAAATTACTCCTGTATAATAAATGATTACAGGAAATTCGAAATACTATTAAAATCCGTAACATTTTACAAGCTGACTCATACAATTGATTGATAGCAATGCTGCCACCCCACTTCCTCCACAACTACACACATATTACAATCATTTTGTTTATCACATTTCAAAGCATTAATTTTTTTTATTTGTTACAGTGACATCAAAGGTGTCAAAGAAAGTAAAAATCATTTCGAAAAAATCTCAAATGATCTGGATACAGCATTAAATAGGAATTCACAGGTAAGTTAGGGTGTTTACTCATGGCGCGATGCGACGCAATCCGACGCGATTCGAACGAATTCCAACTGCAAGTGAAAATCAACCTTACCACTATGACATAAGACATAAAACACGTTGTTATCTATGGGTAGACGAAAAACAAAACGCGGTGGCCATGACAACGTCTAGACTCTAGTCAATCAAATTGAATATTTATTTCTTAGTGGCAAGGTTGATTTTCACTTGTAGTAAATAATAATGATAATAAGGGATAAAGTCCCTTAATATTATTAGTTACGGCTTGGTGGCCTACCATGACGTCTTAAAGCCAGAGTAATTCCAGTGTGGGAGCGAGATGGCGCTAGACGCTTGTATAGCTCTTTCTCTTACCCACACTGGAATTAATCTCGCTTTAAGACGGCGCGGCACCTGATCACGTGTTCGGTCTAAGCCGTGAGCGGAGCGGCGGGCGGCGCGAATAAGACACTAATTATTTTGAAGTACGCGAATTCGACGCTCTGATGGCGCCTCGTGGCGTGTTTCAAACATTTCTATACATTTATTCTTACCGCTCGCCGTCCCGCGCTAGACTTAGTGCTTCTCGATCACGGCCGTTCATGAATATTATGGAAAATATAGCAGTCACTTAAAGGTAAAATAAATACAAGACTTTAAATATTTTCCTCACACCAAATTAATAAGTTAATTCAATTGCATAACGTAGGGCCAGTTATTTGACCAATATTTAAACTAACTACTTTTTTTTAGAAATCCCATAAATTTTGCAGCTGAATATTGAATAAAAATCACTGCAAATGTTTTTCCTCTAGAGGTAATTGATTTAATATGACGTTTTAATCAGTACGAGACAGACAGTCCTTCCAATCCCACCCGGGGCGGGATGCACTGTCGCTTCAAATGAGTCCTTCATTTGATGATATAACAATAGATAATAAAAAAAGGCATTAATACGTTTAAAATAATAAAATAAAAAGGCTTGTCTATAATCCTAAACGTTTGTTGCTAGGTATCTCGTCACAAAAGTGTGGAAGTAGAGGAGGTGATGAATCTCTTGCTGGCCACCCGCTCGTGCTTCCGTCACACGGCGCTCGACCATGTGCAGAAGATCACCATGCTGCAGGCAAGGAAGCGCCACGAGATACTGGCCACGGTGAGTGCTATATTTTTTTCGATCAGTTTGCATTGCATGACCAATTCCAGTGGCGTAGAGAGACCGAATCTAGGAGCGGGCAAGACGCATATTCGAGGCCCTTTTCTGTCAGAACGAAAGATATGACTTGTTCGCTGCTCGCGCGAGGCTCCCTTTGTAAAATGACTTGTGATTATCAGCGACATCAGCTTTGCGAGGCCCCTTTTAGTTTCCAGTTAGAAATAAAACGGAACCAAGTGATCTTGCAACAAGGGGGCCTCGTGTGAGAAGCGGAATCGATAAACCTAAATGCGATCAACGGCGACATCAGCTTTGCGAGGCCTCTTATTTTTTTTCAGTTCCCACTCATCGGACACCAGAAGTAAACATTATAGTTATGTAGGTGTTAATATTAACAAACTTGTGAGCGCCGTTTTTATTTTCCTTTGGCGCCAAGCCCCTTCAGGTGCGAGGCCGGGGGCTAGGGTTCGCTTCGCCCCGGCCTAGCTACGCCACTGACCAATTCTATAGAATCTATTCTAGCAATCATAATAGATAACATGATTTATTTTTGTCTGAATACTGCGTGAGCCGTAGGCGACTAAAGAATAATATTAACATTCGATATTTACATTGCTTTGCTTAGAACTATAGAATAGGAATCTTTGTTCATTCTGTCATTTTTGCGATCCTGCGGTTTCTACGGTGTGATGCCACGCGTTCAGGCAATGTTAGGAGAGGAACTTCTCAGTATGTAGGTAAAACGTAAGTAATGAAAAATTTGGCTTTTATTCGACTGTTGCGTCTAACTAATCCAACGTTGTTTGATTTCGGAACTCAAATGTTATATGCCATGCCGACCGAATAAAAAAGGAGTGGGTTCGTCACAAACACGACAAAGATTTAGCTGCTTCACGACGAAAATACAAAAAAAGATTTCAGTGTTTAAAATATCTGTAACAACTGGCTTGAAAAACGTAATAAAATCGGGTTAGGGGGCAACACTTCCACTTCGAAACTGGTCCTGCGGACCAATTGCACCTCAAACAGACTAACACATAGGTACAGACCTTGCCTTTATTACAATAATGCGTATAATCGCAAGCGAAGCAGTTGCAACGTAATAATTGCAAACTCCCATAATGATAGAGTAAAACAAAAATCCAAAGAATGTCCGTGAGGGTCGCACTCGCAACTGCAGCGCAATGTGTTTCACATCGTACATGTGTGATCCGCTTTTAGACGGCTATGTGCCCCTATACTTATAAATAACTAGCGGCTCGCCCCGGTTTCGCACAGGTTTAAATTTTCGACCTCTCCGGTATATTTTCCGAAATTTTCTTATGCTGGGGCCACACTATCGAGAAATGCCTTTAATCGCGAAAATTAACGACATTTCCTGTTAGTTTGCCCCCCGTATTACATAGGTACAAAGTTACAAACCTTACCCTGATAATGCATGCAAAACCTGACACAAAAATGACAGAATAGAATATTATATTCGGTCGTAAAGCTGTTAGTTGTCAGGTGTTTTATTAAATTTTTTGTACTCTGTGAAAACACATGTCATCTACCATACGTTTTTAAACGCAACAATACGTGATGAATCACGAAATTTAATTGTGTTATCAGTGTAACAAAACACCGCGTTTTACGAGCCAAGTGCATTGGTACGCGGTCATTGTTTTATTTATTTCTCTTTTTAGCGTTCCGTATGTCGTAACTAAAGGGTGCAAACGACCTTTATTATTTCAACCGTATTTAGGTTGATTTTTTGGTGTTGTTTCTTTTTTTTACGGAAAGTGTTTTACTATATGGCCACTGATAGCAAATGATAAGAGCGGTCCAGATACAAAAAAATAATAATAGAAAAGTGAAAAAAATGTGTAAAATAATATTGAACCTACGTAGTACGGAACTCTGATCGATATTTCTATATCAATCATTTCCACAGTATTGTCCATAATAATGTTCACGTTATCTCCACACATTAATCATGTAATTAAGTAAAAAATATATATGTTTTTTATAGACTGATACTATGCTTGCGATGAACAAGGAAAAGAATTTTATAACGCTCGTGATAAAAGATAATAATATTTTAGCCTTATAGCTGTCGTAAAAATACGTAGGTAGTATTATCGATTAGGGAGCTATGTAAAGATCGCTGGGAAAAACAGTCAATGCCAATTGGGTTGTAGGTTTAATCGTCATGCCTTAGTGTTGAACATGAGATTCTGGGTTCGATTTCTAGGTCCGGCAATGTTGTGAAATTTTCGTACTTTTGATTTTGCTTGCTATTCGCCAGTTTTAGACAGCTTAATTTGATCTGTCCAATAATAAGTACTAAATTATCACTTTAATTTCAATGACTTGTTTCCAATCTTAAGCTCATAACATTCAAGTTTTATTATAAACATAAACTCTTTTTTTTTAAATAAATTATACTGCTTGATTGACGGATGTAGCGAGCAATTGAATTTTAATATAACGTAGTAGAAACTACAATTATAATAATATTTTATGTACAACGCAATGCGAAGCATGCTGGTTCCGGTTGAGTTGCATACCAATATGGAGGCTAGCAGCGTTTTTAGCGTGCATAAACATAACATATTATCACGCCAGTAAATCCCGAATGATTAGGCAGAAGTGCCTAACAGGTCTCCCACCCAGGGCGAGACGGGAGGAACTGTCAGACTTGTACTGACTAAAATCCACGGTGTCCTTGGATTTTGGGGGTCACGGTTACATGATGATTGGACACCGGATGGACACCGTGGATTTTGGGGGTCACGGTTACATGATAAGAAAGTCACACGATCCCGGCAGGCTTTGGGCCTTTACAGTAGCCTCGTCAGATTGCTGTCAGCTCTTTGGGGCGCGCGTCGATACACTGCGACATTTCAACTGATGGTCTTATGTAATTTGCCGGGGTATCAGGATTGTCTAAGCAGGATACCGTGTCCCAAAAAAGCCAAGGACAGCGGAAGGAACAGGGTGGACTTTTTGTTATTAAGTCTGGCAGTCCCATCCGCTCCACACAGGGCAGGAAGACACATTTGGTAATTTTACTACCCAAAAATTATAATGTTATGGTCTTATGTAATAAGGGTTACCACCAATGACGTATACATTAGACACGTAATGAACGAACATCGCGGCGCTTAAAAACGGCGACAATACTAGAACTACTTATATACGCGTGAAGAAAAAGAAAGAAAATATGACACCGTACGGCGGGAGGGAGACGCAACTAAGCGCAATGTGGCCAATTGGCTTCATTTTTTGTTGCCATTTTAGAGTGCGGACAACGTATCTATAGTTTATATATCATTGGTATGAAATTACTGATGATAGTACTGCCCGACCTGGAAATCAATTGTTAGACCTCAAGCTTAGCATGAGCCTTAGCTACCACGAGGCCAATGAGACAGTAAATTGAGGGAGAGATTATTATAATGATGATGACTGTATGTGTCGTGTGTTGAACATAAGGCTCAATTTAAATTGCCGAGACATGGAATGAAACCGAATTTTTGCATCGAAAGCTTACACAGCACTTTTGCTTATTGTGTAATGAACAGATTAAAAAAGGGACAAAAAAACATGTCGCACGTCTTCCGGAGAATTCTCGTGCTTTCTCGCGAAGTACTTATCGCAGTAAAGATACCTACCATCTACTAGTTTAAACGCAAAGGTGCTCCCCTCATCGGGAGTGTTCGCTTGTAATGTAACGTTACAGATTTGAGTATTACATCAGTGAGGGAGGATCCATAAAACGAGCATTACGATCAGCATCAATGCGCTCTACAATACGCAACATTACACGCGAATGCTCGTCAGTCAGGGAGGTACCTAGTATTGCAATGTAATGCTTATAGTCGAATCTGAAATGTTACATTACACGCGAATGCTACTGATGAGGGAGCACAATCACACAATTAAAAAAAATCGCTTAAATTCTATTCTGCGGCAATGTAAATTGAGCCTAATAAAAGTACCTAAGCATCGTTTCGATCATGCCAAAAAATCACGCCATGTGTGTTTTCCTCATTCTTAAATCATAACAGAAATACATTTAAACACTACTTGAGCAAAAACTAGTCTCTCAATGTGGAAAATATTAAATAGCAACAAAAAGTTTGTATGCCAACCGATTTATTGAATGTGGTGGTTTGGGTAGATCATGCCATGACTGTCATGTGATTAGTTTTCGATATTTTGGAACTCCGATATTATTACACATACCTAGTTGTTCCCCATAGTCTCAACCCCCCGCCCCTGGGCTTCCTTGATAAATGGACTATCCAACACAAAAATAATTTTTCAGTTCCTACCAGTAGCTCCTGAGATTCAACCAAAGAAACAAACTTTTCAGTTTTATAATATAAGTACCTATAGATATCCAGATCCATGGCACATATCCCATTTTAAATTCTGATTATAGTGTTAGTGACCACGTCACTTAAAAATTCACTCCGAAAAATTTCGAATATTAAGAATATATTGCGATTGAAATGAAGGCTTATTGTTATGGAGATAGAGGCGCAAATCGTCCAGTCAGATCATTCATTCCATTGCCGTCTGGCAATAGCCATTATGTACTGCAAATACTGCAATATAGACAAATTCATAAACTAGCATAGCAAACAAGACTATTATCCATACCGGTCAGTGTCAAATAACAATAGGAAGACAATAATCACGCTCCACTCTGGGACAATAGGTTAATAACCGCGAGTTTTGCGCGGCTATTCATAGCAGCTCTGCCCCCAATGCCCAATTTTTCTACGACCGTCACGGTCGCGCCAATGCCGATGTACTGTCCTTAGAATGTCTGTGTTAATACGATATTTGTGGTGCACCTACTTTCACTGTCACTTTTTACCGTGATTACAGTTGTTGCTGCATTTTGGTTATAACGGTATTATGTATTGTTTTTAACCGACTTAAAAAAAGGAGGAGGTTCTCAATTCAGTCGGTATTTTTTAAACTAATTTATTTCGGTTACTAGTGGAAACCGTTACCTTCTCTAACCGAAATAATATTATGATAGAATGAATCGTAAAAGTCCTATGTTTTGTGATGAGATGTGTGATTGCAGTTGAATATAAAATTTTTCATAAAAAAAATCCCGGAACTTCGTTGACTATTTTTCGCTACTTATCCATATTTTGTTATATGATTTGCACGCTTACTTGAAAAATTCACCCTGTGTCTCTATTTTCAAAATTGGTCCGTTGATCCTGGCAAATAAGATTGCAAACGCTATTGACATAATCCTTATAGCTGTTAATTCGTGAATTAGGACTAGAATAACTCAACAAAGGGATCAGGTCTGAACTCATGAACTCTACTGACCTTTCCTTCATCAGTCGCCGGCTGATCGCTTCGGTTCATTGTGCCTTAATTGAGACAAGCAAGGGATCGCTCGCTGTACATGACCACAGATTTATTTATGACACGTCGCCCGGATCATTCTAGATTTTACCTAGACTTGGTAATCAGGTTTCGAACACGTTTTGACTAATAGCCAATGCGCGTATCAGCAAGATTTCCTCACGATGTAAAATGCCTGCATTAATCAAGGACAAACCAGAGAGGTGAAGTGCATAGCATGTCTGGACAATAAAACAATACTTTGTTTCTGAAATGCTTTGGCAACGTAAACATCTAACATTTCCAAGGTAATATTCTTACTACCATAGTATAATTCGTGGGAATCAGAAGCTGCTTGCCTCTGTGCCTTGTTTATCGCGCATATTACTCGTAATTTAAAAAAAACCATGAGTCATTCGTTTTGTTTACATCACATAACGTGTTCCTATTGTTTATGGTCGCCTTTTAGAAAATGTAAGTGCGACGTCCAGTTTAATGTTATTTCGTTATGCAACCTTTTTGCATTATTATGATTACAAGCGGTGTAGCCTCATATTTATTTTATTCAATTCTGTGTTGAGAATTTTAATTAGATAATGTTTATGTTGAAAGAAACGTCTTAAAGTCTGGTAGTGTCCTAGTAACACAAAATTTTCCGGAAGTGAATTCCTCCCTGCAGCGATGACCTAATAAGGTTTTATTTGAAGAAAAAAAACAAACAATGTTTATCAAGCTCACTTCCTTGATAACGATAGCACGTATCTTTCGCTAGTTATTCATTAGCACTATTGACAGTTATCATATTTTATTCAACCAGTCAGTTTTGCAACGCACCTCTAGTTTGCAAGTCTGGTTGCACGACTATTCTGGCCATCGCGTCTTCAAACAACAGTTATGTATCTTGTTGCTAAAGGTGGAAGTGTTTTTTGTTGCTTTTACATAACAGTGTTTATAGTCTAGTAGTTCTGTGACAAATTGGTGAATAGACAGCTTTGTGAAGTGGATTTGGAACTCTGTTACCTGTCAGGTAACAGAGTTCCAAATCCACTTCATTCACTTGCTTTTTAAATGGTACTTATTAAGGTCCTTAATAGGGAAGTAATTAAAAAATATGTCAAGGACGATTTTCTTTCTGAGTCACTAAAAATCTTTATATACGTGCGTATTACGGGAGTCAGTTGCGAACTCCTCGGTCGTACGCACTTAAACATAAATCCTTATAAGCCGATTATGGCACAAGTGCGCAGTGAATTGAATTAGTTCCTACAAAGTAAAAATAGCCGTATCTACCGACCTACGTGCATTTAAGCACACGGCAGGTACTTAAATAGGTCATCAACAAATACTAAAATAATGCCTTTATCTTTAATAGCTGTGTAAATATACGATATAGATAATTAGCATTACATTTTGACTCACTCTGTTCTAAGAAGGTAATACACTGAGTTCACTCGATGACTCATCGGGTAAATCGCGTGAAATCGTTGAAAAGGAAACTGACAATCGAAGTTGAAATAAATAATGTTTTTATGAGAGGTTTTCGGGTTACATGTACCTATGGATTGGTGAGGAGTTATTTGAAAGAAAAAGGAATAAATGATTCCGTTACAACTGATAGGGGAAAATGGGAGGGTCGGGAGACTGTCTAAGCAGTTATCCGTGGCCCTGAAACGTAAATATATTGAAGGAACACCGTGGATTTTAGCCAGTACGAGTCTGACAATCTCTCCCGATTCATTGGATAATTTTACCATGAAAAAAAAGGGGAGAATAGGAGAAATTGAATGGGATTAAAAGATAGAAACATAATTATGATTGCATTCCAAAATATTTAGTTTAAATTTCGTAGTTTGCTCTATTATATTGCGATGACCATTTTTTAAAACCATCAAATAAAAT
This sequence comes from Agrotis clavis, assembly GCA_954870645.1. Taxonomy (NCBI): domain Eukaryota; kingdom Metazoa; phylum Arthropoda; class Insecta; order Lepidoptera; family Noctuidae; genus Agrotis; species Agrotis clavis. The sequence continues at coordinate 10,177,568 of OX940934.1, forward strand.
TGTATGCTCAATTTGGACATCCAAATTATAATATGGAAATACCCAAAACTCGTATGACGGTCAAGGCCCAAAGTATTTCAAGGGTTGCTCCCATGAGTACCATAACATTAATATGCCGCTTGCGTGAATGTAAGCAGACCCTGCGTTTTAGGGTTAAAATAAGGGTATTTGTCTGAAACAACCCCATAATTTATACACACTGTAAACATAAAAACATATTTTCTGTATGTATACCAAATAAAAAAAACCCGATGATTAATTAATTTAAGTAATTGACAGGAAATCAGTAATAACTGATAGTTACGCTGTATTCGTATCATAGATAATTTGAAACGATTACCTTGCCCTATCTTACTACTTACCTTTGATTGCTTACCATTGATGTTCGACATAACTTAGTATGATTCTGATGATTTCCTAGTCCTCAGCTAGATGAAGAAATTCGCCCCAAAACCGGGCCAAAATACTTATGCAACAGAGCTAAATAGTCTTTTTCTTGATAGCACGATCTAGCAAAAATACTCAGTTTGCATTTAAAAAAAATATTTTACATTTCATAGTCCAACTGATTGGGTATTTATTTTCACGATACGACACCAAGGAATCGAGAGGAGAACTCGAGGACCACAGAAGTTACTTAAATAAATGTCCGATATTCATAATAAACTGCCTCCAAAGTCACACAACCCGCGAAAAATTCTTTTTGTTCAATATAGTTTTGATTTTTCTTAATATTATAAAGAATTTTATAATAAGTCCCGACTGCTTTTAAACTACTAGCTATTCCTTGACTGCTCTGTTAGTCTAGTGGTTAGTGACTCTGACTGCTATGCCGGGGGTCGTGGGTTCGATTCCCACCCAGGACAAATGTTTGTGTGATGAGCATGATCATTTGTTCTGTGTCTGGGTGTAATTTATCTATAATATGTATGTATCCTACTAATATTATAAAGGCGAAAGTTTGTAAGTATGGATGTATGGATGTATGGATGTTTGTTACTCTTTCACGCAAAAACCACTGAACGGATTTGGCTAAAATTTGGTATACAGATAGTTTATAACCTGGATTAACACATAGGATAGTTTTTATCCCGATTTTATGTTCCCGTGGGATAATTTTCGAGTTGCAGCGGGTGAAACCGCTGGCAACTAGTGATGGGCGGAGAGTAAATACTCAGATGATAAATACTCGAGTATTTATCCGAAATGAGTAAATACTCGTATTTTCTCGTTTTTATCGGATATTTACTCAAAATGATGGATATTTATATTTTTTGCGAATGGAATGGTTATTTTTTCAAATTCAATGGCAAGGATTGTCATTTGGGCTTTCCAAAAATTACATTACCGATTATTAGGTCTCAGAAGTCTCTCCAGTGAAGGAGAAGCAATGTGTTTCTCACTGCATTCTAACTCGGCCTCTATTTCTATGCCGTTTATCTCGTCTGCGTATCTTGGATCTGCGGATATTCTGTTTGGCTTCTGCAAAAAGTGTATGTGAGGGATTTGATTGACTGACAAGGCCCTCATAGAGGGACAAACGCCTGTTGGGGTCGCGAGACTGTCAAAACAGGTAACCGTGACCCTGAAACGTAAATGGCTAGTAAAGAAACACCGTGAATTTTAGCCAGTACAAGTCTGGGCGACTCATTTGCCGGTTTATCCACGTTAAAAAAGGGCGAAGGAAGCAATCGGGGTGAGAACATCTTGGCAGTGTCTCTCGTCATGACGAACGTCTTCCAGACTTTGCCCTAGAGTTAAATTAAGGAAGCGCTCCGCTATTACGAAGTTTCGAATTCCAACCATCTCCGGTGCACCGTCGCCATCGGAACCTGGCACACTGTTTCTGCTTGACCGAGCGCTTCGTGGTACAATCCTCCATGGTATCGGCGTTGTCTACTACGCCGATGACATGTTATAACTGTAAAATAAATAGGTTTTCTTTCTTCTTAACGACGCGGAAGAGGACGTACCGTGACTAGTCACTACCGATAACAAATGAACAGGGGTTGAACAAATGAACAGGTCCTGCCACAGATCCAGCAATTAGGCCTTGAGATGACGTCAATAAGGCCAAAGCCCTATGTTAGGTAAGGGTTGAAAACAAATTTTGTTGTCATGTTTTTTAAAGGAAACCGTTTACTCGTAATTTGAAACAAGTAGATTCAAATCAAATCTCGTAGTAAGACTCGGTGTCGAGTACGGTTAGACTCAGTAAGACTCGATAAGACTTGGTTAGACTCAGTCATACTCGGTCAGACTCGGTAAGACTTGGTAAGATTCTGACATATGGTAAGACTCAATCAGACTCCGAATCAGATTCAGTTAGTCTTGGTAGGACTCGGTCAGACTCGGAATCATACTCGTTAAGACTCCGTAAGACTCGGTAAGACACTGTCAGGCTCGGTAAGAATCAGTCAGACTCGATCAGACTTGGTAAGACTCGGTCAGACTTGGTAAGACTCGGTTAGACTTGGTAAGACTCGGCCAGACTTGGTAAGACTCGGTCAGTCTTGGTAAGACTCGGTCAGTCTTGGTAAGACTCGGTCGGACTCAGAATCATACTCGTTAATACTCCGTAAGACTCGATAAGACACGGTCTGACTCGGGCAGACTCGGCAAGACTCTGTCAGACTCGGTAAGAATCAGTAAGAATCGGTCAGAGTCATTCAGACTCGGAGTCAGACTTGGTAAGACTCGGTCAGACTCGGAGTCAGACTTGGTAAGACTCGGTCAGACTCGGAATCATACTCGTTAGGACTCCGTAAGACTCGATAAGACACGGTCTGACTCGGTAAGAAACGGTCAGACTCGGTAAGACTCAGTAAGAATCGGTTAGACTCAGTCTGACTCGGAGTCAGACTCGGTCAGACTTGGTAAGACTCGGTCAGACTTAGGAAAACTCGGTCAGACTCGATATCATACTCGTTAAGACTCCGTAAGACTCGGTCAGACTCAGTAAGAATCGATCAGACTCGGTCAGACTCGAAATCGTACTCGACACCGTAAGACTATAAGACTTGGTCGGACTCGAAGTCATGCTCGTTAAGACTTCGTAAGACTCGGTAAGACTCAGTCATACTCGGAATTAGGATCAGAATCGGAGTCAGTCTGACGGATACACTCAGTTATACTCGGTTAGATTTGATCAGACAAAAATGTACGGTCGCGCGTCCGCATCAGTTCTACTTTATAATTAATTAGAAAATGAAAATAATTATGTATTATTCAAGGTTTTGATTGGAAATATGAAAAAAAAACAACGTATTTGGAAAAACTTGAATATTTCCCACTTTTTCTAACGCTTTTAGTAATAGTTATTATTAAAGTGATTAAAAAAGTACTTTACGAATCTATATTATCAGATTTTCATGTATTTCAATCATTTTTCTTGTAAAATAACAAAATTTACGATGAACAAATGTAACATAAACTGTAAGTAGTATTTATCCACTGTTTTGGATAAAAACTCAAGTAAAAATGGAAATTTATTGAGTATTTACTCATTTTGAGTATTTATCCGGATAAAAACCCATCACTACTGGCAACAGCTAGTTTAGAAATATATAAGCATGTTTATCAGTTGTCTAGTATCCATAACACAAGCTCTGCTTAGCTTGGGACTAGATGGCGTTGTGTGATAGTTGTGGAATATTATTATTCCCTTTGGTTTCACTCCTAATAGGCTCCAATTGGTCATAGCGTGATGTTAAATGGCTATAATAGCCTTCCTATGGACAGTGAACGACAAGCTTATACTGGTTTTTTATAACTTGATGTGTAGCCGTCTGTACAACACTGCCCATGTATAATAGGACAGTAGGCAGCGGTACTTGAAGGGAAACTCCAACGACTTTGAATAGGTTTATTAACAACTTAGTTACGACATTCACTATTACATGAATATTGGGACAGCAACCATCTTAATAATAAAATTACCGAGACGCCTCCAGCGTTCAGCACCAGAAATCAGAATGCCCGCTCGGGCACCAACTCCTGACCAAGAATCCCGGCGTAAGCAAAAATCCAGCGCTCTGATTGGCTCGCGACACGCCACGTTGGTCTCGCGATCCAAACAGAGAGCTCTTTCATAGAATATTGACTCGTAAAAATCTGAAACCTAACAATCGTCCGTCCTGACATCGTGTGCGTCCCTGCACACGACACCAGGTGGTAACCTAACAATCGGGTATCTTGGCCAGTAGCTTTAATAACTTTACGTCAAAAAGTACAATGACAGTATTACGAAATATGACAACTTTCAATTATTTAATTGGTTGTGAAAGAAAAACCAAATGAACTTGTTATTCAATAAATGTATACAGACTAGGCGCTAGCTTAAACACAATAACTAAAAAGAAGAAAAAAAAAATAAAGAAACACCAGCATAAGATTTACTGGAGTTAAGTACCGTCAACACAAGTGATCGATTAATTGCGACACTAAATAATTTCACAAACAAAAATGGTAATCTTTTGATTGAAAAATAATAATACTATCAGATAATCTTGATAATTAACAATAAAAATTTTAGCAACATTACAAGTAACAAGGTCCGTCAGCAATCGATTTGCTGGTAATAAATGTAGTGAACCCAAACGGTCGATTAATTGGGTCAAAAATAAAAACCAAAGTCACGACCGATCGATTATGTCGTGCTAAAATATGCATACGAGTATTCTGAACGATCGATTAATCAGAATACTATTATTCCCTGAACGATCGATTAATCAGGGTGCCCTAACCTCCTGAACGATCGATTAATCAGGATGCCTATCGACGCCAGTACGAGCCGATCGATAAATGCTCATAGTGGCTGCCGTAGGTCTTGCCTTGACACTCGTTGCACCAAGCCACGATCCGATCGATTCTCGCGTACTTGCTCTGTAACAACGAATTATATCTGCGTAAGTAATTGTTCACACATTCCATGCAACAAGGGTAAGGATATTTTTCTACTCAATATACTGCCAGAATCATCAATGTCACTATCAGGACTCTCATCGATATCATTATCATTGATCTCTATGGCAGTCACATGAATCCACGGCTTCATGCGATCTGTTCTGTGTGTCAACAAGGCCTGGTATCGGGGCTACAACATAACGGTCCCTGCCTATAGTTTTCTGTAGAGTGTTGTTGAGTCCCCATTGGACTCGCCCAAAATGACTGTCCCAGCTCTTTTCACCATGTTTAATGCTCAGTGCCTTGAGGGAATCGAGAATCGTGCGGTTATACCGCTCGACCTGTCCGTTAGACCTAGGGCTAGAAACCGCATTTAGTACATGTTTGATTCCCTTATCTAAACAGAACCATACAGAAAATATGTTTCTAAACATACAGAAAATATCTTCTAGAGCCCTAATTGTGTTTTGGGTATTCGTGATTCTTACAGACCTGGGGAAACAGAATTTTGTGAAACCGTCAACAATCAACAGTAAAATTGTTAGGTTCAGAGTGGGGTTCGTCTTTTCCATTATCTGCAACACCTCCTCAAGGCGTTCAAGACACTGCTAAGGGTTTTTCCCATAAATAAGGACGTGATCGATGTACGCGGTTGCCTTATTAAATCGTGCTGACCCCAGTATGGTATTGATCATCCGTTGGAAAACGGCAGGCGCATTTGCTAAGCCGAACGGCATACGGTTGTATTCGTATTGACCGTCTGGCGTAATGAAGGATGTCAAGTGTTTGCTTTGCTCAGAGATTGGCACTTGGTAGTAGCCAGAAGCAAGATCAAGAGTTATGAAACAGGATTGACCAGAAAGTCGTGCCACTTCATCCTATAATATGATAATAGGCATAGGATACCTTTCCTTAATCGTCATTGAATTCAGCATACGATAATCTACGCACAGCCTTGAGGAATCATCTTTCTTTCGTACGAGTAAAATGGGACTAGCATAATCCGAAACAGATTCTCGTATCACGCCAGCATCCAACATTTCTCCGACCATTGAACACACCTTCTCCCGTTCGTGATGTGATAACCTGTATGGACGATAAACAACTGGACGTTGACTATTGAGTTCAATTTTCATCAACACTGGTACATCCTACCTCCTTCAACGAAGAAGCGAAGCAATGCTGATATTTCTGCAACATGTTCATTAAGTCTTTCCTGATCTCTGCAGGAATCCCCTCACCAACGCAGACCTTAGTTTCGTCGAACCTCCGACTATCTACAATCTCTTTAGATCGCTCATCAGCAATCCTATTCACCACATCAACTATTTCAGCACGGCAGAGAACCTGTGTTCAGATGAAATGTGGCAGGATTCAGAACAGGGCAAGACCATTATGTTGATTTCACCGTTTATCGAGCGATGAAGTCCGCCGTTGATGATCAGCAGCTCGTTAGTTTTCCCTGCAATACTAGTCCTCAGAAGGACATCGCCACTAAAAACGGAGTGAGCCTTTACTTTAACGAAGGCCGGGCCATAAGCTACGACCGACCTGGCAGGATAAAACTTCACTAAGGCGACCATCGTCGGCAAGCTCTGAACTAGGTAATTCTTTCCCGATATCGAAAAACTGCAATCTGTTCTTGTCCTTATAAACCGATATATGTGACTGCTCCGTGAAAGTCTGCCCCATAAGCTCAGGGACCTCCAGCAAGTGATCATCTACGGCTTTGCATGTCACTCTAGCCTCTACCCCATCAATGATCATTTCAAGATTTAAGTTCCTTAACGACTGAACTACACTATTCCCAAAACCCTTCATAAGTGTAGGAATGTTGTCGTGCGACAGACCTACTCCTTGACAACATATTCCTTAATGAGAGTAACGTTGCTTCCGAAATCTACAAACGCCTGGAGTTGAGAGAGTAGAGTTCAGAATTGTTGATTCTTATTTCTTTCAAAAACTTTGCCCCGGGATTATTTACGCTCGCGCTTTCTTTTATAAAATCGATTTACATAGTTTTCTGCACTGCACCACCCGTGTTAGTTACCTTATCATCAGATTTGACATAGCACTTTTCGGAGGTGTGACCAACTTTATTGCAACGCGTGCACTTCACCAGCGGCTTAGGGCAGTGCAAGAAACTATGACCCTTCTCCTTGCAGTTATAGCAACCAGCGACGTGATTCGGCCTAACATCAATTTTCGAGTTCGCTGCGGAGGCGGCGGATGAGTTGTCAAAATTCCTATTCCTATTATAAGAACGATCTGGACCGGATTGGTTGTAATCCCTATTACTCATCAAGTACTGTAACAGCTGATCTGGATGGGTGCACCGAAGTGCCAAGGCTCCCGACCTAAGAGACTTATCCGTAATGCCGTGCATTATACATTCTACCGCACGGGCGCTCGCTATCTCGCATTGGTTCGCTAAACTTAGCTTTTCATAATAGTACACCTCAATAGATTCATCGTACCTGCTTTTCCTCTTGATCATATTTTCCAAGGTCTGCCCATAATTCTGCTCACATGGGAATGCACCAATCAACTTTTCTTGCCATTCAGGCCACGTGTACAGTATAGTATTCAAGCTTTCGTACCATGTTTTGGCCAGACCTTGCAACTTTTGCATAGCAAAATGAGTTATGGTTCTTTCATCCCACCCGTACACCGTAGCGCACTCATTGACTTTTTTCAACCATACGTCCATGCGCTGATTCTTGGACGAAGGGTCAAAGTTTGGTAATATGTTTTTATGATCAATTTTCTGCAATGGTTGTAAAGCGCTCTGGTTCCCGGGGGGGTAATGCAAGACCATCCCTCAATTGTTTAAACAAATCGAATAAATCTCTTTTTGATAAAGAAGGGCTACATGACCGGTCAATCCGTTCGTGCCGTTGTCCCCGCTCGACGTGACGCTCCGCCCGTAGACCAGCATCCCGACGCCTCGCCTCGGAAGTGCTCCGTCGTTGACTGTCCGCCCGTAGCTCGCTGATGCGTCGCGATGCGTCGCGCAGATCTTCCACGGTGCGCACGTGTTCACGTTCCCGTCGAACTTCCTCCTCCAGCATCCGTAGTCGCTCACGTCGTAGCTCGATGTCCGGTTCCGGCCTACTACGGCTGGGGCTCCGACTTCGAAGGCGACTTCGGCTCTGGGTGGCAGAGTGGGTGTCCCTCCGACTCGGTGTTGCGAGCCTTCGTCGCCCCGGAGGCTGCGACATCGCCTGAAATCTCACGTCCACGGGTTTGAGAATCTAATTTGAGGTCTAACGCATTAGGAAATCAGGTTAAATAGGCTTTGGTAGTTCTTATTTGGGTAATTGGTGTATAAATTAGAAGGCCAGAGACAAGGGTAACTAAAAAACTATATAAGTTCAAGACATCTGTACAGTTAAAAATATTTCCTAATACAAATCTAGAACATTACCAGTTCTGGTTACAATAAACATTCATACTTGCTGGTTGGCAAAAGTATCCGGTCATGGTCCGGCTTTACTAGTTAATACAAGGTGTCGTTATTCACACACAAAATATCTTTGTTCATTACTTGGAACGTACTACATATAAACAATGTCGTAAGCAGATTATCTTGCTGGCCGGTGCGTGATTGCGCCCGCTTATAATGAATGCTTTAATCCATGTTATGAATAGTAAGTTTTAAGTTATATTATCACGCTGTTATTACAAATGGTACAAGTAGTGTTCGATTTTGAACATAAAAATCCTTTACTTATTTTCAACATGACCTCATAATGATGATTGAATCACGATAGAAATTGGGATGTTATTAAAGTCAAAGTATTCACAAGGTATGTCACCTCTAAAATAATAATCATGAGAAATTAATTAAACCTTTGGAGTATGTAATTTCAACCGACGTTGCTCAACAAAATTAACAAAAATATTTATCGCAAAAGAGTTTTTATACTTACAAGAAAACTCAGGAAGTATAGGTAATATATTTTTCCATTGAAAAGAAATACTAGAGTTAGGACACTTGAATGCGTTCCTAGTTAAAACCAAAGAAACAATAGGTATGCATGTGCAGTTGTGCACTGAGAAATGTTTTTGACTCACAATTTATTGTTGGTGCATCCGTCCTTTTTATTTTATATCCAACCAAAAATATAAGTAAAAAGGCAATATTAACTAATAAATCAGAGCTAGTTTAAATAATTGACGGCTTTTAACTCGATAATTACCCAGTAGACTTACTTGAAACCACGGGTAATATCGTTGCTAAAAGGGTGAGCTTCTAGACTGGCTTTAAAACGAATTACGGACAAACAAAGGAAGCATAAAATTTTGGGCGTGTACTTACGTTTTAATTGTTCATCCCACTTCTGAAGTATAATAGGACAGTAGGCAGCGGTACTTGAAGGGAAACTCCAACGACTTTGAATAGGTTTATTAACAACTTAGTTACGACATTCACTATTACATGAATATTGGGACAGCAACCATCTTAATAATAAAATTACCGAGACGCCTCCAGCGTTCAGCACCAGAAATCAGAATGCCCGCTCGGGCACCAACTCCTGACCAAGAATCCCGGCGTAAGCAAAAATCCAGCGCTCTGATTGGCTCGCGACACGCCACGTTGGTCTCGCGATCCAAACAGAGAGCTCTTTCATAGAATATTGACTCGTAAAAATCTGAAACCTAACACATGTCCATACAAGACCTTAGACGCCATTTCTTTGATCGAATCGAATCCAAAACTGCAAAGATTTTAATGCAAAAAATCGCAAAGAATTACGGCAAGTCTTGGAAACAATAAATGAAGGTAGAAGCATTGTGTTATTTATATAATAGGATTATGCTAAAAATAAATAACCAGAGTACGTTACAAAACATTGAATGACGTCAAACAATTGAACACCACGCCCCTCAAGATACGTAGGTAAAGGTTGATTGACAAGTAATAATATTTTATCTATACTACTAGCTTCTGCCCGCGACTTCGTACGCGGATCCTGTTGCTTATGCCAGCAGTCGGGGTCGTCAAAATCGAAGATCTGAAACGTCTGATGTTGAATTCTAGGAGCCTGGGGACGGGAATACAACGGGATGCGCGACACGATTCCAGACTTTCCAGATCTTTCATTTTTGTAAGACAACAGGAAATGCCCATCAGACTAAACAACTCTTGCTAAGACGTCATTCTTGTATATATTATAGTGTAGCTGGGCTCTTAGAGTTCCGCATCAGGTGATCCAGATCTTCAATTTTTATACGATGACAGAGAGTACTCATCAGGCTGAATAACTCTTGCTAAGACGTCATTCCCTTTTATGTTATAGTGTAGCTGGGCTCTTGGAGTTCCACATCAGGTGTTCCAGATCTTCAATTTTTATACATCAATAGAAGGTGCTCATCAGGTTGAACAACTCTTGCTAAGACGTCATTCCTGTATATGTTATAGTATAGCTGGGCTCTTGAAGTTCCACATCAGGTGTTCCAGATCTTCAATTTTTATACATCAACAGAAGGTGCTCATCAGGCTGAACAACTCTTGCTAAGACGTCATTCCTGTATATGTTATAGTGTAGCTGGGCTCTTGAAGTTCCACATCTGGTGTCCAGGATCTTCAATTTTATTATCTCAACAGAAAATGCTCATCACGTGGAACAATTTTTGCTATGGCATCATTTTTGTATCTCTTATAGTTTAGCAGGTCTGTTGCAGTTCTGCATCAGGTGTTCAAGTTTCCAAGATAAATTACAGCCTATATGTTAATCGAACTTAATATCTTTACAACAAAAAAAAAATCATTCAAATCCGTCCAGTAGTTCCGAAGATTAGCGTGCACAAACACACAGACAAACAGACAAACAGACAAAAAAAAATTTAATTACAGTTTCAGGTTCGGCATCGATAAAATAACAACCCCTGCTACTTTTTTTTTGTATATTTCCATTGTACAGACACCACTTTTCTACAAATTTATTATATGTATAGATAATATTTAAAGCTAATAAAGTTTGTTTGGTTGTACGTGCTTATCTCAGGAAATACTGGTTCAAATTGAAAAATCTTTTTGTTTTGGATCGTCCAATTTATCGAGGAAGCATATAGGCTATACTATATCGCGCTACTACCAAAAGGAGCCATCTGTTTTAAATCAAACAGTACGCAACGGTACCGGTATATGTCAATGCCTCAACTTTATTATGACTGTATGGAACAATCGTAATATCAAACGAACATGCAACTGTTGACTCACAAAATTTTTGTCGACAAGATTATCGTTCGTGAGTCGGTATTGCACTTTGTTAAATACATACATACAATACAATTGTACTAAAATATTTTTACATAGTCTACAGGTAGTTATTCTGGGTCTGACTGTTAAAGAAGGTATTTGAGTTTGGCATAGCACAATCTCCCTATAATGATCCCGTTGCTAGAACATAGTTCTCCTCTGTGTGAGAGGGGCCTGCGATTCACTACGCGGGCCCAGTGCGTGTAGTGTAGACGGCACAGGTCTTCGATTTTTGGGCCTAGGAAACGCCGGTTTCCTCACAATGTATTCTTTCACTGTTTTAAGAGCAGTGGTGATTAAATAAATTACGCACCGAACGTGTTGAAACCTACTACATACTTACAAATCAAAGTCGGGGTCACCATCACTGCTGGTCTTAAAAGGCCACTTTAACAACATCACAATATGGTTTGCCATAAGTTTTGTAAAATGGGTATATTCTATACTAATATGATGTAGCTGAAGAGTATGGTACGCACTAATCTCAGGCACTCCTGGATTGAATTGAAAAAAATCTTTTTGTGTTGAATAGTCCATCTAACGAGGAAGGCTATGAAACATAACACCAATACAATCCTGGGGGGGGGAGGATGAAATCACCGGAAAAAGCTAGTAGTGTGGATAATTGATAAAGAACAATTTTATCGCAATTCTTTAAGCAACATTGCTGAAGTGGCGTCCCCTGATCTTTAAAGATAAGATACTGTTATTAATATATCGTGTAATGCAGGACGCGGAGATGAATGCTCGCTGACCAATTTCCAACCGTTTCAATCGTGACTTTCACCAAAGTGTTGTATAAATAAAAAACTCAAGCAACAGGTCACGATTCACCGCACTTAATTTAACTTTCTATGTTCTTAGGGTTCCTTACCTAAAGGGTTAAACGGAACCCAATTACTAAGACTCCATCTGTCACTAGTTGATTTTCCTCAGAAGATGTATTTCTGTTGCCACTCTAACAACAAATAGTAAAAAAACAGAATAAAAATGTATTTTTAAGGGGGCTACATACAACAGACATGATTTTGCTGTTTTTTTGTAGATAAAATGGTACGGAACCGTTCGTTTACGAGTCCAACTCGCACTTGCTCGGTTTTTAAAGTAATAAACACTCACAATAGTATTGATGTACTGCAATGTCCGTGAATGTAAACTGTTTGCCGTAATATTGATCTTTATTCCATCGTTTTATAATCCTCATTATTACTAGAAAATTGAAAATAGTTAAAAGATAAGAAAACGGCTCATGAAAAACGCTGGCAATGCTGATCCTATGACCAAAAAATACGCCTGACTTTGGTCCCGTGAAGAGAACGAGTGAGTGTCAAAGATATGCTAAACCCTCTTTAACAAATCCACTCGGACACCATGATTGAACCGGTTCAACCCCAAGCAGCTTAAACTTAAAGCACCCTAAAATATATATTTGGGGTGTTAAGAGGTCAATCACAAATTTTGTCAGTCTACATTTAGGTTAGAGGGTACGGCAGGGTGCGACACTGGGGCCTGTATTAGTGCTGAAATAGAACGAACGATTATTATAATTAAACATTTTTCTAAATTGATGTGTTCGAATAGCATGCGAAAATGTAATAAAGGACATTTTAGTGTTAATAGCTCTTTCATAATGCAATTCTGGGACTACTGGGATTTGACTGGCCTGTTGGTCTAGTGGTTAGTGACCCTGACTGCTATGCCGGAGGTCGTGGGTTCGATTCCCACCCAGGACAAATGTTTGTGTGATGAGCATGATCATTTGTTCTGTGTCTGGTTGTAATTTATCTATAATATGTATGTATTTAGAAATATATAAGTATGTTTATCCGTTGTCTAGTACCCATAACACAAGCTCTGCTTAGCTTGGGACTAGATGGCGTAGTGTGATAGTTGTGGAATATTATTATTATTACTACACTTTTATAAAACCAATCTTATTTTTTTTAATAGTCTTTCTTTACTTATTCATTTCTTAGTATCTACTGTCTCATTCACATAACTAATACTGGCTCAAATTATAAGATTAAAGTGTTTCACATTAATTGTTGGCTGATATGATAATTAATTGATAATTTGGATTACCAAGAAAATTGTGATCACGTTCAAATGACTCATCATATTTTACAAGGAGTTACTGCCTATCTAACCTTCACAGTGCAGTCAGAACCTACTTATTCTAAAGACATAGCTAACACTTTTTTAATGAGTCCTCGTACTGGCTAAAAACCACACTGTTCTTTGGTTGCCCTTTGCAACATTACCTGTGACATTACCGTGACTCTAACCAACAGTTCAAGTGACTTATGTAAGCCATGCATATCAATTTCAGTTCCTGTCTTACTTGCAAGCGTGCAACACATATTACCATCAGGGTGCTGACCTGTCTGAGGATTTGGAACCCTTCCTCAAGACTACAGCTGAAGATGTAAGTCATGCTTTGTTCTCTTCGTTTTAGACCCGCAAATGATAATTATTATGATTCTTCTTACCTCACTATTTTGGATTGTGGATGTGATCAAAGACACATCAACCAGATTAAATACTCTACGGAAAATAGAAGTGCAATATATTTATCATCTGATTAAGACCACAGGATCTTGCTGGATGCAAGACTCTTCCAATCGGTCTTACTGGAAATCTCTAATAGGAAAGGCATTATGTCAAGCAGTGGTCGTCAGACGTCCTAGGGCTGAAATGTTGATTGGTTCGGTAGATATCAAACGCATCCATAGCAACTTAGCATACCACAACTTTGTGGTAAAGCATCCTTATTGTTTGGTACCAATAATCTTTATTTAATCTATATCTTTCTTTCTATCTATATCTCTATCTATCCATGAATCTTAGTAAACAGTCATCACCAGTAAATACCACACTAACTACACCACACACAACAAATCAATTCTATTCACCGTTAACGATGTATTTAAAATTAACAACATAACAACGTCAATTGACCGTGATACACAAACCATTACCACAGCTCGTCATGTTAATAATGTACAAGAAATATTCAATTTTACAAGTATTCATCGCTAATGATCACATTTTCAGATCGCAGCTATGCGTAACGACACAAAAATACTCGACAAGGAGATGGAAAATCGCCATACGATTGTAAATAGCAAAGACACGGTCCTTCCCAGCTGTAAGTCGAGCCAAGCCGAAGGAGACTGCAAGGATGGATTGTTGAGTACTCCGTGCCTTAAAAATATGCCTCGAATGCAAGGCTATCTGTTCAAAAGGACTTCGAATGCCTTCAAGACATGGAATAGGAGATGGTTTTATTTGTACGATAATCGTCTTGTGTATAGGTGAGTACATAATTCCTAACTTGAATTATATTAGCTCACCGCCCTAGCTCCCTAGCTCATTAAAATTCAATCTTGCTCCTTTGTTTTTAACTGCTGCTTCTCATTGCACATCCTACGGCTTGAATTGCCAAATTCGGTCGTTAATTGGTTACAAACAAAGATCCAACCGAAGATAGCAACTGGAATCGATTATTAATTTCCTGATTTAATTTACAAGGAAATATTTTAAGGGGCGCATATCTTAGAGCGCAGCAGGCATTTAGAGTGATTTCCCCCCCTCCTGTCACGTGGCATCACAGCGCTTTTCAAATGAACTTCGCTGACCCCGTTGGAAAACTTACCACCTTGAGCTTTTTCTAGCCTAGTACTTTGGCAGGCCATTTAGAGTTACCTTATCCCCGCGCTGCGTGTCACGTGGCGTCAGAGTGCAAGACATACCACCTTGATCTTATACTAGCCTAGTACTTTTGCTGGTTAGTGACATTCTATCAGTTTATAAGCATAGCTGGAATTTAAAAACTTTTTACTTTTGAAAAATGCGCAATACAAAGCGTCTCAAGGAGATATCGACACGGGCATATTATTGCATACCTTCATGCATTTTTATTTCGAGAAATTCTTTGAAACATGTTTAAAATTCATCTCTCTTCAATTTATTTAATAAAAAACAGTGTATCCAAGTTAAAGCACAAGTTACTTGTGCACTAAAAGTAAAAGTAACATATTATTAGAAAAAAAGAAATAAAAAACAAATAACAAATCTTTATGTAATGCAAAAAGAATATCATATCAAGTAAGGATCGAACCCGAACCTCGTAGCTTACCAGTCCCGGCGTTCTTCCGTTCGGCTACCCGGTCCGCTGAGTAAACATTTAAAATAGCTGTTCATAAACTATGTCATGATTTTTCATTGGTTCTGATAAAATACAGCAGAGGACGAAGCTTTATCTTTCACATTTTATGTAATCCTGGTACTATCGGGACAAATGCATGCAAATTTTACGACTCTCCTATCAAACGATAAGGCTGCGTTTCCACCAGAGATGTGCGAGGATGCGTAGCTAGGGATGTGTTTGTAAAGAACCAATAGAATCGCTTCATTTACCTCGCTTTGGTCAGCACAGCTCTGGTGAAAACGGCTGAGCGGAGCTAGATTTTTGCGCATACAAAACAAGCGAGGGATTTGTTCGAGGGATGTGTGAGAGGGATGTGTTGCGAAGGATGTGTACGAGAGATATGTACGAGGGATGTGTTGCGAGGGATGTGTAAGTGGGATATGTTGCGAGGGATGTGTTGTGTCTTCACTCCCACTACACCGCACCCTCGTCGCCACATTTCACAGCTACGCTACACATCCTCATAGGCACATTTTCATGCACAGCTTTGGTGGAAACAACCACACCTTTTACAGCACAGCTAAACATCCTCGCACGACACATTTCCATCGCACATCTCTGGTGGAAACGCAGCCTTACTGACTGAAGTGAAGCGATGCGCGCCGGCCGTGACAATTTATAAGGGGCCATAACTTGTCCTGAATTCAGGATCCGATATTCAGAATATGATTTAGAGTAAGAAACTTAGTCGCCAAAGCATGTACTAAATCGTGTCCTAATTAGGATGCTACTCGTCCTAAATGCAATTACACTTTCCTGAATTATGGACGTCCTGAATATCGGAGCCTGAATTTAGGACAGTGTAAATTGCCCCTTATGTTTTGAAAGTCTAAAATAGTTTGAAACACCGCCCGCAGTGATGATATCTTTCGTAATATGTTTGCCTGGTAAGATCGTCAAAAAATGCCCTTAAAAAATAAATGAAGGAACTTCGTGAAAATAAATGTGTGTTTACTTACGCTAATGTCAAAGAAACTCTTTCATATCTATGATCGCCTAGTACTAAAAACTTCGTGTATGACTTGTTAGAGCAGTGTTGTATAGTTTATGTGGCAGATTAGATAGAGACAAAGATACCATAAGAGAGAAACATCGAAGATATCATGGTGTCTCTGTCACACGACAGTGACAGAAATATACTTCGATGCCGCATGCACTGTGTCTGTAATCTAACCGTTGCGTTTTATGCTTTCCTGTTAACGTGGCTACAAAATTACACTAAATAGTTAAAACTCAGAAATAAATGATATTACGTATATTATATCGATCACTAGCGGGGGGAATGGCGCGAGCCAGCAAAAGCGACACAGGTCCTACCTCGGACACGCCTCGCGGGCGACTGAAGCAATGCGTGTAGGGCACGTCGTTATATAGTAAAGGGTAAAAAAAAAACAGAAATGTTTAGAAAAAAAGTAACCAGAAATTGTTCTGACAAACATCATTACCTATCTATTGATATGTTTTTTAGGACCAAAAGCATGGTCTACTTCAAGTACCACTGAAAAAACGTTAAAAAAATCTCTATTTTCGCGATTTTTTTTGATCAAGTCAAGTTATAAATATCGCGTTTTCAACCAGAGATTAATTTAGATAGTTTATTGAACTACAACATATATTTTTTTCGGATCGAAAAAAAGAATATTTGATTGTTTATTGTTGAATCAAAAATAGGACGATTCCTGATTACCTGGCCTTAACTAGAGACCCGATAATGGCAACCAAACAGTTATTTTAAAACATCAATTTATTATTTTCGTACTATAAAACAAAGTCCCTCGCCGCATCTGTCTCTCTGTTCGCGTTATAAGTCCTTTTTAAAAAAAAATCAAACCGACGAAACATCGAACTGAAAAGCAAAAAATAAATTTTGAGGCGGCGCCAAACAAACAAACATATAAATTAACTATTTGAAGAGCAGAATAGCTCGTTTTATAGGTTGTCGTAGCTATTCATTGATTGTTTCTTTGGCGCCGCCTCAAAATTTATTTTTTGCTTTTCAGTTCGATGTTTCGTCGGTTTGATTTTTTTTTAAAAAGGACTTATTTTTTACTTTTGAGTTTCCTATCTCGTGTCAATTTCTGTAACTAAAAACTCTCAACGACTGTCATACCCCAGCTACGTCTAAAGTTCTCATCAATATGAGTGAAATGAGCCCAAATATGATATAGTTGCTGTTAACTGTTAAGGATCTCTTGCTACTGCACTCTGTCACCATCCTCAGACCCTCGATGACAATTATACCCCAGCTAGGTATAAAGTTTTCATCAAGACTAGTGAAATGAGCCCAAACACGATAAAGGTGCTGTTAACTGTTGAGGACCTCTTGCCCCTGCTATCCGTCACCATCCTCAGACCCTCGATGGCAATGATACCTCAGCTAGGTCTAAAGTTCTCATCAAGCTGAGTGAAATGAGCCCAAACACGATATAGCTGTTGTTAACTGTTAACGAACTCTTGGGACTGACTTCACAAAATAACAGGTATCTGGAGTTGATCTGATGATGGTGACGCCATCATGTTATGTTCTCCACATTTCTGCTATATAATATGTCCTCAGAACTACAATTGTTAACTTTATTTCAACAGAATCGGTTCATAATTGAAAACTCTGTAGGAAGATTGACAATTAATTCCTTTTTTTCTACCCTTAGAGGCCGATTTTAGTTTTGAAATTTAAATGGGACCAACTTTGAGATATACTCTTTCTAACAAAAAAAGAATTTTTGAAATCGGACCACGTTAGGAAAAGCTATGCGTGGTCATACATAAAAAAAAAAAAAATATACATGTCGAATTGAGAACCTCCTCCTTTTTTTTTCGTCGGTTAAAAATACAAAAACTTCTGAACGGATTTTTATACAGTTTTCACTAATAGATAGAGTGATTCATTAGGAAGGTTTATGTGTATTATTTGTTAACGTTTTGTATAAATTGGTTGAAATATGATGATAATAATTAAAAATTATGGAAAAAGTCAAGTTCATCAAAAACGCTATGTAATCGTTTTGAGATGTAACAAAAAAATAGTTATAATTTATACTCTGCTACGTCCAAAACCGGGGCGGGTCGCTAGTAAAGTCAATGTACCTGGAATAAAAAAAAATCATACAATAGGTATATAAAGTGCGTAAGTATTGCGGTTTTCTGATCGGAGGTACGATATGTAGGTCAATGACGTCATACGTTGTTTATCGGTCTACTTCTTTATCCATTGTTTATTTGTTCGATTAGATTCGAATGATAAGATTGGGCAAGACAATTTGCTCAATCGATTTGGTTTTTACGTAAATACCGTGACGGATTATAAAGTCACATCTTTGGTTTGAATTACGTGAAACGTGACGTAATTTTTGACTCGTAATTTATTTTAATAGATACATTATATTATACCTATAAGAAAATTTAGTCTATTAGAGCAACAGACCAACATAACAGTTTTAGGAATTTCAACACAAAAATATTTTTTCATTTCGACCCAATTTATCCCAATATTACTTTCCTATAGTTATCTTCTTACACGCGGCCAAATAAAAAGCTCCATAAAAAAACAATTTTATGAGAAAAAGCTATTTTACATAATACACAAATAGTTTATATCCTGGAGGATATAAACTATTTGTGTATCAAACATCCAAATCCGTTCAGTAGTTATTGTGTGAAAGAGTAACAAACATCCATCCTTTCATACATCCTCACAAACTTTTGCATGTGAATTTGAGATGCTTTGAATATGAGTGTGACCATGTGTTGTATGTTTTTAGGAAAAGGACAGGTGAACTAAACGTGACTGTAATGGAAGAGGACTTGAGACTGTGCACCGTGAAACCAGTGCTTGACGGAGAGAGGCGATATTGCTTCGAAGTATTGTCACCCTCAAAGTAAGTATTGAATTTATGGAATATGCATGCTGATACCATCAATAAATAATTTAACATGTAAAAATCGCGTACGAAAGTTGATCCTATCAAAATAGCCCCTAATGAAATGTCGAATTCATCAATCGCCTACATGCATACTTAATTATCTGAATACTTAATTTATTCTAAGTTAATTTTGAGTGAACATCAATCAATTCCTTTTATGGCTCCGGTGCCTCCAGTGGAAAAAAATTTTTGTTAGACATGGTAAGGAGCTTCCAAAACTTTTACAGCCTTCGGCGCACACACAGGCTTAGGATTTTTTCTGGGCGCCCTAACTAGTCGATACCAGGTGAATAATAAAACAAAAACACCTGGTTCCGAACTACACGAAATCAGAACACGTGAATCTGAGTTTTTTGCTGCAAAGGAGATCAAGGACTATCCTCTTCTTTCTGGTGGATATTTAATACAAATAGAATCTTGGTTCCACTCAATATCAGTCCGGAGAACCCCCCGGAAATCCCGCTGTACTCGCTCAAACTGTGCGTTGCGACGAACAGTTTGGTAACCCCTGAAATAGAATATATTTTCCTTAGATTCAGAATACACAAATAATTTATCCTCAGGAGTCACATGCTCCAAGCGGACTCAGAAGAGATGCTCAACTGCTGGATCACGGCGCTGCAGAACGGTATCCGTTCCGCCATACAGCAGGGTCAGAGTCGGGAGCATCCTGACACTCAGCTTATACTGGTGCCAGATGACAGACCCTCGGAGAACAGGCACAGCGTCACCAATGTCAGGGGCATGCGGAAAATCAGGTGAATAGAAGAGAATACCATGATGCAGGATCAAATCAAAGTAGACCAGTTACAGGCACTTTTGAATTGTCAAAGATTTAAAAAATATAATAAAGTACTACAAAAAACTTTTTCAAAAAAAATGTAACCGCCTTCAAAAACAACCACAAATAAGGGTAAAATAACCTTCAAAATTTTTCTTTCGGAAGTCGGTGGCAAAAAAAGACAATGAAATTAATAAAAAAAAGTCACCGACTTTTACTCTTTTTAGTTTAAATATTCAACCACAATTCTTGTCAAATACGAGTTCATCATTTTCTTACATGAGCACTAGAATTTTGTTATCCGTAACACCGGTAATAACATCGTTAAAATCTCGCACATTCATTCCCTATCTCGAAAACTACTGAGCCGATTTTGATAAAACTTGCATTATTTCCTAAGTTGAACGATACCTAGTACAACAAAAAAGAATTACTTAAATCGGACTTGTAGTTCCGGAGATATGCGAACACAAACATAATTTACTAAATCAGTCGATGCCAAGTCCTTACTAGAGGAGTTGTACCTTCCATCATCAGCTCAGCTACATGAGATGATGATTACCATACGCAAATACTTAAATTACTCCATAAAATTTGCCTTTGCCTCCTAAAAAACTTCCTAGTGTGTGTGACCAAGTTTTTTTTTAAATTAATAACATGAACTAAAAAATGTTATTTCTCACGAACGGCCCTTACGCGTCCTTGCCGCAGTGAGTAGTGGCTTAGCACGGGGTGGCGAGCGGTAAGATCATGGAAATGTTTGAAACACGCCACATGAAGCCGCTCATAGCGAAAACGCGCGCTATTTTGTCTGAGCGAATCGCCACAGTGGCACGCGATGTTAGCAACGGCAACAAAAGTATTTGAGCCACCATATAGTGTTGCAGAGAAAAACTGGACAGTTCATAACGTGGATAAAGAGATAGGATACTTCTGATCCCGGAAGTATAACTCCATGATTTATGTTTGGCCATTTTCTGGACTTTGTATTGTTTCTAGGATATGGGAGCAACTTCTAAGTATACCGGGTAACAACTACTGCTGTGACTGTGGCAGCCCGAACCCACGCTGGGCTAGCATCAATCTTGGCATCACACTCTGTATAGGTATGTACTAATTATGATTTAGATTTCCACCTAAAAAGAGACTCGGTGAGCAGAATAGAGATGTACAGGAATCGACCAATCATGTTGCTTAAAATTCGGAACAAGTCTCGTTTCTCGTCTGCGATTGGTCGAATCTTGCACGCTTCTTCTTCACTCCGTCCATCGGTCATAAACAAAAGTACAATCTTGTTTATTGTCACGCCTTTTGAATACGTATTCCTTGTAATATTAATAGATGTGTATTTCTTCTAGAATGTTCTGGCATACATCGGTCCCTTGGCGTTCATGTTAGTAAAGTAAGATCACTTACTTTGGATGACTGGGAACCGGAAATAATAAAGGTATTAATTTACTTTTTCATTAGCCGCGACACATATACACAACAACTTAGAACGGCAACCCGAAGTATTTACTACACATAATAAAGTTTTATTCGGTTCGTGCCGATCGGAAAACACTGTTCGGCAACTACTACTAAAATTTACATGTTGAATTCACTTCCTGATTAAGCCAAGGAATATTTTCCCAAACGGAACATGTCCTCATTTATTCGATAAAACCGCCCAGCTGTAATGACGGAATATCCATGGAACATATCTGTGGTTCTCACCATAGTTCTAGTATTTTGTAATCTTTGAAGTAAAACAATAAAATATATTTTAACTTATTTAGGTTATGGCAGAGCTGGGTAATAAAATAGTGAATTTAATCTATGAAGCCAATGCTGAAGGAGCTACCATCCCGAGGGCCACCCCAGATTGTGAAACGTAAGAATTTTTCTTAAATACTTTCTTATATCGTTTGTAGCGTAACATAGACTTTAAAAAGATATTTGTAGAAATTAAATGTAAATGATTAGATTAAACTAAATTTCCATAAGAGCCAAACACTAATAGCGGCATTACAATATCGACTTTATCTAAATGTACATAAATAACACTGTTAATTGCCGGGCCTGCAAAATCAGTCTACTCGTTCGTTCGTTCGAAAGTTCGTTATTGCAGTCGAGGCAGAATATTCACTCGAGCCGGTAGGCGAGGGTGATAAAGTGCGAGAACTAGGGTGAGACGAATACATGAAATAATTAGATATTTACAGCAGAGCAGGTGATGAGAATTTTTCTTTTTCAATAGAAACGTACGCGAGGCGTGGATCCGCTCCAAGTACGTTTCACTACTGTGGGTGAAGGACCTCGTGGGCAGCAGTGGCTCTCTCACTACGAGCGACAGTCCGCTTCGGGCCGGCCGGCGATGGTCCGTGCGCAGGGCCAGGCGCAGGTAACTATATCTTACTATTAAATGCATTATAGATTGTAACTAGCCGGACGTGCCAATCTCCGATTTTAAATAACGCTTGCCATGATCGGTCTAAAGCTGGTAACAAACTATCAGACGCGTCCGTCAGGTACTGCCGAGAGATGCGGCTTATTGATATCTAGCAAATACATTGAATACTACGCTGTGCAAACTATCGGTCGGACGTGACCTTGAGTCGCCCTTGAACGTTCGGACGTCCGAACAGAATCTAGCCGGCTGGATATTTGTGCGTCCGAAGACGCCGTCGGAACTACCGTGCACACTGCTAAGCCGCGTCTCTCAGCCGCGGCTGACGGACGCATCCGATAATTTGTTCTCAACTTAAGGACGGTAACCTTTCATTAAATACTGCTCATTACTATAAAAAATAACAAGTGATAGCCGGAACGCCGGAAGAAACTCGTTATGATAGGGGATAACTATCCACAGACCAAACTGTACGGCTGTTATTATTTATCCACAAACTTCTCTTATGTATGTAAATATGTGAATGGATTAAACGGAAACAATTTTTTGTTTCAGGGTCCGTGCTGCTCCCTCGGTGCCTGAAACCATAGTTGACGAAAAAAGCGATGCTAACAGTAATACCAGCGGTTAATATCAAAACAACAATTAGAAATAGTTTCTTTCCGAATTAAAAATACATAGCAAAAATAAGATGTCTATTTTACGATGAATAGTGTAGTTTCCAGGGTCAAAATAATTACATTCTATTTAGTCCGTATTTTAGATTATAAAAAAAATATTGGACACGTATTTTTTCTTTTTTCGATTAAACAAAAAAGAACAAAGATAATAGCCTATTTAAGTTACCTGTGACGTCATTCTGCGCGAAAAATGCCACGCATCGTGACGTCACACGTAACTTGAATAGGCTATATCTTTGTCATTTTTTGTCTAATTTACAAATAAAAAAATACGTGTCCCTTATTTTTGAATAATCTAAAAGACGGACTAATTACATTTTTTTAGGCAACTAGCCTATTTAGTGTCCGTTACCCAGGCCAGATGTTGTCGAAAATGGTCATTTGAATCTTATAGATAATTAGATTTGCGGCTTCTGTAATTGTTGCGCACATTTTTAAATTTGTTGCGCTAATAGTTTTTTAATTATTTCACAAAAACATTTCCTGCTGGGGTAACGTTACCCCAGCCAGACCTTTTTCTTTCTAATGGAAATATTTTAATAAATACTAGCTATAAAATCAGTTGTCTAGATGAAGTAAATGTTGTGACTTATTTTGTGTTTATTCTTTCTTCGGTTGCGAAGTTATTCGAGATTTTGCTGGAGTAACGTTTTCGGATTTGCTAGATCTTTGAAACGGTTAAGCGGATTCTTATCATATTTTGTACATGACTTCTTAGGAACTAGTTTAAATTTGTTTTGCAATAAAAAAACCAAAATAATACATAGCTTAAAGGTTATTTCATTAAACAGAAAAACACTTCAATTGCTCCCAGCACTCTCAATAAGGGGTCTAAAGACTTACTTTAAACATTATTTTGAAGCTTGTAACTGCCTACAAATGTATCTGAAGTTTCATTAGTATCCTGTAAGTATTTAACAAGTTATGATCATATTTAGTTCCTCACGAGCACGGTCTTAATGCGCGCGGTGTTATTTGGCCACTGGATTGGATAAATGAACTGAATGTTATGTCAATTATTAGTTTTTTAGTTCAGTTGTTTATCAGTAAAACTTCAGCTCAGTACATTGGATAATTAAGGAGATAATACGATTAAAGTCATTAGGAAGTGAATGACCGTGGTAACCCGACCAAGTTTAGGTGGTTACGAAAAAGCGAAAACGCAGAACATTATGGTACCTTCTAAAATATGTAGGATAGTGTTACAAATTTAGTACAGACATGTACACAAGTTTTTAAAAAACTACATGATTTTTAAAGATTTTTTATTGACAGGTAAAATAATCATGTCAATTAAACTTTTAAAGTATTAATAAACTTATACTTAAAAAAAAAACACAATTTAAAATTACAGGTGGTAATTTTGCTTTTTTGAAATTTTCTGTTATTTTTTGGTTTTAAAAAAAAAAGAGTACTTACTTTTTTTTTTTGTCTAAATTGTATCCCGACATTGACAACGATAAAAATCGTTCGCGAATTTCATTAATCAAGTTTCAAGTCATAATAATTATGTTGACAATGTATACACAAAAACCTTCCACTTGAATCAATATATCTATTAAAAAACTGGCCAAGTGTGAGTCGGACTCACCCATGAAGGGTTCCGTAGCAGCAAGGAACATATTATAAACGTTCTTGTAGTTGGTTGTAACTTTGAAAGGTAAATTGCGGATTACGGTTTATAACGTATTAAAAAAAAACTAATTACTTGATCTTGTTCAAACCAATTTTCAATTGAAGTTGGCATGATAATGTACATCATTTTTTTTTATTAATCTCATATTTTAGAAGTTACAGGGGGGGGGGGGGGCAACATTTTGATCAGTTTAGAAAAAAACGATGTTAGTAACCTCAATATCATTTTTAAACACCCATCCATAGATACACCACACGTATGGGTACGGTGAAAAAATCATTTTTGAGTTTCAATTGTAAGTATGGGGGCAACCCCCAAAATTAGTTTATTTTTATTTTTGTGTGAAAATCCTAATGCGGTTCACACAATACATCTACTTACCAAGTTTCAACAGGATAGCTCCTACATTTTCGAAGAAAAGTGGCTGTGACATACACGGACAGACAGACAGACATGACGATTCTATAAGGGTTCCGTTTTTTGCTTTTTGGCTACGGAACCCTAAAAAACTGCTTCGGAATACGTTGCGTAGTTTTAAAGATCTAAGCAAACAGGGACAGTCAAACAGGAAGAAACTTTGTTTTATAGGTACTTTGTAGCGAAGGATAAATGTGTCGTTATCATTGTTGAGAATTCCAGTCCAGGTAAAAACTAAGTACGAAAAAAAGATAATAATAAGTAGGTAAGTTCCTAAATTCAAATTTATTATTATTCAATTTAATTCAAATTACCCCTTCACCCCACCCCTCTCGCGTCCCACCGGACGACATGTTATAACGGTGATTTTTGATAAGTTTGTGCAACTGGTAGATAATAATAATATTTTAATTATAGTACAGATATTATTATGTATTTTGACAGTGTACGCGTCTGTACCGAAATTGTAAGGTGTATTATACTAAACATTTCAAAAGATAGTATAATGTTCTGCGTTTTCGCTTTTTCGTAACCACCTAAACTTGGTCGGGTTACCACGGTCATTCACTTCCTAATGACTTTAATCGTATTATCTCATTAATTATCCAATGTACTGAGCTGAAATTTTACTGATATACAACCGAACTAAAAAACTAATAATTGACATAACATTCAGTTCATTTATCCAATCCAGTGGCCAAATAACACCGCGCGCATCAAGACCGTGCTCGTGAGGAACTAAATATCATCACAACTTGTTAAATACTTACAGGATACTAATGAAACTTCAGATACATTTGAAGGCAGTTACAAGCTTCAAAATAATGTTCAAAGTAAGTCTTTAGACCCCTTATTGAGAGTGCTGGGACCAGTTGAAGTGTTTTTCTATTTAATGAAATAACCTTTAAGCTATGTATTATTTTGGTTTTTTTATTGCAAAACAAATTTAAACTAGTTCCTAAGAAGTCATGTACAAAATATGATAAGAATCCGCTTAACCGTTTCAAAGATCTAGCAAATCTGAAAACGTTACTCCAGCAAAATCTCGAATAACTTCGCAACCGAAGAAAGAATAAACACAAAATAAGTCACAACATTTACTTCATTTATACAACTGATTTTATAGCTAGTATTTATTAAAATATTTCCATTAGAAAGAAAAAGGTCTGGCTGGGGTAACGTTACCGCAGCAGGAAATGTTTTTGTGAAATAATTAAAAAACGATTAGCGCAACAAATTTAAAAATGTGCGCAACAATTACAGAAGCCGCAAATCTAATTATCTATAAGATTCAAATGACCATTTTCGACAACATCTGGCCTGGGTAACGGACACGCCTATTTAATGACATTCGCTCACATCGCAAAGATGCCATTTTAACAGGATACCTCGGTTTACCCTTTCCTAAAATAAGGCCATTGATTGTTGTCCAAAACGCGTTGTTTAGCGGCCCATTCACGACCTTGCCGTTGTGAGCCGTGAAATCGTTCTGGACGGCGAGCTTCAAGGTCAAATGTATAGAAATGATTGAAACACTCCACGAGGCGCCGCTAGTGGTAAATTAGCTTACTTACAAAGTAATTAATGTCATATTTGCGCCGCCCGCCTCACCGCTCACCGCTTAGTCCAAATTCTTGAACAGGCCGTAATAAATTGTTTGTTGTGTTTATCAGTGTCAGAAAGTTCAAGCAAATCAGATGGCAGTCCTGTGCTACTAATCGGTACTGAGTTGGCCAGCGACCGAGGAGTTGATCTCAGCCTACCTTCTGACCACGACTCCACGGAGGGAGAGGACAGCGATGAATTAGGTTAGTTATGTGCTAAAATTTATCTCTACACAGTTTACACTAATAATATAAAACAATATACAACAAGAACAGCCGTACAAACCGATCTTTCGGGTTAAGCTGCGCTTGCCGGGGTCGGTCTGTGGATGGGTAACCATCTGTTATGGCGAGTTTCCTACGTGACTCGTTTATAGATCTTTGACAGTTGTTACTATTAGTCAGAAGCTCTAAAAATGTCTAACAACTAGTCGTACCATGGGGTATCGTATTACCCACTTACTGGGTTGTGGAGGTCCGACAGGCAGTCGCTCCATGTAAAATACTGATATTCAGCTGCATCTGATTCGACTGGAAACCAACCCCAATTTATAGTTTTGGGAAAAGGCTAGGCAGATGATGACGATGCTACAACAACAAGATATATACATTTTGATGCTTTATAATTGCACTCGGGGCAAAATCCCCACCCGAGCCGTAGGTGAGGGTGTTATGTAGTCAACAACATATTGTGTGTGGTACAGTGGCGGAGGACATGTCCCGCCTGTCCCCGGACGCCGTGCTGCAGCGCGCGGCGCGTGCACACAACGTGGCCGTGATGCGCGGCGCGCTGGCGGCGCGGGCCGACGTGTGCGCGCGCGCACCCGACGGACGGACGCCGCTGCATGCTGCCGTGCTCAGCGTGAGTATTTTATGTTGAATTCTTTAGCTTTTATACCTTATTATACTATGTTATTCCACGCGAATAAAGATTATTCGTACCCATCTGCCCACGCTTTCCTCACATTTTGGATACAGCTAAATATGAGTATAATAAGCGCAGGCTTGCGTACGACAAGTAATAAATAGCTTGCAGTCCGATCAAGGACTAGGCCCAAGTTGACGACGCGTCGTGTTCCATGCGCACCTTTCAAGATCTAAAAGCACCGCGGCCATGAAGTCCAAAGGACAACTGAAGAAACTAGGAAATTTTCAGGCGGTCAAACCAGACAGGCCCTTCAGCTCTATCCGGAAAGCTTATTTGATATTATGTTCCTACAAAAAAATATAAAATATCATGAAATCGAACCAGCCCATACAAGGTCAAACTCTGGGCACTCCCTACATGAACATTGTAACATAATATTATGAACTACTTTTACCCGCAGTTTCACTGCTGCTCGGCCCCTATTAGTCTTAGCGTGATGTTATAATCATCAATAAGTAAACTATCCACTACAAAATTATTTTTTAATTCGAACAAGCGGTTCCTGAGATTAACGCGATCAACCAAAAGAACTCTTCAGCTTTATAATACTAGTATAGATGTTTAAACTGTGGCGAGACAGTGTGTCACTACCAAGTCCATACGTGCCGCCTGCCGAAGATCTCCCTCCTAGATATAAGCTACCTTGGCTGACCTGGAAATCCATAAACAAACCCCGTACCCAGGTAGGCCGAAGTAAAGAAAATCTGCTTAGGTGGAAATTCATTGGCAACTCTGAGCCTGTAGCCAAATGGCAAGCGACACTCGCTAACGTTCAGCAGTCGCTAATACATTTTCGACTTTATACCCCATCACATAAAGTTGAAAATCTAGTAGAGACTGCTGAGCGATAGCGAACAAAACAAACGAAATCGATCTGTAATCTTTGATAGATGTTCAACTTTATGCAATGGGATATAAAGTTGAAAATATTTTAGCGACTGCTGAACGTTAGCGATTGTTGCTTGCCGTTTGGCTATAATGGGCCTGATCTGGAGTGTAAGTGTGGTGCTGCTCCACAAACGATGAGGCACTTACTATCGTGCCCTGCGTGCCCTGACGACTGTTCGATAAAGGAGCTGATGGACGTCTCGAAGAGCGCTAAACTCGTGGCCCAATTCTAGGCCGAGTCGATATACAGATTAATTGTCATCGACACGATAACAAGAAGTATAGTTGTTATATTGTTCATGTTCAGTGTTTAATACTTGTTTTTGCAGGGTTCAGTGATGGCATGCTCGTTTTTACTGCTGAACGGCAGTAAGTTGAATATGCAGGATGAAGACAGGAAGACTCCACTACACCTTGCCACTGAGGCTGGTCACACTGGACAGGTAACATGACATTTTTGTGTAGACTACAAGACTTGCGGCAATGCGCCATCAATTGAAATATCAATTTATCACAATTTAGTGAGGTCATCTGTACCACAGGACATTGCTATTTCAGACACCTTTCTCTTTTTAACATTGTACAAGTAAACCAGTGCCTGTAATATCTTGAAGTGGAGAAAAACAATGATTATGATTCCATCGGTAAGGTCGTTTACTTCGAGTGAATAAAGAAACTGTCGTCTTTGACTCAAAAAATGGCATATTCCAGGTATGTCTGCTACTGAAGTACCGCGCTGACCAGTCTATAGTCGATAAGGAGGGGCAGACGCCGCTCGACATCGCCGTCAACAACGCTAACGCTGACATTGTTACTCTGTAAGTAATAAGCATTATTTTTTAGTAATTCAGGTGGCCTTGAGTAGTTACAGTGAGTGGAAGAGACAGATAGATACAAGTCGTCTAGCGCCATCTCGTTCACTCACTGGAACTACTCTGGCTTTGAGACGTTATGATAGGCCACCAGTTCTTTGAAAATAGTGCCGGGATTTCCGTTTCCGTCTGTAAAGTGTCTAGGACATCACCGTATCCTTTACAGGGCCACGGCCCTGAATCCAAAAAGCAACCGAAGAAAGCGTGAGGATTTTTAGTCCACGGGATAATTTGCTGTAGGGAAAATTAGCGCGGCGTTAACGGCGAATCGTCTTGGGACTTCAGAAATGTATAGGAATGTAAGTACAAATGTATGGAAGTGTAAATGAATGTGTATAGTGCATTTCTATAAGGATTCGCCCGTGGCCAGGCGGTTAGTAAAAGTGACAGTTCCTTCGACTCCACCTAGGGCAAGAGCAACGACGATATAATACTAGACGCCGCATGCACGATCTAAGGAACAAAAACTATTCTGTCAAGTCGCTGAGGTACTACGTAAGCGAGGGGGACGGGGTACTGCGTTGTGATTGGCTAACTCAAGGTCTGTTCTGTCTCAACGTATGTTTACGGCTCACAGGATTGGTCGAAATGAGACGGATATAAGACTTTTTTGCCTAATGTGTTGACAGACATCGGTCGCCTGTTATTAGGAGTCTAGTATTATATCGTCGTTGGGCAAGAGACTCATTTGATGATTTAACCACGCCAAATTAAAAGTAGGAAAGGGAAAAATAAAACAGTTCAATTTAAAGAACGACTCAATACTAAATGATTATATTTTTGTTTCCAGATTAAGGCTGACCAAGTTGAATGAGGAGATGCGCGAGAGCGAGATGTCCTCGAACGACGACACGTACAACGAAGTGTTCCGCGACTACACGCAGCTCGCGCACTCGCATCCCGAGCGACTGGTGCGCGCCAAACATAACAACAACGAAGGTAATATACTAACACTAGAATTTGTCCGCGACTTTGCGTGACCCCAGTACCCTTATCACGAGTTTTCACTATTTTACTTTACAGTGTCTTTCCAGTATTTACAGCGTTTCTTGTATGGAAAAATGGAACAGCGCCTCTGGTGTGTGAAGAAGGAACTAATTTTTTTCTTGAAATTTGTCAATTTGAAAATGTCAAAGTTCCAGTTTACTTTACGTCAGAATAACTGAAATCTCATGATAAGGCTTCTGGAGGGGTCTCTGTAACTTATTGATCCAAATCGGTCCAGGCGTTCCGTTTAGGCGTGAAAGTGTAATAAACAAACAAACACTTTAACATTTGGGTGTCTCAAGTTTAATTCCCGCATGTAACAAATATGCCTGTCCTCCCATCCAGGGCAGGACGAGAGGGACTTTCAGACTCGTACTGACTAAAATTCACGGTGTTCTTCAATAGCCCTTTATGTTCCGGGGTCTCAGTTACCTGATAAGACAGTCCCGCGACCCCGGGGGCAGACCCACAACCCCGGGGACTATAACCCTTAATCCTTAAATAACGTGTGTAGGTGAACATCCAAGTGAATGACGCAGCGAGCAGGGCGGTTGGCGACGATGGCTGTGGTAGCGACTGCATCACTTCACTACGGTCAGCCACGACAACGGCTACAGGCCCACAGGATTAAATATTATGACGTCACACACAAGGGAAGACAACCCAAGACACTCGCCTCAAGATAGAAGTTTTCTTTGAAATGGTAGGTGGATTATGAGTTATTTTCGTCGTACATTATCGCTCCGGCAATGGTCATTTCGTGTAGTTTCTATGAGGGATCGTAACCAAGATCAATGATTGTTCCTCACTGAATGCCGTTAATTTTCCCAATAACAGTCTTAAAATGTTCGTATTAAACGTCCATCATCACAATAATTAACGGCATTTCCCGTTAGCATTACGAATGAACGACATCACAAATGTCAAAGGGGCGTTTAAGAGCCCGCGCCACCAATAACCTGCGGAAAATTCGAGGTACTACTTTTTTTTAATGCAATTTGTTGTAATGACATAGACACTAGCGCCGCGTCACACGGCCATGAGTGGTGGCGCGGATTCTATTTACTTCTGTGGCGTCCCACTGTTTTCACAGAGATCGTAAAGTCGGTGTCTATCATTATTATGACCCATTTTATACGACAGAATAAGGGAAAATGGTTCAAGTAATGCTTGTCACTGCCCGTTCTATTGAGATTAAAAAAAAAAAAAACGCTTTATTCGTCATCACTAACTATGGTCTATTTTCAAATTAATTGCCTTACGATACAGTCGTTAGGTTAGTTGTTGTCTTCCTCATGTATTGTGACAGTTATCGCTTGCCCGCTATCCTTCTCTGCTGAACCGAAAAGCGCTGTTTCAATAGGTAGTCAGTTGTGAAAAAATTGACACCACATCGTAGCAATTATAACAGCTCAGAAAAGAAACCTTAGACCATTTTTTTATTAAATCTAAAGTTAAATCTCGCTATTTGGCTTATACTATTAGATGCAAAATTGTTATTAGCTATTTAATGTTTTAAAAAAACCAAAAAGTATCTTAGAATTAGCCTTTTTCGGTTTAGCGGGGCAGTGTCAAGGAAACGCAAAAGTAATCATAGTGCTAAGTACACTGAAAGGCTGTAAAAACTTGACGAACGTGTTACGAATCTTTTTTTTATATTATACTTACGTTATTTCCTGTATTTTACATTGATATTGAGAAAATTATAGTGATATTAGCGTTGCTCTTATCTAATAAATGTTGTTCTAAATCTCGGATAGTTTAATTTCGATTAATGCCTGATATTAATATTTTATCTCAATCTAAATCCCGATCTTGTCACTTTGATAGCTGCTTCTGATTGGAATTCTTACAGACTGACCAGTCGATGATTGGTTATAAATATCGGGATCAAAATAGCAACCGAGATAGTTTATTAGTATGTAGCGTTATTGTTGCTGGCCATTGGCATTTAAGACTTTATTGAATAAAAAAATATGAGGCGTTTTATATAATATTGGAAAATAATAGAGTGCTTCATTGGCCAGGGGTCGACAAATGATCTCTGTTACATTTTTATAAGAGGCTTTTGAAAAAAAAAAACAAATTTATAATAAAATCTTTTTGCTGCCAAACACACATAATCAATTTTCTAAATATAGGTACACTGTAGGACGAATATAATTGTTGAATATACAATTATTTAGTAATCGTGCCTAAATTTCATCAAAACCGAGGATTCTGTAGAAATCAAATAAAACTAAAGAAGTAGTATTGCTATCTTCACCCAAACACAAGGGCTAGAAAGAGACACACCATACGAAATGAAATTGAACTTTCAAATTAGGTTAAACTTAAGCATTTCAACCTAATTTAAAGGCTCTGGTGGCCTACCATGAACTCTTAACGCGATCCAGTTTGGTCTGTGGGAAAGAGATGGCGCTAGACTATTTGTATAGCTCTGTCTCTTTCCCACAGCCTAAACTGGATCGCGTTAAGAGCTCGTGGTAAGGCCTCTGTTCATTGCTTTGTGTAACTTATCCATCTCTGTCTTATGTCATCTTCAAGAATAAGACAGCAATAGCTTATATAAATTACAGTTACTACAGAATCAAGACCAATAGGTAGACTTGTAGCAAGGCTACATAATCTTCACACATTATGTAAATCAAGCGCTTCAAGCGATTTCTTCCATTTTTGTTGACAACATTCAGCTGAGATGTACATAATAATCGATATTATTGTAATAATTAATGTTAATGATGCATAGCGTAGATTGTTGGGGGTGGCGAGTGGTCATGTAAGCTTTAAATGTTAACCTTTTTAGTATTTACTACTTTATTAATCAACTTTAACTTTTATTGACCAAACAGTTACCGCCATACCACAAAAAGATTAAAATCTGTTGAAGGCTTGTCTAAAAAAAAAGTGTAACTACAAAACGACCCTAATATCAACGTGAAATGTCGTATTGACGTTCACAGTTCTTTAAAATAATGTGCCACAGATATTTATCTTTCTTGTGGTAAGACGGCTATTCTCCTGATTATAGAATTTATTGGCGATTCGCTATCTCGATGTCAAATAATACAGACAGATAAGTGCGATAGCGACAAGCGATGGCGCAGGTCGATTTCGTGCATATTATTGCTAAGTCCATTCTCTACGTCTATGATTTCAGCCAATTAACCAAGGAATTGATATTGATAGTCTAGCTTCTTGAAATATGTCGTAGAACGATCTAAGACTATAAAAATGAATTTTCCTCCCGCCATTACGCAAAAGCATCAAATATGTCGAGGGCCATAATTCGAGGGTGGTGTGATTTACATTAGTAAACCAAAGATTTTAGTATTGGTTTTATATTGTAAGAGTAAATAGTTAGTTGAAAATTATGAGGTTTATATAATTTTCTGGCCTATTGACACAAAGTTTTAATGTATTACAGGGGTTCCCAAACTCGAATTTACACGTGAATCTATCTTTTTCTTTTTGATTAGAAAGTATCTTGGATCGACTAAGTTGGATTCGGAGGTTGGTCAACACAGTCTCACGGCGCCCCTCTGTAATCTTTAACGGGCCGATCACGACTTTGGTCTAAGCGATGAACCATGCGGCGGGCGGCGCATAATCATAAACAACTTTGTATGCACGCGAATTCGCTACTGGCAACGCCTCGTGGAGTGTTTCAAACATTTCCATACATTTGATCATACCGCTCACCGCCCCACCCTAAGTCACCGTTTACAGCGGCAAGGTGACCGGGCCGTTAGACGCACTTTTTGGGAACCCCCTGATATTCTCTATGAATTAAAATGCGATTAATCACATTCCATTGTATTCGAAAAACTAACTAGCCATTCCAAAAATGTTGGCATTTAAATGTTTCTTTTTTTTAAGAATTCGGCTCAGATATGAATCTCAATCGAAACTTATTATTGTTAGCTATTATTGTTTTATTTTTGTAATGTATTATTGTTTATTTAAGTGTACCTACCTAATAAAATATCACTTGCCAAATTATTGCAATATTCTCAACTTGCCTTGCTTTTGCAATAAAATACAGCGATTTTTTTGAAAATTTTCGAGTCATTTTTGTATACTTACTTATGTAAGCTTGTCGTCATCTGCCCCACTCGTTAAGGGGCAGACTTCCTCTAAATCTACATATTTTAAACGTATGATCTATACTGTGATCATATTTCGACATCAAAATGTAAAAACTTTGAAAGCAGGCGAGGCATAATGTCCTCCTCTTTATCATAGCTTTATGCGTTATTTCTGTATTACTATTTCGATGAATTTACCGATATACTTTAAGTCCTATACCTATAATAATGTTAATGCTTGTTAGATGTTACTCCTATTAAGAATATTTCGAAGTCTAAGTCTGTGTATTATTATTAATGTCTGTATATTATCTATTCATATTTCGGATGCCAGTTCAAAGGGTGATGCCCTAAATTATACGAAAAGTAATATTTCGTGGTACGAATTTGAAATTGGATCGAATTTAATCTTCTACACGTTATATTGTCTGTAGTTTTGACTCTGATGTGTTCAAAATCGACTAATGTTGGTGAAAAGTAAATTGAGAAATATGTGTAACCAGAGATCAAAATAGGTCTAGACTTCATTTGACTTAGCTTCAAAGAAGTAAGAGACATGTAGGTAATCATCATAATCGGCCGATAATGTTCCCACTGCTGGGACACAGACCTCCTCTTAGTGGGCCCACTTCCTATTAGGTTGTAATCCACGTATCCACCAGACGGGCCTAGTGCGGGGTTGGTAAAATACCCCCAAAAAATGTGATTATTTTTGAGTTCCGAAATATAAAAGCTGTTATAGCCGTGCAAACAGCATTTACCGCTGAAGGTTGAAGTTCGCGACAATAGTCTTTAAAAATTCGTATAAACGTCCATTTTGGCAATAATTAACGGTATTTCCCGTGAGTGTAAACCTAGTGTTAAATTGTGAAGTCCAGGGTCGGACTAGGCCAGAACGGCCGGACTATTGCCGTTCAGAAATGTCCAGAACTAGTATGAAACTGGCGAGTTACTTACTACTACCACATGTTACTCACTTTCTTGAAGTTTAGACAAATAAACTCTTCCTGTTCTTATATCTGTCTGTCTGTATATCACCTCACTATCAATAAGTAAACTCACTGTGATTTTGACATTTTTCACCTTTTCATCAAAGTTGTATTTGGCTTACAACTGCTAACTTTGAAAGGACTATTTTTATTTATATCAGTATTTAAAACTGCCCAAAAAAGGAGTGTTATGTTTTCATCATCAAAACAGCAAGATATTGTTAGAAAGCAAATTGTTCCATGTAAAATACTCTGTTATACTGTTAATGTATCGTCTATTATTATAGTTGTATTTGAATAAAATATTTGACAAGAATGTGAATTTTATTGATGTGTTGTCTAATTCCTTTTGTTTTTGTTTATGACTGGCTCCGTACCACTGCAAGGCAAACTACGATTGCCTTGAATAATCTGTGGAGATCCCAGAGGCGGCTTAGAGCGCCTTCACACTAGCGTTTGTCCTGCATAGGCGTTCGATAAACTTCGATTCGCTGGACAAACGCTAGTGTGAAGGCGCTCTCAAGTTACTCTGATACTGCCCGCGGCGACGGACGTCGCAAGACGATCTCCGGCCACCGTAGGCGCGGGCATGCGGGCAGCGAGTAAAGGGCAACTCGCTGCCCGACCATGGACCATGCCCGGGGCGACGGCGCGTTGTGTCCCACGCGCGCCTCAAAGAGCGTCAACATAATGACGGGGCCCCCCTCTCAGAGGGCCAAAGCCTGCCGGGGTCGCGGGATTATTTCCTTACCGTGACCCCGGAACATAACAGGCTACTGAAGGACACCGTGGATTTTAGTCAGTAGAAGTCTGACAGTCCCTCCCGCCCTGCCCGGGGTTGGAGGACTCATTTGATGATTTTGCCACGTAAAAAAAAAAAAAAAAGTTACTCTGATACTAGAGAGACGCCTCATCTTTTCACGAAAAAGAAAGACTAGAAATAAAAATACTCAGTAATGCACAAAAGTAAGTTTAATATATTTTAATAAGTATTTCATATCAAATACATAGAAAAAAAAAGAAAGAACCATTTTTCATTGGTACAGTACATTGGTTGTTACAGAATTTGCCAGTTTATATTACCGAAGTATGACATTGTACATAAAATAATGTGAATTGATATAGAACGAATCAATATTACCAATAAATTCATTATAATTCAGAGACTATTCAATTGTAGCTTGTGATGTTAATACATTATGATTTGTGATGGTTATTAGATATTATTATTAATTTTATTTAACTTTTGCCATTTGATAACATAAGGCATTACATTTTTAAAACCAATGAAAAATTAATTGAAGAAAAAATAGACATATAATCTGAAACCATTTAAGATGTTTTTCATAAGGCATGACCTGCATGCTTTTCAATGAATTGTGATTCCTTACAACTAATGTTCTTTTACATTTCACTTTTATACTTCACCAAGTAGAAAAATGAACGAACATAGTCAACAAAAAATATAGTCTTCCTGAAAGAAAATACCAGTAGTAATATTTAAAACAGAAAACCATATTCGCAAATAATGGTTTCAGATAAAAACGGTAATCAAGGTCATGAATAAGCATTTGACAAAATGCAAGGGGCGTGACCATGACGTCTTAAAACGAGAATAGTTCCACTGTGGGAAAGAGACAGCGCTATAAAAGTCGTCTAGCGCCATCTCGTTCCTTCAATGGAACTAGTCTTGCTTTAAGACGTCATGGTAGGCCACCAGATGTCTAGAACGCTTGTAGATATTTATTTCGCCTTACGATTTAGTTGAGTCCGAAATTGGACCAAAGAGACGAGTAGGATAGAGATGGGTTCGCCGGTGAAGCGACAGGTGAGGCTGAAGGCGCGGCTGTGCCGGCTTGTGATCGCGACGCTCCGTTGTTGAACAACAGCGACGTGGACGGAGGCGCGCGACGGCGAGAAGCCAGTCCCCCGGTACCTGTTGATAATACAAAGTTATAATATAAGGCATGATTTCATTATAACATATTATATAGGGGGGTATTACAACGTCTTAAAACCAGGCTTGTTCCGACGAGTGAAAGTGACAGAGCTATACAAGTCTTCTAGCGCCATCTCGTTCCCACACTGGAATTACTCTCGCTTTAAGACTTCATGGTAGACCTGGACACATAAACGGCGAAAATAAAAAAGTGACACATTAACAAATAAATGAATTTCATTTAAATGAACAGTAAATGATTTTAAAATACAGGCCAGGCTTGAGTTGCTGTCATCTTTGAGACACATCGTCTGTCGAAGAACCTTTAATTTAAAATAGACATGAGCCATGTTACCTGGGTAACCGTGACCCTGGAACATGAAAGGCTATTGAAGGAACACCGCAGATTTTAGTCAGTACGAGTCTAAGGCTGCGGTTCCGCTGAGGCGGAGCGGAGCAGAGCTGAGAGCGATTCACCAATCACATAGCTTGAGTGGAGAAGAGATGTGGATTTCAAGCCAAGTGATTGGTGAATTTCACTCCGCTATGCCTCAGTGGAACCGCAGCCTGACAGTCCATTCCGCTCCACCCAGGGCATACGCCCAGAGAACTCATTTGATGATTTTACCACTCTACAAAAAAAAACAAAGCCATGTTACCTTGTTCACCACCCTCTGGGCAGTACTTGATGGTGTGGGCCCTGTCGCCAGTGGCGCCACAGCGGGGACAGCGGAAAGCGCGCAAGACTGGGCACAGCACTTTACCGCGCCAGTCCTTCAGAGCGTGCGAAGAGTAACACTCCTCGTTCTCTCCATTGTTCTTGCAGAATGCACATTCCTAGAGACAAAATAATAATGTAAGTAATTTCACAATATTGTTTGACGCTATTTCATTTTTGTACCCATAGAACTCGGATGTTGTTCTTGTTTATCGTCGGAAATTATTGACTTATGCTGAAAATCAAGAGCATTATAATAAAGTGAGCTCGAGAATTTTAGAACCCCCCTGGAATGAGTTAGTTTTTTTTTTTTTGGGAGCCCCCGTTATTATTTATAAGGACTCCAGGGGCCTTAGGCCCATGACCAGAACACCCATGGAAAAGCTGGTTGTTAAACAATGATTACTTACATTCGGCAAAGCGCGTCGCATGCGCCGATCACTGCGGGCTTTAGCGACCTCTTGCAGGAACTCGTACAGCAGACTGGGGCGGATGGAGCGTAGCACGGACAGCTGCTCCCGTGTCAACATCGACACGTAGTTGTTTGCCGATGATAGACCTGGAATGTTGTCCTTCAGTAAATAATATACACAAAATAACACACAATGATGTAAACTGCCTGGTAAAAGTGTAGAATATCACATAATGAACTTCTGGAACCTCTAGTGATATTGCTAGTTTCTTGAAGAGCTGTCAGCAATCCGATGTTGTCCACTTAGAGAACCAAAGCCTGCTGGGATCGCGGGACTGTCTTTTCAGGTAACCGTGACGACAATACAAGTCTGATAGTCCCACCCGTCCCGTCCCGCCCTGGGCGGGAGGACTCATTTGATGACTATGATAAAATATAATTATAAATAGAACACCCTTTTGGAAACTAGGTTCCACCAGACCAACAGGAAATGCTAAAAAGCAAGAGAAAATAAGTATTCGATCAAAACACAAGACATACTTTTGACGAGAAAATCGAATGTGTCCATCATTTCGTTGTTCCGTGAGTTCTGCATATTCGCATTATCTGGCCAGATGTTGGACGATCCGGATTCTGAACGACTGCCATAACCTGCAATAGAACATTTTATGTTGACTTATTCATGAATTAAAAAAAAAACATAGGTATACCTAAACCTAAGTTAGTTGCTGCGTGGGTGTTGTGGTCGCAAGTGCGACAGCTGAGTATCGGTTCCAACCCGAGCTCAGGCAATGTTATTTTTTCAATTAGAAATTTCTTGTTAGGAGCCAGCCAGCCAGTCCACTCTAGTCCAGTGGTATCGGCCCCGACTTACGACTTATAGGTTGTGAGTTTGAACCCAGCAACTCCTCTCAAAACGGTGAAGGAAATCATCGTGAGGAAAACGCGGCATGTCTCAGAACAGAAAATTCGAGGACAGGCGACATCTACCAACCCCAACCAACCCGCACCGGCCCACTCACTCTCACAGAGAGGAATCTCTGTCAGTCTGTGTCCCAACAGTGGAAACATTTTTTGTTTTTTAAAAAACTTTGCCCCTCACTAGGAATTTCTTCTGTATCGTGGGTGCGTTTACAAACATAGAAACACACATACTGAAACACCCAGAACCAGAACAAATAGGTACTTGTAGGTCATACAAATATTTTCACACCACTTGCTCGTAAATGTCACATTATATGTCATTCAAACCGGCCGTAAAGCAAGTCATTGTTCCCCACACTCAAACCAGGGAATAATATTGTACTGAATTTCATTATTCCCGTGGGAATAATGTGATTTGAATTTGGAACCTCAAACAAAACATAGTATGAAAACTTTGAACGAAGGAATTGAAGCAGCGGCGGCTGCCCCCCGGCAGTCCCCACTGCAACAGCTGATCGCTTGCTGAGGTGGGCACCACAGCATGCTCACGTTCGAAGGTTGTCGTACCACATCAAATTTCAAAATTCGAATTTATTTCCTCGCAGGTGGTGTGAAAAGCAGAGTACTCACCTCAGGAATAAAGCTGCCTTTGTCTTGGGCTAACTTAAATCCCTCGCTGCACTAAGGATTCTTAGCTTAATTCCCTCGTTTCACTCGGGAATTAACACTTGAACCTCCTCGCTGCGCTCCGGAGGTTCACCCCCAGAATCCTTCGTGTCGCTTCGGGATTCAATACGCCCGTGACGTAAGGCACTGCTTTATTCCCTTGGTGCGTAATCTACTATTGTTCCGTGCGGGAATCGAACCCGCGAAACGCTGCGCAGCAGTCGAATCGTTCAACCACTGCGCTAACCGTGCCGTATTTAATTATAGGCTGTCGATGATGATGATGATAGCAGCCACAGACTCTGGATCTGTGCCTAGTTGTTGGAAATAGGATAGCTCCCTATAATACATAAGAATTACCTAAATATTATAGTTAATTGGGGAAGTACTAAGATGTCTGCCTAACCCTTGGAGGGTTACAGGCGTGAGGTTATGTTACAAACAGTTTGCAAAAGGTAAACACAAATATGAAATTATTACCTGTAAAATAGTTATTGACGCTGGCATCATCATTAAACGCGTCACTTCCGTTCATGCGCATATTTGTTAGCAGCTCCTCCATGTCGGCGACGGAGGGAGCTGGGGAAAACATAAATATTTAGTATACAGTTTGAGAAATAATCAATACAAGTTTTAAAAAAACGCAATTCTTTTAAATCCAAATCGAGGAAATTCGTAATTTGATTTTCAAATTTGAGCAGTTCATCATAAAACCTTTGAATTATTCAGACACATATTCGCGCATGAAACACGCACGCCTCAAAGAGCTGACATCAATCTGATGGGGTCCCTGTAGCAGGCCAAAGCCTGCCGGGGTCGCAGTACTGTATAACAGGTAACCATGACGCCGGAACGTAAAGGTTTATTGAAGGACACCGTGGATTTCAGTCAGTATACGTCTGACAGTCCCTCCCGTCCACCCTTGAATGGTAGGACCCAGTTTATGATTTAACAACGTAAAGAAAAGGGTACCTGAATCAGCAATTTTGGGTTCCTGTTGTGCCAGCAAGTTCATCAACTCATTGCCTCCAAGACCATGCATCATTGGAGTCATGGAAGACATCACTCCTTCTGGGGTGCCCACGTTCCTGGTGTCCGGAAACGGGAAGCTATCCTGAGAATACAAAGAAGCAGATGTCATGAATCACTTTTTTCATTAGGCATGTTCTAGACGGATCCTAATTCAACGTCCCTACAAAGGTGACCTCGCTTGATCCATCTAGATTTTATACGTAATCGAAATTGAAACAATTTTCGGATGGAATCAAAGCTCTGTCCAAGCCGATTTGTCTGCTCATAAACATCCACACGCAATAACTTCAGTTCATCCGTGATCATGGCGCTTGCAACAGTGCCGAAATATCGGAAACTCAAAACAACTTATAAACATGGTGAATATCCCGTTTATATCTGTCCAAGCCTCCAAGGTGACCTCTGTTGAGACATTGCTGAACATGCTTTAATACAAACTACACCTAGTAGTTTTTTTAAAGTCCGGTGATTTCATACCGGCTACTCGGCTCCTATTCACCATATCGTGAAGTTTTAGAGCTTCTTCTTCGATAAATGAAACGGGTCCACCCTTTATAGCAGAACTTTTTACGTCATAATTTTATTTTGCATAGCAA
This sequence comes from Agrotis clavis, assembly GCA_954870645.1. Taxonomy (NCBI): domain Eukaryota; kingdom Metazoa; phylum Arthropoda; class Insecta; order Lepidoptera; family Noctuidae; genus Agrotis; species Agrotis clavis. The sequence continues at coordinate 10,219,417 of OX940934.1, forward strand.
CGGATAGCATAAACCTCTTTTCGCAGAAAATCGTTTGGCATACACTCATTTACCATAACACCGAAACCCATAATTTTGTAAGTCAGAATCATCTTTAGGCATAAATTTCATTTCCATAATAATCAATAAGTATAACCATCATTTCGTAGAAAGTTCACAACCAGAATCATCTTTTGCATAATTGTGTGGTTTTTATTTCCCAGACAGTAAGATGATGCAGTAAGCATGCAGCAAGCATTCAGCACATGCAGCAGGCATGGCTTCTGTCACGGCTCCGGCGCTGCGGGTCTCTGGCGGTCCCACGCGAGCTAATCGTCGCAGATGATTTTACGCCCACCACCGCAGCTTCGGCTTACTGGCCGGCAAGCCGGCCAGCCTCAGCCGCGGCGGTGTGCGTTAAAACCACCTGCTCCTCAGCTCGCGGGCCGCCTCGCCCCTCCGCGCCTACGCGATTATAAATTACACTCTAGGGGTAGGGCAGACAAGACTACGTGAAGTCGGTTTTGCAGCGATTCATTTCTGTCACTAACTTTTGTAGCACACCATATTGATTTTATAAAACAATTTTTTTATTTTTTATTATGACTATTAAATTATTTCTATTCTGAAATTCTGTGATCTTCGAAGTATACCAAGTCAAATTATTCCAAATAATCGGCGCTCTAAATAAACGTTATGCTAAATGAAAATATGCAAAATTGTAACTCTGACAAAAGTAATTATGCCCAATACAATTCTGCCATCTTAAAAGTATCCCAATTTAAATTCGGACATAAAAACATTAGGCCAAAAAACAATTATATTAAAAAAAATTTATACCATAACAATGTTCGTTTAAAAAAGTTTCTGCCAAGTGAGTTCTGCCAAATAGGTTTCGGAGAAACAAGTTTCTGCCAGATAGAGGGCACCCAAATGAAACATCCAACACAAATAATTTCAATTCGAACCAGTTGTCCCTGAATTTAGTGCGTTCAACCAAATACAAGTTCTTCAGCTTTTTAATATTAAAGTATAAATAAGGGGAGTAAGGGGACCAAATAACTTCGTTAAAAATTACATTACATTTGAAGCACACCCATATTAATAATCTATATGTAGGGTATATCAATTGTATAGAGTATATAGGTACTTTTAAACAATATAGGTAAATACGATTCGAATAATTATAATAATCGCAGGTAGGCACTCAATAAATTACCAATTAATGTTATATCTTGATTCAATTTGTTACTCGTAATTATTTTCGTAATGTGTGGGTAACTAGTCAAGTTGTGACTAAATAAATTCATACTCACAGTTGTTGATGTAGGATTTGGATCACCAGCAAGTGTAAAAATAGGTTTTTGGTCTTCCATATTGAAACTCACCGATGTCGAGTCCATTTCAAAAATAATTTCCAAAAATAACTAGACAAAACTAAATCAGATGATTAAAGTTTGCACGTCGTAAGCCGCTGGCGAATGAAAGGACTCGCCGTATCGCGGCTGCACCATTTATACTAATTACCTTTCTTACATACGCACACACATAAGTACCCATAGGCTGGTGACTTGTTTCAAAGCTGTTTTACAATCTACCCTCAGTTACAAAAAGTACTGAACATTTTCGCAACATTTCCACAAAAACTACTGAGATACTAAAATGCAAATATGGTAACATAATTCCACATAATGTTACTGATAAATAAACAAACACAGTGAGATGGATATGTTTTGATTATTTAATGATCAGGATTATTATCCAGAAGGAGGGTAGTTGTCTAATAAATTCTTAGCTTGTTCGATCTTCGGGAATTTTTAAAACATTCCGATGTTGTAGTGTTTTTATTCTATCATAACTTACCTAATATGATAAGCCAATCACTGCTTAAAAACACATTTAGATCTTTAGTACATTCTAGAACATCTATAGCTCACTTTTGTTTAAATTCTCTTTTCCTCTAGCTTGTATACTATGACGACGTAGGTATGAGGTTATAGTGTAAGCCTTGTAAAAATATTACGGAGCTAAAGTAGGCTATGAGTTACCTTGAATGACCGATGATGCACCCAAGGTACGATGAAATGGTGGTCATAGAACTACATTTTTTGTGAGATACGGTAATTTCTTGAAGTAAATGATATTGTCGAGTACCTACATGATCGGTAAAAGACGTATAGAAATTTAAGGACTGGAATGCTGAACTGTAAATAGTTTCCGTATATTTTGGTAATTGGACATTCAACTTATAACGAATAGCTTATGCTATCGAGATGAGAATGTTGATGAACCAATGAGATCAAGATGCTATGGGTAGGATGTCAAAAGAAATGTTATAGAAATACTTAATATTATGATAATATAAATAAACCGTGGAGTTGACAAGTTTTACAAGTTACAATAGCCCAACAATCATAGAATGACAGGGTCAAGTCAGGAGCAGCTCAAACATCTCTTATTTTAGGACATGACCGTATTCTAGAACCGTGTCGTAGTAGGGGCTAGAAGAGACCTCCGCCCTCACCAAGGCGGTAGACATCCATTGAGGATGTCCACACATAAAAAAGGTGAACGGACTATAGCTGTTGACTCTTATAACGTAGGTACTCGTACTTTGGTAGAATAATGATTTTGATGGCATTTGTTCCGCCTACCCGCACTGACATGAATGTTAATTTATCCAAGTCTTTGATTTACATACCTATTTCGTATGGTATCTACGAGTTATGGGTGGGATCTTAAGGACCTATAATTAGAGGAATAAAAAGATAAATTACATGTAGGTACGAGTTAGGAGGAGAAAAAAGGTATTTAATGTAATTATATCCATCTATTTTTCCCGCACTGACTGGGCGATGACAGTCTACGATCGATGGCTATATCTAGCCTTTTGATTACCGTAAAACATGGCAACTTTGCACAAAAATTTCAAAAACAAATGCTTAATTGATGATATTTTGGAAAATTTTAATAAATTGATTATTGTTTCGGTGCCACATAATAATACTATATGCTCATGTCTCGATACACAAAATAGTAAAAAAAAGTAATATTTATTAGTGAAAATAGCAATTATAGGTACTGGCCAAAAAATCTTATACATTTGATAACTTTGCCCACATTACAGATCTCCGTTACTATAAACTTTATCACTATTCGAAAAGGACTGAATGAAAATACTGAGCAATGTAAATAATGTATTAAATTATACGCCAAATATTCACATTCCTTGACCCTTAAAAATGAGTGGGCAAAGTCAAAAAGCCTTCTAGAACATTTTTCGTACGAAATGGCGATTGTTCAAGGGTTGTCACCATTGACAATACTTAACTATTTAATAATTTTTAGTGTGGAGTATTATAATAAATTATAATGATAAATTAAAGAGGGAAATAATATAACATAATTTTTTACATAATATGCTTTATTTTTAAAGTGTTCAAGAACTAAAAAAAAATACTAAAAAGCATGTACCTATCTCGGTGTTTGTTTTTATATGAAAATAACAAATAACCCTCGTATCTTCTAAATTCCGCCTCTGTTTTTAAACTTTATGTGTTAACCAACATTATTAACTGTTCATCAAATCCGAACCCTCCTTTTTTTAATCGGTTAAAAATGTACCTCAGGTGACAACCCTAGATAAAAAGAAACGTTGGGCAATGTTGTCAACGATATTCAAAAAATATGCTTGTGATATTTCCCACCGTTATATTTTTGATTATATGACGCGTTTAGCGAAGAAGACTAGTCTATATTATTCATTTCCAATGTGTTATCGGATGTTTAAAAATTACTTACCTGCGATAACGCCAAGTAGTACTTCTCGAGAAAGTTTTTTTTTTTAAGTTTTGACCTGCCAAAAAACACTCTTACTTCAACGACGTCTGGCAGACAACTGAAGTAACATCTGTGACAGCGCGTCACGCAGTGTTGCCAGAAAAATGATTAATTTTTTACCATAGATAAAATGTTCTTACTAACTATAGACAAATTTGGTATATATTAAGTTTTTTAAAAAATACACAACTGGGCAAAGTCATATGTCGAGGGCAAAGTTGCCATGTTTTACGGTAATTAAAAAAAAGACTCGCCCATAGGGTTCCGTAGCAGCAAGTAACATAATATAAAAATTCTTGTAGTTGATTGTAACTTTGAAAGGTAAATTGCGGTTGACGTTTTAAGACGTATTAAAAAAAAACGAATTACTTGATCTCGTTCAAACCAATTTTCAATGGAAGTTTGCTTAGTAATGTACATCATATATTTTATTTAATACATCTAATTACCAAGTTTCAACAGGATAGCTCTTATAATTTCGAAGAAAAGTGGCTGTGACATACGGACGGACAGACAGACATGACGAATCTATAAGGGTTCCGTTTTTTGCCATTTGGCTACGGAAGCCTAAAAAACCATCTATCTATACTAACTCCTTGGTAGTATTTAAATTGCTGGACGTGGCCTGAGGAAACTGGGGATGACTAGGTATAGCGGACTGACGGAGGGGCGGACGAGTTACCGCATCGGGCCCACAAACTACATCTTTCTCAGTTCACAACTGAGCTGTGAGCATATGTACAGACGCCAGGAGGCCAACATACCCGAATCTGCAAAATTTTACCAATCGAACGTGAACCTTCTTGCTTTGTGATAAAGTTGAAAATCTATTACAGAAATTTGACAGATTTTGGTAGCTTGATGAGGTCTATATTGGCTCACCTAAAGTTGTTTACCCGAAATTGTTCTTCCTAACGATTTGTAATCCGAATGATCACTCTTTCTAAAATTTTTCATCCTAAAGTTTTCATTCATACTTTTTGTAGTGCTACCGGCGATGTTCATAACACTCATGTTTCCGAAAATTGTTATCAATAATATCGTTATTGTAAATATATTTACTCCTACTGTTTTTTATCACAACGTTTTTATCACTAAACATTTTACGATAATATTTTAGTTAGTCATTTTACTGGATTTAGTTTGACTAAATCCAGTAAAATGACTAACTAAAAAATATATTATATTATATTAAATGTTAGAAAAGTCGACGGAGCACCGCTTCGCGGTGCTCCTACTTCTGGGTGGTTAAGAAAAAATAACCCCCAGTCGTTTGGTCAGAGTGTCGTCTTGGAGGCAGCATGAAAAAAAATACTTCGAAAATTTTCGCGACAAATTTCGAGGTAGCGCTCGCCGGCCGCTGCCGCGGCACCGCTCGCTCTGCTCACGCGTAGCTGGTCACAGTTCTAGGCTGCGTTTCCACCAGAGATGTGCCGAGGAAATGTGTCGTGCGAGGATGTCTAGCTGTGCTGTGAAAATTTGTGGGCGTTTCCACCAAAGCTGTGCGATGAAAATGTGCCTACGAGGATGTGTAGCGGAGCTGTGAAAATGCGCATTAATGTGTGGTGCGAGGATGTGTAGCGGAGCTGTGAAAATGGGCATTAATGTGTGGTGCGAGGATGCGTTGCGAAGCTGTGAAATGTGTCGACGGGGGTGTAGTGAAACTCCTTGCCTCCTGTGTGTTCTTCTATTGCTCAAAATTATAGAACTAATAAACTCCGTACCTTCTACTTCCATTTCTTCATCGCAAATTGTTAAATATAAAAGTATCTTCTTTTTCCAATTATCCATAATATCTATTTTGCGCACGTCTACTTCCAACAAACTCCGTCTATGGACTGGCTGGTACAGTATGCGCGAACCTCGCAACACATTTCTCAACACATTCCTCGCAACACATCCCTCGCACACATCCCTCGTACACATCCCTCGCACACATCCCTCGTACAAATCCCTCGCGTGTTTTGTATGTGCAAAAATCAAGCTCCGCTGAGCCGTTTCCACCAGAGCTGTGCTGACTGAGGCGAGGTAAATGAAGCGATTCTATTGGTTCTTTACAAACACATTCCTCGCTACACATCCTCGCACATCTCTGGTGGAAACGCAGCCCTAACCTAACCTAACCTATGGACATCTTTTCAGGTACACACCGCTATAAATAAAATTAAAGAAGACACTTTAACTAATAAAAACAAAAAACCAATTCATATACCTAATTAGTGAGTGCAAAGCAAGCACTTCCTCAAGTCAAAATAAAAAGAAATCTAAATAAACAAAAAAGATACGACTTTGAATAATAGTGTAAAAGAAGGTTATGTTGAGAAAATACAGGAAAACAAATAATAGTATAACTGTATAATAGATGTTTATTGTACCTACTGACATTATGAAGTCGAATGATTCGGAATTATGAAAATTAGTGACAGAGCAATTAGGAGTTGTGATCATTAGGATTAAAAATTCGGGTTTCTAATGATCGGAGTTTAAAGTTTAGGTGAACTTTGGCACGCCCAGCTTGATGTGCTGGCGTCTATAAGTACATAATAAAACTAAAAGAGTGTTTTCAAGCTGGATTTTCCATAATGCACAAATACAAACCGTGTCCTAACAAAAAAAAATGAACATACATATATTGTGCTGTCGTTTGGAAATAATGCGCTATTCGGAGCCTCTGGTGATGAGTGTGGGCCCTTCTGTCTCGCAGCTAACGGTACCTACTATCCTTACATTGATTGGACACTTCTACCTATCTGAATTCTGCATTCAAGTCTGGCGTCTATAGTTAACCAATTCTGTAAAAAATTATGGAAGCGGGCGTTACTTTGCGGAAATCCATGACATTAAATGTATTTTTCATAACATTCAATTCTGTAATGGTATTTCTAAAAAAAAATAGTAAGCTTGCTATACCTTCTGACAAACTTTTATTTTATCTATCTATTAAGAGGATCGTCTACCGAGCGCTCGTCCATACTAAAAGAGAAAACGTTTTCCTACCCCTAAATGTTATCCTATCTCAATGATTTTTAGAATGCTTCTGACACAGTAAAAAACTAGGTTTGTAGGTTTTCTTTTTTTCAAAAGTAACTCTTAGGCGCCTGTAACTTTCAAACGATTATAAATTTTGAAAAAAAGAAATCCTGTAAACCTAGTTTTTTACTGTGTAAAAAGCATTCTAAAAAATCATTGAGATAGGATAACATTTAGGGGTAGGAAAACGTTTTCTCTTTTAGTATGGACGAGCGCTCGGTAGACGATCCTCTTAAGAGGATCGTCACAGTAAGAAACTAGGTTTATAGGTTTTCTTTTTTTCAAAATTGATAATAGTTTGAAAGTTACAGGCGCCTAAGAGTTACTTTTGAAAAAAAGAAAACATATAAACCTAGTTTTTTACTGTGTCAGAAAGTCAGAAGCATTCTAAAAAATCATTGAGATAGGATAACATTTAGGGGTGGAAAGAGAACGTGCGCTCGGTAGACGGTCCGGGTTAAGTAATGAAGACAGATCACATTCTCGCTTTTCAAATTCGACTCATACAATTATATTCTTTTTTATACTGGACCATTAAATGAGGATTTTTCCTCTTGGTGGAAACTGACTTTTAGAACGCCAGACTGCTTACCATAACTGCCGAAAAGATAATAATATAATATTTCCCAATGGCAACTCTTTTTTTTATACAATGTCTGATGTTCATATCAAACTATTATAAAGATCATGTCTCTCGCCTTGTTTATTACTTTATGTACATTGTACAAGTTGAAATATGAAACGAGATACAGTACACAGAATAGTTAATTACTTACAGGATCCTTTGAGATATCCTTTTATGGGATTACTTTCAAATAAAAGCCGGAACACCATTTTGACCATTTATTTTGCCAAAATTAGATTTTACAAGGTAATTATTAATACCTACATTTTTATTTTGTCATGTCCTAATTACATAAATGTGAATATTTGCGTTACTTATACAAAATTAAGTTTAATCACTTTTACAAATAATAAAAAAATAAAAATAGGAACTTTAAAAATGTCGTGCTTTTTGATCTCCATCGGTAAATTAAGAATGACTTATATAATAATAAAACAAGATCAACTATAACTAGTAAGTACTTTTATTGCTATAGGTAAGTAAATAAAATTAGTTATTGAACAAGTGGGAATTCGGTAAGCTTTAAAACCGTACGAACCATCATTTCGTTCATTAAGTACCTAATGCAAAAGACACAATCCTATAATAAACTAGATACCTAATACAAATTAAAATTAAATATAAATGAATTGAGGCGGACTCAACAGTATGCGTTATTTAATCAGACAATAGTATTCTTTTAAAATAAGTACTAGGATTATGATTGTATAAGTGTAATATTGTACTTTTGTTTAAAAAATTACAATTCCGGAAAATTGAGAAGAACAAGAGAAACACTCATACTTCTAGAAATTTAGAACGACACGGTTGCTACACCGATGAAATAAAAAATAAAAACACCACTTGAAAGCCAAATGGGCAAATTTTCATCAATATTTCGGGCAACATTTTCAAACCGACTTGGTACAGACGCCAGCAGGTCAACCTACCATAATCTGTCAAATTTAACCATTGGAACATTACCTTCCTCTATTGTGATAAGTTTGAAAATCTATTAAAGAAATGCCTAAACGCTTTGGGAAACTGCAGTGAATCAACTATGTCGCAAAGTGTATAATCATGTTATTTGTGAGCGATGACACGGGTGGTGCGATGCGATGGAGCGGTGGACTCGGTATCAGCTAGATCGGCGTGAGGGTGACCCCGCTAGAGCCGCGTTAGCTATCGCTCTCCTCCAGTTCCTGGTCTTCGGGTGTGGGCGGGATACAACGGTACACGAATGCACCCGCTGACTTATCGTCCTCATATTCCTGACACTTTTTGTCAGTAGCACAAACACAACTGAAACAAAAAAAATTGTTAGCAGCTTTGACTTCTCTATGCTAGGTAGCAGTCCACTATCTAAGCTATTCTGTAGCGGTCACTAGCTCACCTCACTCAAGACACACAATTTTAAAGCGAACTCATTTGTTTGGTTCTGCGTAATAGTAGGGGAGCCGAGGATGCTAAATTTGCAGTTACTCGAGCGTCATGGGGACCTATTGGATTTGAAAGAATATGTTCTAAAAAGAAAAAAAGTTTCTGACAAGTTTTCTATTTTAGTGGGGGGAAGAGCGTGTAAACAGTTTTAAAACTGTAAAAAAAAACAGTTGTACAGAAGTACTCGAGCGCGTCAGCTATTTATAGTGTAAACACGCTTTATATTTCTGATAACCAATACATATTAATCTGACGATTAACTCGAAGGGGCTGTCCGTGACAAGCGGTTGAAAATCTAAAAAAAAATAAGTTACTCGAGCGCGTCAGATATTCAAAGTGTGTGTAAACTGTAAAGTAAACCCTAAAAAGTGTCTTATTAAAATGTCTGACGATTAGGATGTGGTACAAAGTAATAATTCATATTTCTACCTGGAAAAAAAAACGTAATCTCGAGATACTCGAGCGCGTCAGATTTTTATGCAGGAGGTTCAAGTTGATGTCATAGTCCTCCCGAATAATAATCTGACAACTATATGGAGGGATATCGCTATTCTGAGCATCTTAAAGAAAATTTATAAACAAGATGACTTAACGTATTAAAAATGTATAAAAGAAAATTAAATGTATTAATTACAAATAGAAACCCGTCTACATCATTAAAACCCCATCAAAAACATAAATGTGAAAGGAGAGCCAAGTTCAATTATGATTTATGGCTTTATGCCTTGGTTGTTGACTTCACGGACAAAATACAGGGTGACTTTTTTACCACCGTCCAAAATTTTTCTATGCATTAGGTATCTATCACTAAACCCATTTTTGAAAAAAAATCGATACGTTAAATTGTCATATTAAATCATTTTCTCATCCGCTCTGTGTGGTCACTAAGCTAAACGTTAATAATATACACTTGCCGACGCATGAAACGGACAGAGCGCACCCCGCTGACCCCCCGCCCCGCCCCGCTACACCTGAGCGACACATCACAGCGCGGTGTCCAGATTCATCAACTTTTTATAGATAACATTGAGACGTGATATCTCGATATTTTTGTATTGAGTGATACAAAAAGAAAAAACACGTATTCAATGATTTTCGCCAAAGATTAATATATTAAAATTTGGATGGTGACTAAAAAATCACCCTGTATGTGAAATCTAAATGGGTGCCAAGTTCAGTGGTCAGTCCTGAAATTTATTTATCTAAGTATATAAAAAAATCAATGCCACTTTTCGTTCTAATTTTATAACTCAAGAACCGGCTCACCTATCTAAACCAAATGTTAAGGCTTTGTTCGGACTATTTAGTAGATGGTTTATGTGAAGTTTGCACAAAATCAGTAGAGCGGTTCTTCATATATCACATTTTTTGTAACAAATTAATTCAATAAATGGCGGATCATTTTGTTTATGGGGATTTTGCTGTCAAAGTAGCGAAGCACGTACCGGGCCGCTAGTAACAACAAAAAATTTAATTTCATCTTAATACTTACTTAGGATAATATATTGTAGCCTAAAAAAGAGAAAATGACCATCGAACATAATAATTCATATTTGAAAACTAACCAAGTACGACCTTAGGCTACAATATAATTATTATCCTAAGTTATAGGAAAAAATTACATTTTGTGTTGTTGGTGTTCCTAAGTGAAAAATTATATTATTGTGATAAAAATTTACCAGTTTCTGATTTTTCCCTTTGTATTCACCTAACTAGCTTTTGCCCTATATATTATGAACGTAATTGATGTTTTTCTCGGCAACAGCTCTCTTCTATTTTTCTGGATGAAAGATATCCTTTATCCGTGTCTGTACTCCTGATAACGTATTTGCAAAATTTCGGCAGGATTGATTCAGTAGGTGAGCGTAAAAAGATAAAAAAACAAACATATATTTGCATTTATAAATCCTTGTTTGATCGATATTAATTTCAAAGATAGCCTCTTTCCATGCCAGGCATCGTATTATTGCTCAGAACGCCATTGAAGATGGCGGACATTAAATCACGACCGATAGTTGCGAACTAACTGGTAGCTGGTAGTTCACCTTTTCTCCACGATTCTACCGACATCGCCCCATGGAAAACGTCAGATTATTAGCGAGTATGATTTTTTAAAGTTTTACCTTCAATTTAAAAAAAAATGAAACGCGCTCGAGTATTTCGAAATGACGTTTTTTTTTACAACTTCGGTACTCGCTCATTTCCTAATGCCACGCTCAAATTGTCAGATTATTGAAATATACAATCTTCTGAACGTAATTAACCTTTTCTTAATCTGACGCGCTTGTTAGATTTATGAATTTATGATACATAGCTCCTGTGTAATTAATAATAGAAATATATTTAAAACTACGATCAACTGATTTCCGAACGAAAACAGTTGATAGTCAAATATTGTATCGAATTTAAAGGTGACAAATAAATAATAACTAAATTTCTAAATGATGTAATCAAGATTTAAAAAGGTTCTACTACATAGGATTCCTTTATTATTACTTATTTCATTAGTTATTTAGGTAAAATGTATGACACTCTGCCATTGGTCAATTAATATGGCGGCAATATCTGTTGGAAGTGGTACAGTTCTAAGTTTATAAAAACAGATGTACCCTCACATTCGTGGTCATTATTATCCAATCGTTTTATAAGGAAAAAGCTGTGCTCTGAGTGGTGTTCTGTTTAATTAATGTGATAATCCAAGTGTGTGATGCTGAAAGTTATAAATTGTGTTCTAATGTTCTACAATGAAAATGTAAGTTAATTGATTATTATGATGAGAATTTGATGTATTTTTATAAATGTGTGACTGTGTACTGATAAAATATGCTGCCGTGGAGTTTCTTTCTCCGTACTTCTCCACGAGGACCTAGGGTTTGCGAACCAAGGTAGCTTGGTAATAAATACCTAGTCTTGATTTTGTGCTTTTCTGTATAAACCCATTCCTATACAAAAGTCTTTAGAGATACCTTACATACAGTAAATAAATAACATTAACCATCCTGATATCTAAAACTTGATAATAAAGTCGATATTAATGTCAATAAAATTTCTGCGGATCGATTTTTCTTACTAATCTGACGGGTTCTCCCAAACAAACCCCACCATATGAAGGGTTGATACTTGGTACAGGTACATTGAAGGGTGCAAGGATTCTCCCTTATAATAATCTGACGCGCTCGAGTCACAGCAAAAATCCCTTCCTGGGCTCCACAACTATAAAGATATTACCTATTCAGTGACGTGATTTTTATTAGTTTTTGAAAGATCAATAAAAGCTCACTGAACTATTTTTCCCAAAGCTCAGATTTTTTTTAATATTTTCATAATTTGTCAAATTGTGCCAGTAACTAACTCCACGAAACTTACTGAGCTTACAGCCATTAATTTCGATAGACGTCTATACACATGGTAGTTATTTGATTAAACATTTTGGTAAATTTAATAAAAATTTACTAAAATGTTTAATCAAATAAACACTCTCGTGCATCGTACTACTGAGACAGTCTAGTGTTCAGAATATTGAATACTAGCACCCTGGTCGTGACTTGGTACTTGCTGATGATGCTGTAGGTATTTTTTTTTAATGAAGCAAAACAGTAAATCTTTTATCGACGGCAAAATTAAATGATGACAACGAATGAGTATCTGATCCACTGATCATTGTGGTTTTTAGGTTCCGTAGTCAACAAGGAACCCTTACAGTTTCGCCATGTCCGTCCGTCCGTCCGTCCGTCCGTCTGTCCGCAGCTTAGCTCAGAGACGCCCAGTACTAGAAAGCTGTAATTTGGTGTAAATATACGGATTTGTTGCGCCGAAAAAGTGATAAAATAAAATCTCGTAAAATATTTTTTTTAGGGTACCTCCTGTACACGTAAAGTGGGGTTGTTTTTTTTTTCTCGCGTACCCCTTAGTGTGGGGTATCATTAAATAGGTCTTTAAAAAATATTGATAGTTTCCATTAACAATTTTTTGATAAAAAGATTCGTTTGTGAAATATTAAGCTTTAAAGTGCTAATTTTTGCTCGACTCGAGTGTCCCCCCCCTCTACCAGCTAAACGGTTATGTTTGGGGGTGTGAAAAAATTCACAATAGTAGTATTATATAACGAAGTGTGAAAGAAAATTATCATGACTAAGTAGGCTTTACAATTTTACGAGTAATAGTCGACCAACTTATAAAACGTACTTGGATAACATATTTTCCTAAACAAAATGTATCGGAGAACATGTTCTTCAACTGCAAATGTAAGTTTGTCAACTTTATTTTTACAGCTATAATAGGTGAGTGTTTTGGGGATAGGTAGGTTTTTATTGTCAACTATTTTTAACTAACTTCAAAAAAAGGAGGAGGTTCTCAAATCGTCGTAATTTTTTTTTTATGTATTTTCTACGATTTCTCAAAGACGCCTGGACCGATTTTGAAAATTCTTATGATTGAAAGAGTACACCTTCCAATTGGTCCCATGATCATCAAGTCAGGATCTGATGATGGAATCCTGGAGAAATCGTGTGAACTCTTTAAATTTTAAATCATTCTTGAAGCGATTTGATAACAACTCAATCCCGTCGAGATTCGGCTCGTTAGAGTCGTCTTTATTACATAGACACTGATGCTGGATGATGTCCATGGTCTGATGATAGAGCTGGAAGGTAACCATGAGTTCTTTCTTGTACAACAACTCAATCCTACTGAGCTTAGGGTCATTTGATTTGTCTTTACATGGGCTTTTGTACTGTATATTATTCTAGGTTTTGATGATGGAGCTGGAAGGTGGCCATGGGATCGTTGTAATACAATAACACAATCCCTTCGAGTTTAGGGTCATTTAATTTTTCTTTGCATGGACTTTGGCACTTGATGTTTTCCAGGGTCTAATGATGGAGCTGGAAGGTGGCCATGGTGGCAACTACGGAACCCTACACTGTGCGTGGCCCGACACGCACTTGGCCGGTTTTACTTCTTATTTTCGAAATTTTAATATAGTACACCTAAAGTCGCATAAATATTAAAAATACCCACGGAACTATGTACAAAATGAAAAGAAAAAATAAAATAGAACCGGGTGCCTCCTCAGCCGTTTACGTGTAAGCCTGTTGACCATTCAAGTGTAGCAGTTGTGTGTCGGGGACGGATCTATAAATAGGTGGACCTGCAATATGTGCATACTTACTAGTTGTTAGTTATGTTTAAAATGATTGCTCTCGTTGTCGGAGAGTAAACGACCCAGGCACAAGGTGTCTGTTGGTCGCACACCTTCTTTGGCTGGGGAGTATCTTTGCGCTCCTCTTCCTCTTCTGTATTTATCGCTCGCTGAAACAACAATTATTGCTTTATTATTGACGTAGTACTCGCAATCGTCGTGCGTATGTATGACGATATGTATGAATGTGGATGAGGTGAAAGGTGTATGTAAGGATCGTAACAGGTGGCGCTCTCTAGTTTCTGCCTACCCCCATGGGAAGAAGACGTGAGTTTATGTAAGAATGTCTATGTATTCACTGATATAGTAAGTTAAACGGTTGGATGATAGATAACGTGAAGGGAGATTCTTGGAGTTAATTTATTACCGACTTCAAAAAAAAAAGGTTATCAATTCGACCCGTATGTATGTAATTTCCAGAACTGCCCAGTTTTCGAATATGTTAAGTCTGATCAGCGTCTGAACAAATGTGCCAAATTTCAAAAGTGTATGTATGTTTTTATGTTTGTGTTCGTGTCGCAGTGAGATAGATAGATAGCCGTAATATAGTTATATCCCTAGGGATATAATTATATACCGTAACATAGTTATATTACTAGATTAAGTTTAGTGATATACTTATATTACTAGATTAAGTTTAGTGAAATAGCTTTCGGAGTGTGCGCCGCAGTGAGTCGGCCGCAGAAAATGTCGACGGAGCACCGCTTCGCGGTGCTCCTACTTCTGGGTGGTTAAAAAAAAATAACCACGAAGGGGATGGCGGGGTCTTCCAGACCCCGCCATCCCCTTCTAACCTAACCTGTCCGAGTCGGGGTGCCCCCAATCGTTTCTACGAAATTTTTTATTTGTCAGTCCCCGTTTCGTACCACGGGGCACCCCGACTCGGACAGGTTAGGTTAGAAGGGGATGGCGGGGTCTGGAAGACCCCGCCATCCCCTTCGTGGTTATTTTTTTTTAAACCACCTAGAAGTAGGAGCACCGCGAAGCGGTGCTCAGTCGACATTTTCTGGCAAAACGATTCTTTAAACCACCCAGAAGTAGGAGCACCACGAAGCGGTGCTCCGTCAACATTGCGCGCGCCCCGCCTGCGCCGCACACTCCGAAAGCTATTTCATAAAACTATGTTACGGTATATAATTACACACATCAAAAGTGTCTAGGGATCAAGCATTTTTATGCGGATTTCTTGAGATTGAGATGTGGCTTTGTAATAAATTTATGATTTTATAAATTTATATGGATCCTTTTTGGTGCATTTCATAATTTGAATCAGGAACTGTAAATCAAATTCGAGTAAAAGATGAAAATCAGCTGTCAATATTTTCCCTATAAAAACATACAACGCATTGAAGACATTATTAGTGCTACTGTTTCCCTACTACTGATTAAAACCAACGTTATTATGGAGCGGCGACGTCATTTAAGCAGGGAAGAAATGCTCAGAGCCGTGGGAATGATAGAAGCTGGTTCCCGGCAACGTACTGTGGCTTTAGCTCTGAATACAAGTCAGAGTGTTATCAGTCGACTTTGGACACGTTACCGAAGCACTGGTACCGTGGCTGAGCGCCATGGAGGACGGTATCGCTGCACCACACGGAGACAAGACCGATACATTCAAATCTTAACTCGAAGAGCTCCAACAATAACCGCCATGATGTTAGCCGTGAGGCTTCATCACTCTTCAGGGAACTTAATTAGCGACCAAACAGTCAGAAACCGCTTGCATGAAGTGAACCTTCATTCCCGAAGACCGCTACGGGTACCACCTATAGCAATGCACAATCGTAGGATTCGATATCAATGGGCTCTTGAACACAGAAATTGGGCAGAAGAACAATGGCGTTTCGTGTGCTTTTCTGATGAGTCTCGTTTTGGTATGAGACCGGATACAAGACGTATACGACACTGGAGAACCCCTGGACGCCAACAGCGATTAAAATCCTGCCAGGAAGTCCATCCTTATAGTGGTGGAACCATCATGGTATGGGCGGGTATTTGGATCGGCGGAAGAACTGAGTTGATTTGGATCAGAGGCAACCTCAACGCTCAAATTTATGCTGAGACGATTGTATCAGACGTCATCGTTCCTCTACAAGTGCAAATCGGTCCCTTATTTCAGTTAATGCATGATAATGCACGACCGCACACCGCAAGAGTTGTAAGACAGACTCTCGCCGCAGCTAACATCAATGTCCTGCCCTGGCCTGCTCAGTCGCCAGACTTGAACCCGATTGAGCATGCATGGGATATGCTACAGAGAAGAGCTCTGCCGAATATGGAGGGTATCCAGTCGCAAGAAGACCTTTTTTTGTTGTTGCAACGAACATGGGCGGCCATTCCACAGCGTGATTTGGATGAACTCATTTTGAGTATGCCAAACCGATGTTCTTGTGTTGTTAGTGTTCGCGGTAGAAACACGGATTATTAATTGTTTAAGTTACCCAATAAAATTTTAAAGAAAACTGTTATTTCAGTCTTTTTTTCGAACTTTAATGTTAGTGGTTCAAATGTCAAAAATCCCTTTATTAGGAAAATGGCAAATTTCTTTATGAATGCAAAGGTGACTTGGTTTATCGTTACTGTGACAAACGATAACACTTTATTTGATGAATCCTTAAAGAACATTTTAATTAATATCAATCAGGAGAAAAGTTATTGCAAAAATATATGTTGATCCCTAGACACTTTTGATGTGTGTATATCCCTAGGGATATAACTATATTACGGCTACATCTATCTTACTGCGACATTCGCATATCTCCGGAACTACAAGTCCGATTTAAGTAATTCTTTGTTTGTTGTACTAAGTATTGTTCAAATTAGGGAATACTGCAAGTTTCGTCAAAATCGGATTAGTAGTTTTTGAGATAGGGGATTTTTTAGTTTATTGTGTACATGGGCGATGTTATTTATTACCGGTGCTACGGATTACAAAATTCTAGTATACTTGTGAAAAAATTGTATATTTGGCAAGAAGTTGGGTTGTATATTTAATCTAAAAAGAGTAAAATAACAATTTTTTTTTAAAAAAGTAACTGATTTCAAAAGCAACCACAAAAAAGGATAAAATAACCTAAATAACTTTTCTTTCTGAAGTGGGTGGCAAAAATCAATGAAAAAAAAAACAAAATAAACACTTCAGAAAGAAAAGTTATTATAGTACCTAGGTTATTTTATCCTTTTTTGTGGTTGCTTTTGAAGTTTCTATTCTATTAACTTCTGAACACTTGAACAGATTTTGTTATGGTTCGAAGCGAAATTTAAAAATAATAATATTAACGGAGTTGCCATGATTCAGCAATGAAAACCCACTTGGATCTTCTTTACTCAAAATTCAACTACGTTTATAATCATCGTATAGAACGTCGAGTGATTTCAAAAAATATATCTATATGTCAGTAGTATTAAATATCCATATTTCCATAAGTTCACTAATAACAACCAGAGTTCGAATTAAATATTTTTCGTGTCTTATACTTAGCCTTTTCCCAACCAAGTATGTTGGAACAAGTGAAAATGACACCGCCCACCTGTGGTGGCCAATGGGAAATCGTGCCCCTGTCTACCAGTGGTGGTCAGTTTTGAAGGACAACGACACAATTTTTAAATACGAGTCTCTTCTGTGTCCACCATTGATGGACAGTGGACGAACTAATTTAATACTTTCTCGGTAACCATTCTCGTCAACAATGTTATTTTATATATTAAATACTAAAATTCCGTCTGCCCAACCCCAGGTTATGAGATAATTATTAGAATTATTTTTAAAATTCGTGTCACGTTCCACTACTGGTGGACAGGCGAGTAGTGGACATTGGGAATCATCGTCGACTACCTATCTATTATGAAAATTATGCTGTTAATTCAGATAGATAGCGCACTTATTTCATAATATACTCGTTTTTCGTATTCAAAGCGAAAGGATGCGTGCCAAAAACTGTCTCAATGTGTGGATACCTTTATTCGCAACACAGAGCGCT
Organism: Agrotis clavis; assembly: GCA_954870645.1. Classification (NCBI taxonomy): domain Eukaryota; kingdom Metazoa; phylum Arthropoda; class Insecta; order Lepidoptera; family Noctuidae; genus Agrotis; species Agrotis clavis. Next base: position 10,237,490 of record OX940934.1, read on the forward strand.
ATTACGTATCATCTCTCGTAAAAAGTTAGATTATGTACCAGGGAGATAATTATAAAAAGGCAAAAAACAACTCGAATGATGCCGTCCACGAGATGATTCTGGGTTGATTGATGTTTGTCATAAATATTAACGATAGTACGCACCATGAGGAAAAAGTAAATATTTCTCTAACGGATACTTCTCATTTTTTATCTGGTCAAGTATTTGATAACATTGTCTCAAAGGGCAATTAAGTTATCGGATACCTAGACGTGCGTCAACGTGCACTGTGGGGTTGGTGAATTGTGAACACAGCACGCATTTCATGGTTCATTTACCTAATAAAATCTAGTTTTCAGGTTCATGTCCTGATTTGCGGGGTTGTTCCGGGTTTCAGTGGTTTGGTAAGGTGGCAAATCACCCTTGATCGGGACGCTAAATATCCCGTCAGTAACATTCTCAGTCTGTGCTTTATAATATCACTATAACAGGGTTACCAATACCTATAGTGAGCTTGTAAGCCGCATGAATAACGACCGCTTGACAAAAATATCTATGGAATGAATGCCTGAAGATGGACGGCCCAAAAAAAGGTGGCGAGATGATCTGGACGCTTTCTCCGACAGCTGGTTCGAGGTGGCGGTCGGAGAGTACTTGGAAGGATATGATATATTTCACATAGAGCGACTGCCTATTCTGACCTCCTCAGCCCAGTTAGTGCTCAGTAACCCTTTTTTTACGAGGTAACATCATCCAATGAATCTTTCATCTCTAGGTGGATCGGAAAGGACTGTCAGACTTGTATGGATGTTGTACCCGGAGTGTGCCTGTTTAATTATACAAACAATTTGCTCGTACCCGTGCCTGCACATCGGAGATTACAATAACACGTATGTGTTTTACGTTCCAGGGTCACGGTTACCTGTTATGCCAATCTCGCGATCCTTTTAGGTAAGACTTTTTCATTTTTTTAATTTTAATCTGACAAACGGACACTTTTTTATGAATTTGTTTTTTTTTTTGTTTCTTTGTAAAACGTGGATGTGTTTCTATTTCAAGGAATATAATTATTATGTTTGTATCACAACAATTAACGACGTGACGCCAATTATTAGAAATTGTGTCAACAAAGCAATCATGCGTAATTAATTGTTGCGAAATCTAAAACGTTTACGTTGATGAGCAATTGGGCACTGTTTCATTCCCGAAAGGAGAATTAATGTATTAGTAGCTAATTTTTTTTTTTGTTTGTACAAACTGAATGAAAAATTAAAACTCGTATTAATGTCATGTCGTGGTAAAAATATTGCATAGTTAACTTAGCAAACGCAAAGTGGTAGTGCTGATTTCCAATGTCCACCACACGCAAGTCCCTCACTGGCGGGCACTAACAAGGTTTAAAAATAATCTTCCGTCCATCAGATGGTGGAAAATAGATTTAATTTTTTTTTATAGTGCCAATGGCCCACTTTGGTTGGCAAGCTGTAGGTGGACATCGGGAATAATCGGGGGATATTGGGCCTTTTCAGCTTAGTGTTAAACCTTCGCATAATGTGCAAATCATTATAAATATCAATCGTAATCGTAACATGGTTAAATTTTTGATTCATAGTAACGAACGACCTTTAGTCGAAACCTGAAATATTTACGCAATGTCCTGAACAGCAGATTTTTATTTCGCAATTCTAGTTTCGTCCCATACTAAAAGTTATTCAATAAGATGAATACAGCGACCCCTAAAAGAGTAAATATTACCGTTATGTTACAGGACGACTTTGTTATTTTATGAATATGTATTCTGCCTTCGCGTCATATTGAGCTCATCTTTATCGGTACAACCAGTGAACCGAACAGAAGTCGATGCAATTATGATTTCATTATTATCATTGAGTATATGAACAGTATGTCTTAATGAATCGTAAGTATACATGAATTGTAGCTTGTGTACAATGTGCGTGTAATCGCTGAGGAAAATGCGCAATTCCACATACCTATTAGAATTCGAGAAAATGTGAAAATCATTAGTAAATACTTCATTCATCTTGTTCGATTATTTTAAAATGATGATGAAGCTGTACATAAAATATGAAGGGTATCTTTTATGTAGTGCATTTAACTTAATTATTTAAATCTAAACTAATAATAAAAAGGACCCAAAAAAGATACCTAAGGTAGATACTAAATCAATGAAAAATTTTACGTGTATTTTTCCTTTTTCATAATTTTCGGAAAACTGCGACATTAAATAGTATGAATTAATTTTCTTGACTTCTAGCACGGGCATGCGGATGGCGAGTAATGGGTGTCTTGCCGTCCGATCAGGGCCATGCCAGGGTCGACGGCGCGTCATGTTCCACGCGCCTCAAAGAGCACTCAGCAATCTTACAAGCCCCCCTTAGAGAGCCAAAGCCTACTGGTGTCGCGGGCCTGACTCATCAGGTAGCCGTGACACTGGAACGTTAAAGGCTTTTGAAGGATCACCGTGGATTTTAGTCAGTACAAGTTTGACAGTCCCTCCCGTCCCGCCCTGCACGCGTAGCATATCGCCGTAGAAACGGGTTTTGTCGACGCGAGAATAGACAAATTAATGACAGAACGTAAAAGATTTTTATCGATTTATGCATAGCAATGTTTAAAATATAGAAGAGCTATGTTTCTTTTCTATTCTTTGATGGTGTACGAATCGTGTCATACTCGTGCAAAAAAACAGTCGATTTGTATAGAAATAACGATGAAGTAACTTTGTCCTTTCTTGATGGAATGCTGGATGGGAAAAAGGAAAAACTGAATGACTCATTTGATGATTTTACCACGATAATAAAAATTAAAAATGGTATCTACCTATTTGACTAAGACAGAGATGGCAATAAATGTTGATGGATGGAGAGGAAGACCAAAAAAAAGATGGATGGATTGTATGAGTAAAGGTATAAATGAAAAAGAAGTAAAAATGATCCTTTGACTTCTGAGAGCGGAGAAAGGAAGAAAAAAAAAACGTGTTGCGCCGACCTCAAAAGGTAAAATGGGCTATGGGCAGAACAAAAAGATGATGATGAGTTAGATCAATAAGTGACATTATACGTATTTTCGCTATTTAATGATTACATAAATGTCTTCGTATAACCTATCCGATTCAAACGAAAAGCAAACAATTTACCTAGGTTACGTTTGTATGTTTATTATAAAATTCTAAATCAACAACCGGTGCCAAAAAATATCGGCGTGCCTAATACCTCAAAATAAATATAACAAAAACATGTTTACAGCATCAAACAGTGTCGTGCTATGATTGTGGCTGTTTTGTAGGGCTTAAAAAAACGATGACGTTAAAATTACCGATTAATATAGTGAATCATAACCAAAACAACTTTCAATGAGATAACAGATTTTCCAACAATGCTGAATTTATAGTACAACGTATTGACTATGTGCGAAGTGGGTGGTGGGGAACGGCAAATCGATCGTAGCGCACGACGTGGCAGAAATGTGAATTAATTCTGGGCTGTCATGTGTCAAGTTGCTTTATTTTCATAACTTTCTTTATAATTTAATACGAAAACTTTAACTTAACTTTTCCCGTTCGTTCTAAGCTCTTCCACTTCTCTCACATGCTGTGCTAATACTAATTTTTTCCCTTTTTGCTCAGTTTGAGGTTGGAAATGTATTTTATGCTTAACCGATTCAAATCCCGTGCGTATTATAATATCCATATTTTCCACGAGGAAGAAAATCGCTAGGTATAATATACACACTCACTTTTTACACTATTTTTTCAATTTCGTTGAAAAACTAGTCGAAATTTAATATCACAAAGATATCTTATCATCTAGTTGACATGATTTGACAGATGACAAGTCCTGAATAGTTGCGGCCACTAGGGGCGCTGTCATCGCGCACACAACGAATAATTCACACTTAACAATGGTACTTGAGTGTATTTCTTTTGTTATTTTCTAATATTTTATTGCTCAAATATGAGGTAGGTATTCCCGTTTGCGCAACGATTTTAGAGCACCGATTTTAGAGATAAAAGAGGTCTAAAAAGAATAAACAAAAATGTTCAGTAAAATGTGTATTAATCAGAACATCATAATAGTAGGTAATCATAACATAATTTTTCATAACATTTTATATTATCATAGTAATCACCAAAAATATCATAAATGCTTGTAAAATGGAATAAAATATCAAATGTTTTGTTGTTACTTAGCTATTCTTTTTCTTGAAAATTCCCTACGTAGGTAATGATCAGATTTTAAAAATTGAAAAAGATCGTTATACCTACTTACCTACATTTATAGATCAAAGGGCACTATTTTAATATGTACCTAGGTAAGTTTTTTGCCGGTACCAGGGTCTTTAATCACATTTTTTCAGTTAAGTATAGATTATATTAAGTAAACATATAAAAAACGCTGAAATTCAAGTCACATGTTAGATGTTACTGGACATTTAACGATGTTTTGCCCTGGCTGCGGCATCAATAGGTATTACCTAAATTTCTAAATGATGTAAACACTTTTCTTTCTATTCATAGTTGAAAACTATCTGTTGAGCAACTAAACAAGAAACTGCAGCACCAAACATTGTAAAAATTCGTTTGAAACAACGAATTTGAAAACCTAAAAGGCACTATTTAGAACTAATAAGCTGATTATAATAGAGCCACTCACCCTATCTCTAGGCACCAAGGCGATGGCAAAAGCACATAATGCGAAAAGCACCAACAGTGATGGCTTCATGGTCACAAACGTCGAAGTCTAGTCGGCAGAAACTCGCGTACTTGTTTGCAAAAAATAAAGTTTGGCGCGCGCTGTGGCGGAGCGTGCAAGAGTGGCGACGGCGGCCAGGCGCGCCGGTATAAGTACCGCGGTACCGAGTGAAGAGGCCCGGCAGAATCCACAGCTACAAAATATCCACTACTTTACTACGAAACAAACATTTAACTACATGATTGTTTGTAATTTAGCTGACATGAATGAACGAGCCTATACGTGATAGCGATAAACCCACGACACGCGTCACGTAATAAATATTGTGTTGTTGTTGCAGTGATTCACAGCGGAGCTTACACAAATACTTTTAAACAGCTCTAACACTGTATTAGCTATGTTGTACGATAATAATATTGTTCTAGACAAAAGAACAAAAAGTACCAACTCAGGTGCCATAACCTAGGTGTTCATAATATCTTACTAACCTGCAAGGGTTCTTTTTTGTTATTTAAACCTAACCCGAAGATAAAATTGTATCAAATATCTTCATAAAATAAACTACAATGAAATAGAAATTCTATCCTAGGTAGTTGAACTCTTCATATAAAAAAGTTTTTAAAATAACGTATTATTGATACAGCCCTTTTAATTTTTAACGAAATTTTGCCTAACATTTTTATAAAGTACCCGCGACTTCCTCTGCGTGTAGATAATACCTATTTAAAATATTTTAATTTTTTTAATGAAATGCAACATTAGAACCTTGTTAAGGTCGCAGGCAAACGTTCGACGATCCATTCAGTGGTTTAAGCCTCATTTAGGCTATGCAAGATTGCATGCGATTTCCGTGAAAGTTTGATTACAATGAATCAATGATATTATAAGTAAAAAAGGTGCAATGAATGCAGTTGATCAAACAAGTGCCACTGGTCAAACTTGTGTAAATGGGCCTTTAGGTGAGAACTTTATACACGGTCACAGTCACGGCTAGGGTTGCCAGGCTTAAAACCGGAAAGCCGGACACTAGTCAATTCAGCCGGACATCGGGTAAAAAGACCGGACATCTAAACTTTTTTTTATTTTTTTATTTTAGTAATACCTGTACCTGGTCATTTTTCAAAGGTTAAACAATGTTCGATTTAATTGAACGTGGTTCATCCCTATCGCTGTCAAGCGAGCGTGGCTAGAATTAGTTCACTCGCTTGTGCTAGCGATAAGGCTGCTTGTCCATAGGAGCGGAGCGGCGAAACGAGCTGAAGAAATATTAACCAATAGGATTGCACCAATAAAGAGGAGTGAAGATTTTATGCAATCCTGTTGGTTAATATTCCCTCGTTTCTCCGCTCCGCCAGCTCGCTCCGCATCAATTTACGGGCAGCCTAAAGGTAAGGCGGATGGAGCGGAAAAACATGACAAAATATAAAGAAATTATCAAATCATTGATATACCTATTAAAACTAGTGTCCGACCGAAACTGATTTCACAGCCGAAACCGAAACCGAACTTTCGACCTTGCTCTCGGTTTTGGACGAAACCGAAACTGAAACCGAAACTTTTTAAGATTTAAAACTACGATTATTTTCTAAAACATAATGTTTTTTCTTAACATTAACGTTAACGCATTAGAAAATGTGTATATTATACAGGTGATCGAAGACCGATTTTGACGAAAACTAAAACTGCATCATTGAATTTTACAAAAATCTATAATCCTGGCCAGGAATCGAAACCGCAGATTTTGGAAAAAAAACCACACCCTTTATTATTACACCATTCGTTGGTGTTGCTAATAACGATCAAATTCTGGAAAATAATTATATAAGTACGTCAAACTTATGGAAATAGCAGATTTTTAAGAAATTGCCATTTTTCAATGTTATTTAACTTCTTCATCTTATTATCTATATACTTATAATAAATTTGTAGAAAAGTTGTGTCTGTACAATGGAAATATACAAAAAAAAAGTAGCAGGGGTTGTTATTTTATCGATGCCGAACCCGAAAATGTAGTTAACTTTTTTTTTGTCTGTTTGTCGGTTTGTCTGTTTGTCTGTTTGTCTGTTTGTCTGTGTGTTTGTGCACGCTAATCTTCGGAACTACTGGACAGATTTGAATGATTTTTTTTTGTTGTATAGGTATTAAGTCCGGTTAACATATAGGCTATAATTTATCTTGGAAACTTGAACACCTGATGCAGAACCGCAACAGACCTGCTTAACTATAAGAGATACAGAAATGGTGCCATAGCAAAAATTGTTCCACGTGATGAGCATTTTCTGCTGAGAGAATAAATTTGAAGATCCTGGACACCTGATGTGGAACACCAAGAGCCCAGCTACACTATGACATATACAGGAATGACGTCTTAGCAAGAGCTGTTCAGCCTGAAGAGCACCTTCTGTTGATGTATAAAAATTGAAGATCTGGAACACCTGATGTGGAACTTCAAGAGCCCAGCTACACTATAACATATACAGGAATGACGTCTTAGCAAGAGTTGTTCAACCTGATGAGCACCTTCTGTTGATGTATACAAATTGAAGATCTGGAACACCTGATGTGGAACTCCAAGAGCCCAGCAACACTATAACATATAAGTGAATGACGTCTTAGCAAGAGTTATTCAGCATGATGAGTACTCTCTGTCAACGTATAAAAATTGAAGATCTGGAACACCTGATGTGGAACTCCAAGTGCCTAGCTACACTATAACATATACAGTAAAGACGTCTTAGCAAGAGTTGTTGAGCCTGATGAGCAACCTCTGTTGTCCAATAAAAATTGAAGATCTGGTACACCTGATGTGGAACTCCAACAGCCCAGCTACTTTATAACATATATAGGAATGACGTCTTAGCAAGAGTTGTCCAGCCTAATCAGTACTCTCTGTTGTCGTATGAAAATTGAGATCTGGAACACCTGATGTGGAACTTCAAGAGCCCAGGTACACTATAACATATACAGGAATGACGTATTAGCAAGAGTTGTTCAGCCTAATGAGTACTCTCTGTTGACGTATGAAAATTGAGATCTGGAACACCTGATGTGGAGCTCCAAGAGCCCAGCTACACTATACTTAATATACATACATAGGAATGACGTCTTAGCAAGATTTGTTTAGTCGGATGGTCATTTCCTGTTGACTCACAAAAATGAAAGATCTGGAACGTCTGGAATCGTCTCGCGTATCCCGTTGTTTTCCCGTCCCCAGGCTCTTAGAATTCGACGTTTCAGATCTTCGATTTTGACGACCCCGTCGTCCCTGGCATAAGCAACAGGATCCGCGTACGAAGTCGCGGGCAGAAGCTAGTTCTTCATAAAAGTTCATCGTTTTCAATTTTTCATTGGATTTGTAGTCTCAACAATCGCACTTTATTCAGAAATACGAAATTACTAAGTTAAAAAAAAAAATGTAGGTAACAAAATAAATAATTAAAAAAATATATTTAAGTAAAGCATTATTTCAAAGAAGAAACCGTTGACTACTTGACTTATTTATGTTTCAAATACTTACAGTCACTGCCTTGACGATTGATAAGTTTTTTAATCGTTAACGTACGTAACAAATATATTTTATTATTACATGAATATTTATACAAGACTTAAGGCGCGGCCCCACAGTGGTGCACGCTGTGCACGGCGACCACGCGGTGCACGTTAGCTGCGTAGCGTAGGTATATTGCCTTCAGTTAACGCAGAACCTGAGCCGTTGCGCAAGCACGTGATAACTACGAATTTTACCAAACGACGCACGCAAATGCACAAACACTTGAGTTTCGGCAGGGCAGAAAGTTGCGGCTATATTTTAGCCGAAACCGAAACTAAGGCCGAAACTAGATTTTTTGGCCGAAACCGGCCGAAACCGAAACCGAAATTTCGGTCGGTCACTAATTAAAACCCAAGATGCACACTCAACGTCTAAAAAACGTCCCTAAAAAATGTGCGCAACATTCTAAATTGTGCGTTCATTTCGCCGACTACGGCCGGTCGTAAAGTTTTATCCTTAAACAATTGACGTAAGGTTAAACTTGCAATAATACATAATTATATGCTTGGAGCTGTTAGAAAGAGACAGAAAAAAAAATTCGGGACACTTTCGTGCGTTACTTTTATTCTGATCTTGGGTTTTTAACATCAATGTATCAAATACAAAAGGCTAACAAAAGCCAAATATTTCATTGACAGGCCTGTTGGTCTAGTGCAGTAGTTCCCAAACTTATTTTTCTCGTGGACCACTTTCAAAATTTTACTGGTTTCGGTGGACCCCCTGCTGCTACATTTCTACCACATTCTTAAAGTCGCCAAAAAATAAAAATTGTGTCGCTTCTGAGTTCTGTCCCTAATATATTCCGATAGGTAAAACAAAAACGAAAAAAATGGTACATAATATAACACTTTTATAAATTAATTAAAAAGAATTACAAGAAAAAATTAATAAGGTAATATAGGTTCAGTTCATCTTTATCTTTACATACATACCTATAATGAAATCGTAGAGCTGTCATTCTTGTACATTGAATATTTTTTTCTTTTTGTATTTTTTTCAAGATGAGGGATTGATTCTGATGCCAAATCAACTTTTTTTTTTTCGAAACTTTTTATGTTTTTTTGAGTTGATCTATCTCCGAAACTACTGTAAAGTTGTCGATCAAATTTTCCTCAAATATATTTATATTATCAAATCAAATACACTCGAGAGCAATGAATCCGGGTCACTTAAAGAATCCTAAAAATCTCGGAAACTAAAAATGCTAGGTTAATGCAATAAATTGTATTTAATAGACAATGTAATACTCCTTAAATGAAGGTATTAAAACTTCTTAGTTATTGTAACGTTATATCATAAAAAAATCAAATTTGAAAAAGGGCCACTGTCGAAGATGGAACTACGAAATTACAGCATTTGGTTTTGCTTTTGTTTGTAATCTGTCATTTATGTGGGTACATAAACCATGTTGATAGTGCTCTATATTCATTATTCAAGCTGAAATTATGTCGCTTACGCCTGAAGAATGCACCAGAATACTTACAATGCTGGAAACCGGCCGGAGTCAGCGCGATACAGCCAGGACTGTCGGTGTGTCGCTGTCAACAGTACAAAGAGTTCTCCGACGTTACGAAGAAACTGGTTCTAACCTACGCAGACCAGGAACGGGCAGAACCAGGTGTACCACAGCACGAGAAGACCGATACTTGGTGAACACTATGCTTCGAAATCGCTTTCTCACAGGAACTGAACTCACCAATCAGTTTCGACGCCTCGGAGGAAGTAACCCAAGTGCATGGACAGTAAGACGTCGGCTTGCTGAATCTAACTTAAAACCCCTTAGACCTGCAAACGGCCCTAAACTGGAGCGTGGGCATCGTATTTCAAGACTAAGATATGCCCAGAGCCACGTAAATTGGAGTATTAAAGATTGGTCAAAAGTTATGTTCTCCGACGAATCAAAATTTATGCTCTACAAGCACGATGGAAGACACAGAGTGTATCGAAGACCAGGGGAAAGATTCAAGCAAGCATGCATCGAAGAAAAAGTAGCCTACGGTGGTGGGTCTGTACTTGTGTGGGCCGGAATTTCTTCTGAAAGTCGCACAGAGCTGGTGATCATAGAAAACGGCTCTTTAACTAGCGTAAGATATGTGGAAGAAATCCTCAATGATCACGTTGGTCCATTTATGGTCAATTTAGGTGAGGATGCTATATTTATGCATGACAATGCCCGACCTCATACAGGTAGGATTGTGAATGACTACCTTCAAGAGATGAACATTACTCGTATGGAGTGGCCAGCGCGCAGCCCGGATATCAACCCGATCGAGCATGCTTGGGACGAGCTAGGCAGATGCGTAAAACAACGAAACCCTCCCCCAATCACGCTTCGTGAGCTCAAAATTGCTCTCACAGAGGAATGGGAGAATAGTCCCCAAAATCGTATAAGGAACTTGGTGTACAGCATGCCAAACCGCGTAAACGCAGTAATGGAAGCACGAGGAGGCAATACGAAGTATTAAAATTCAAGAAAATCGTAATAAAGTTCAAAAATTTCATGTTTCCTATTTTTGTTTTAAGGAGAGATCAGCAGTTTTTTTCTTTATGTAATTTTGTGTTAATAAAATGTATGGTGACTCATATTTTTTTTACTTTCATTTAAGGAGTATTACATTGTCTATTAAATACAATTTATTGCATTAACCTATCATTTTTAGTTTCCGAGATTTTTAACATTCTTTAAGTGACCCGGATTCATTGCTTTCGAATGTATTATTATTTGGGTTGAATATTTAAACTAGAAAGGTTAAAATAAAAAAGATTAAAAAAAAATGTAACCGACTTCAAAAACAACTACGAAAAAGGGTAAAAAAACCTAAAAAAACATTTCTTTCGGAAGTCGGTGGAAAAAAGACAATGAATTAAAAACACCAATTCAGAACCTACTCTTTTTGAAGTCGGTTTAAAATAAATATAAATCTAGCACTAGGTATAGTCTGTAGCCGTCTCCTTTCGCCGTGACGACAAATATGTTTACTGTTGCATCATTCTGAACTCAGAATGCAAATAGATTTACGTTAGCCACATTTAACGACATTTACGGGAATAGTTATTTCTTATCTTGGCGATTTGGCTGATAACTTGAACTTGAAAGATAGTTGTAGTTTTTTTTTTAGATTGGTAAATCATTAAATGAGTCCTCCCACCCAGGGCAGAGCGAGTGGGACTGTCAGGACTTGTACTGATTATTGACTAAAATCCACGGTGTCCTTCAATAGCCTTTTACGTTCCGGGGTCACGGTAATTCGTGAGTCCTGTGACCCCGGCAGGCTTTGGCCCTCTGTAGCGATAGTAGATATATTTTTAACCGACTTCGAAAAAACGAGGAGGTTCCAAAAATCCGAAATTTCCCGATTTCTAAATAACGCCTGGTAAAATTTGGAAAATTCTGCACAGTCGCACTATCTAACAAAAACCGCTATACCACTTTACCCTTTTAATTACCTACACTAGTATTCAAAGTGTTGTATTAAAAATAATTCGGGTAAATAATGAGAAATTATTATAAGAAAATAAAACATGTTCTGTCCCTTAGGGTTTCGTTCTGCTTCCAATTTTATTCTTGCCTTTCGTAGGTTATAGTCTATTCTTTTTTTTCTAGTGTCCACCGAGGAGAGAAGGGGCCTCTGGGAACCCTAAAAGCTTCAGACACAATTTAGACTTACCTACCGACATCGATTATAAATAATTATATATGTGAGTATATATGTATAAAGTTCCAGGTTTCGTCACGAGACTTTTCTTCACCGACGGATGTCAATGATGTCCAAAATAAACTTAAAAAGTACATAAATTATTAAGCATTGAAAAAGAACTATTAGTACCGGTGGCTTGACATACACAACCATTTGAAACCTCGGATGTCCACATAAAATCGTTGAAATTCGCGACAAATATGCGTTTAAAAACCGTACTAGTCTCATGTTTCATACCATGTTCGATGCACGAGTAGGTATTTTTTTTTCGATTGTGGAGGCGTTAACAAACATCTAAAATCACATAAACAACCAGACCCAGGACCGGGTAAGTATTCCATGTAGAAATCGAATCCGCGGCGCGGCATCCAATTCACCATCCATGACTTTGTTACATCATCTTACAAATCACTACATTCATCTAAATAATGCGTAAAAGATGGACTTCTATGAAAGCGACAAGATAACAAAACGGTTTATTCCCTTTATGTCCAGTCCCGCTTATGTCGAGTCGAAAACCTTGTCTCGCTTCTATTACCCCTATGTCGAGCTGAGTTTTCTGTCCCGTTTGGGCGTTTTTCCATTAGACGGCACGGCAACGGCGACGGCGACGCGACGGCGCCGGCGTAGTGCCGGTGCGGGGAAGCAAAAATGTAGGAACGCCGGGCGCCCGCCGGTAAGTGCAAAAACTGGCCAAGTGCGTGTCGGGCCACGCATAGTGTAGGGTTCCGTAGTTGCCCATCAAAATACTTATGCGAACTAACTAAACTGATTCGCTGAATTTAATTTTAAAAAGAAGAATTTTCAAAATCGGTCCGGACGTCTTTGAGAAATCGGGGAAAATACATAAAAAAAAAGATTACGACGAATTGAGAACCTCCTCCTTTTTTTGGAGTTATTTAAAAATAGTTGAGAAATAAAAACCTACCTATCCCCAAAACTACCCACCTATTACTTAAAGCTCTAAAAGTAAAGTTGACAAACTTACATTTGCATTTGAAGAACATGTTCACCGATACATTTTGTTTAGGAAAATATGTTATCTAAGTACGTTTTATAAGTTGGTCGACTATTACTCGTAAACTTGTAAAGCTTACTTAAGTCTTGATAATTTTCATTTAAACTTCGTTACATATACTACTATTGTGAATTTTTTCACACCCCCAAACATAACCGTTTAGCTGGTAGAGGGGGGGGGACACTCGAGTCGAGCAAAAATTAGCACTTTAAAGCTTAATATTGACAAACGAATCTTTTTATCAAAAAAATGTTAATGGAAACTATTAATAATTTTTAAAGACCTATTTAATGATACCCCACACACAGGGGCACGCGAGAAAAAAGAAACATCCCCACTTTACGTGTACTGGAGGTACCCTAAAAAAAAATTATTTTACGAGATTTTATTTTACCACTTTTTCGGCGCAACAAATCCGTGTATTTAAACCAAATTACAGCTTTCTAGTACGTACGGACGGACGGACGGACGGACATGGCGAAACTATAAGGGTTCCTTGTTGACTACGGAACCCTAAAAACGAGCCATACGTTTTCATACATTTTTGCTTCCCCGGCACCGGCACGGCGCCGTCGCCGTTGCCGTGCCGTCTAATGGAAAAACGCCCTTTCTATTCCCTTTATGTCGAGTTTAATTATATCATATTTTAGAAGTACAGTCACGTCCAATGAAATGTATACATGCACATAATTTAGAATCAGTTTTTGCACAAAAAAGGTACCCCGACAAGGATAGTTTAGTTATTAGGAGAACTTGGGATCCAAGAGCGAGTGAAGCGAGCTCGGGACTTGTGGGCACCCCGACACGGACAGCTTAGGTTGGCCGGGTCTCAAAGACCCCGCCATCTCCTTCGTGTTAGGTTACTTTAAACCATGCACGCAGAAATAGGAGCCCCGCGAAGCGCGACTTCGTTGAGCTTCCCTTTTAGGTAGTCTTCACCTATACTTGTTTTAATATGTTTTTATGCCATTGGCTTTTAATTTACATCCCTGACTTTACTTGTTCACCAAACTCGACATAAAGGTAATAAAAAGTGTAAATATCAATACTTTATACTTTGGAGAACAATAGACTTCCAGACTCGACGTAACGGGACTCGACATAAAGGGAATAAATCAACAAAACTACGTTACGATTCGGATCACGTTATGCGGTTATCAACAGATGATTCACACATTGTCAAACGTACAACTTCATAGCGGTGCTTTTGTTTGGGAGGCCCCGGGACCTCTGACCTTATGGAAACGTACAAACACGGGTTGTGGAACTTTTATAAAGAAAACATCATGCGTCTTCAAGACTCGAAGATTCGGGGACACATAATAATAGGGCTCGGTTGTTGACGCTATCACAAATACTTTTATTGATCTGTTCTAGGTAAACAACACAGATAACGCTTGATATAAATATGAGGGGTAGCATAAAACGCTGTTCCATTTACTAACATAGTTTGTGCCTTGATCAAATAAGCAGTTAAGTATCGACTGAACTAATAAGAAAGAAAAGAATATACAGGACCCAGTATCAACCCTTGCGAAACCCCAATGAGTAAAGCGTGAAAAAACTGTGACAAGTACTGCCTCGTTTATGTAGTTGTGCACTACTGCCGAACATGAGGTCTGGTTTGTACAAGACCTCAAACAAACCAAGACAAGGCAAACCAAATAATAGTTTGACCTGAGAATCGTTTCTATCAGGTCTGGCAAACCTATTGTTGGGTTTGTCCATCAGACCTTTTCCGGTTTGATGGTAATAGGATCACATGCATCTTGTAATAATATGAGACTTACAAAAAAGGCAGATTTGATTGTATTGGCCTACCTCTCGGCCTTCAGAGTCCAGGGTCCCGGCGTACTTATAGGTCGCAGTTATGGTTCCAACGCCTAATAAAAGCGATTTGTCCAAAGCTGACTGGGCACAAAATGGAATCAGAAACATGGTCAACTTATGTCACCAGTTTTGATTTAGAATAAAATACTGTACAACACAAATCAATCCGCTGAAACTGAATGAAGTAGGTGTAGGTATATGGCAGTAACGGTCGGCAATTCGAGGCCCGCGAGCTGCCTCCTTGCGGCCCGTGACTATTTTTTACTGTGAATATTTTCTTTTATTAAATTAAAAACTAGGCATAATTTTGATTAAGAAAATTCAAGCAAAATTTCTTTCTGTTTTAAAATAAAAGCAAACTTTAATCCTTAGCGTGGCGTGAGCGCTGCACTGCACGCACGGTCGCAAGGGTGTGTTTATGGAGAATAGTACTCCTGGCCGCCTAATCCTGGAGCACTAAGCCCCTTCAACCCTTCGTACATAAGGCGACGCAAGTCTCAGATCATACCTTACGACTTTGGAATCCAGGTGACTATCGCAACACAAATCCATAGAGGTTCGTACACAGGCACGATTGGATGTCAAAGTCGGTATCGGAGATTTGCGTCGCCTAGTGTACGAAGGGTCTTATAGATCAAAGTATTTGAGGGTCAATAGACCGAAGGAGTGATATGAATTACTTTACTCAGAATTCACAAAAAGCAATACTTACAGAGACGTGTAAAGCAAAATAAAAAAAAGATTGATATTTCCAAGAAAGGTAAAGAAAACTACTTAGTTTCCATTGATTCTAACAATTTACCGAAACCAAACCTATCAAGTAACAACCAAATAAGGTCTTGATTAATTCTGAATAGGTTTATTCCGATTAGTACCTGAATTATGTATGTTCTCAATTTGCTGTGAAATACAATTTGTATTTGTACCTATGGAGCCGAAATAATCTGTCCTACCCCAAGCCTAAGTACTCACAAGCATGGGTGGGATAGATTAAATTATTTGATGATTTTACCATGTAAAAAATTAAAAAAAAAAGGAAGTTAGTTAAATAAAATACAGGGTGCAATTGAATTCATGGGCATTATTTTAAATCAAGACACTACTCATGATACTAATTCCATTACGCAAATCAAAAATGTTAATGCAGGTTAGTATTATTTGATGTTTCTTTACTTTTCGTAACGCGCTGTACTGCGCTCGAGATTTTGATACTTGAAAACTTATTGGGGTTTATGATGTAGGTACTTTATTATTTTTATTTTAGTGTCAAATTGCATTAATAAGCCTTTTGCTATGTATGTAATATGACTTAATACATTATTAGACTTTTCCATACTTGCATTAATAATATGTTTGATTTGCTTATTATTAGGCACAGAGTGTATTAGGCCTATTGCAATTAGTATCATGAGTAGTGCCTTAGTTTGAAATAATGCCCATGACTTCAATTCCACCCTGTATACTTTAAGTTAAGGCCCCCTTTAGAGGGCCAAAGCCTGCCGGACAAACAATGAGGACCGGTCAGCCGGACCGCGTATTTCCAAAGGCTATACTATTTCAGTCACGAGTCGGACTCTAATCGATGAGCTTTTGTTTGTGCATATTTCTCAACAATACCTAATCTATCTCAGTAAAAAACTTGACTCAAATAGATTAGCTTTTTGTTTTGATATTTTCAAAGAAAATGCACGGACAAAATCTAGTACCATTTTAGTCACGCACGCACGAGTCAAACTCTAAAAAAAAAAGGACGAGGTTTTGTTTCTGCATGTCGCAGTGATATGAGGAAATCAGGGATTTCACGAAATCCAATTATCAAGAAAAGTATCTAGTGATAATTATGAAAAAAAAATACTAATATAAAGTCAGCGATCATGTCATTTCACTAAACTAAGTAAAATGTCAGAAACCGTCGACGTAGCACCGCTTGGCGGTGCTCCTACTTCTGGGTGGTTTAAGGGAAAAAAACCCACGGCGGACATAAATCAAACCTTGAGGATATATAGCTAAATGTCTCTTGGTTACCATGGTAAGGGTCGCATTCTTGTGGACTGTGGGAATTTAAATTTTTTTTTTTTGAATATTTTACATTATTTGTTCGGCGTATTTATGCAGTTTCATCTAAAAATATGGCAGGGGTCGATTTCCTGCCACCGCAAGCCGGATCGCCCGGAGGATACGGTGGAGCATATGGTACAGGTCTGCTCCGCTTGGCCAGAGCACCGCACTGAGGCGATAGGCGCGACCTCTCCCACCCGGCATTGTTGGAGGTCATGCTTCGGGGTGAGACGAAATGGGAAGTGGTCGCCTCCTTCTGCGAAGCAGTCATGCTAGCAAAGGAGGAGGCTGGATGCGTGAGGGAGCGGATAGCGTCCACCTCACGACCCAGCCGCCTCAGGAGACGCCCACGGCAACGGACGTCGCGGGACGATTTTCGGGCATGCCCGGGTTTCAAAGAGCTGTCAGCAATATGACGGGGCCCACCTCTTTGAAGGCCAAAACCTGCCGGGGTCGTGGGTCTATTGGGTCAACGTGGCCCCGGAACGTAAAGGGCTATTGAAGGACACCATGGATTTTGTTCAGTACAAGTCTGAAAGTCCCTGCCCTATTTTTCCCACGTTTTTATAAACTCACTATTCTTGTTTGTTTTTATGCCATAAAGCTTCTTCAGTGAGCTGACAAGACAATATTGTCTTGACAGTTTAAATGTTCGATTCAGTCTCACGCGATTTAATAAATAAATGTATTACTGCATTTGGGATACACAAAATGATATCGAAAGCATGTTAATATAAAACTTAGTGCGTGTGGTGTTATTTATTGTATTACACGAGGTAAGTTAACTAGTGAATAACACTAGGTGATTCCAATGTCATTATAAAAACAGTTCTGAAAGTATGTATTTTCTGCGACGTAACATAGATTAAATACGTTAATCATAAAGCAGGTCGCAGAAGGCATTTCGTTTGCAAAATATGAGGTAATCTGTTTTATGAAGTGTGCAATGCAATGGATTCTAGGACTATTTAAAAACATGTTGCCACGTGCTGGAGTGGTCTAGTCCCCTGCCACATCTCATCCCTCGGACGCCGTATGATATGAACCCAATCACTATGTACGGCAAGTCTATTCTTTGAGAAAAGCACGCCAAATACTTAGGTGTGACCCTCTACAGTCTCCTTACCTTCCGTGCCCATGTAAAGGCAGTTCGCGTTCGGATGCCTTTACCGGAGGTAGGCTTCATTTCTTGCTTCCAGCAAGAAGCAAATTGTCACTCAAGTGCAAATTGCGTCTTTATAAAGCTGTCATCCGTCCTATTACACGTACATTTTTTTTAGACCACGATAATTCGGGCACGCCGCAATTGCGGCGGTAAGACCCCTCTTTGAGGAGTGGCTGGAGAGAAGTCATGGCGTCCTGACCTACCGCTTGACGCAGGTCCTCACCGGACACGGAAGTTTCGGGAGGTACCTGTGTCTGATGCGAAAGGAGGAGACGCCTGGGTGTCACCACTGCGAAGATCGCCCGGAGGACACGGTGGAGCATACGGTGCAAGACTGCCCAGCTTGGGCAGAGCACCGACGTGTCCTCACGGCTGCGATAGGCGGAGACCTCTCGCGCCCAGCATTGGTCGCGGCCATGCTGCGGGGCGAGACGGAGTGGGAAGCGGTCGCCTCCTTCTGCGAGGCAGTAATGCTCGTGAAGGAGGAGGCGGGCCGCGAGCGAGAGAGGACAGAGTCCTCCCTCCGCCCCATCCGCGGTAGTAGACGCCCACGGCGACGGACGTCGCTAGATGATCTCCGGCCACCGTAGGCGCGGGCATGCGGGCAGCGAGTAAAGGGCAACTCGCTGCCCGACCAAGGACCATGCCCGGGTTGACGGCGCGTTGTGTCCCACGCGCGCCTCAAAGAGCGTCAGCATAATGACGGGGCCCCCCTCTCAGAGGGCCAAAGCCTGCCGGGGTCGCGGGATTATTTCCTTACCGTGACCCTGGAACAGAAAGGGCTATTGAAGGACACCGTGGATTTTAGTCAGTAGAAGTCTGACAGTCCCTCCCGCCCTGCCCGGGGTTGGAGGACTCATTTGATGATTTTACCAAGCTAAAAAAAAAAAAAAAAAAAAAAAAAAAAAAAAAAAAAAAAAAAAAAAAGACCACGATAATTGCTGACAACATAAAAAATATACATCTTTACAATCCTAAGACTACATGAGAAAAGGCAAAACTTGGTCCTCATATTTTGCATACAGATATCTTATGGCGGCCCGGTCTATTACAGAAATTCCAAAAAAACAGTAAAAACTAAAAAAAAGGAACCGACTTCAAATCCAAACACAAAAAGGTGTGACGTTTCTTTCGGAAGTCGGTGAAATAAAAAACAAAGCCACCGACTAGACTGGATATTGCTTTTTTTTACCCTTTTTTCATCGAATATGGCCGCCAACTTCGAAAGAAAAAATATTTTACCCTTTTTGTGTGTTTGGTTTTGAAGTAGGATGGTTCTTTTTTTAAAGTTTTTTTTTTTTTTGTTTTACTGTTTTTAGTTTGGATGTTTAACAAAAATCTTCGTATATATCGATCGACGTCTTTGAAAATCTACAATCCAAGTAAGCAACAAAAAAAGGGCGGAAAAATCTATGCCAGCAATGAGATATCCATGATTGTTATAATACTAAAATCTTTTCCAAAATGTAAGGAACACTTTTCTGAAAACAGCATCAAAATCGGTTCAGTCTATAACCGCGGACAAACATATATACGTACAGGTCGAACTGAGTATCTATTTTCTATAAGTCGGTTAAAAATCAGGTTTAGTGGCTTGTAAACTATTGTATCTAGTTGATCAAAACAAAAGAGAATCTGAAAACGTACAGATCAAGAGGAAAGACAATGAACATTTTTGGTTAAAACTTTGTTCTCCAAAGCATAACAACAAAAATAATTGAGTGTAATAATATATGAATTATGCTCGGGTCGGATTGCGTCCGATGACCTTTACTCATATAGCTAGTGAGCCTCTACTCGACAAGGTTTTGTTCGTACGTAATGTTTAAAAATAACTCGCCAAAAGTCTTAGCTATTCGAGTGATATGAATTATATAGAACTAGCTTTTGTCCGTGCATTTTCTTTGAAAATATCAAAACAAATCTAATTGAGTCAAGTTTTTTACTGAGATAGATTAGGTATTGTTGAGAAATATGCACAAACAAAAGCTCATCGATTATAGTCTGACTCGTGACTGAAATAGTATAGGCTTTGGAAATAGGCAGCCGGACCACGAACAGTACCTAACGTCATCCGCGGTCATCGAGTTACATCATCAGCTAAAAAATAATTGACCAAATAAGAACCAATAAGAATCTTGTAATTTCTACTTCTGAAATCGCCCCTCAATCCTCGATGCTCGGGTTTTCTCCTGATGGCTGGAGGGAAGGACGATTATACTCTCCGCGTGTTCCACTTCCTCCTTCGCAAGCATTACTTCTCCACAGAATGGGATAGCTACTTCCCTATCCCATGCCCTCGTACTATCGCTTGGACCAGAGCTGGAAGTGAGAGGTCGCCGGGGGGCCGCAATAACATCCGTGAATAAAAAAACTTAAAAAAAAAATTTAACCGCCTTCAAAAACAACCACATAAAAGGGTAAATATTACCTTTTTTTTGTGGCTGTTTTTGAAGGCGGTTTTTTTTTTTTTTGAAAAAAGTTTTTTATTTTACTCTTTTTAGTTTAAATATTCAACCCAAATTCTTGTCAAATAGGTACATCATTTTCTTACATGTGCACTAGAATTTTGTAATCCGTGGCACCGGTATTAACATCGCTCATGTACACAATTCCCTATCTCAAAAACTGCTGAACAGATTTTGATGAAACTTGCAGTATTCCCTAAGGTGAACGATCCCTAGTACAACAAACAAAAGAATTTTCAAAATCGGTCCACAATTGGCGGAGTAATCGCGTATCAAACACGCAAAAAGTAAAGATCATTATGTCATCCAAGTAGCCGAAATCAATAAAAATGCTCACAAAATAAAAAGTACTGAACCAAATTGGATGAAATTTTTATGGGACTACACTGCAAGTATACTGCATCGAACAAAAAAAGAATCACAATAATCGGACTAGAAACCTTGGAGTTATCGATGTAAGTACATACATCTATCTATATAAATAAAAATGAATTGTTGTTCGTTAGTCTGATTAAAACTCGAGAACGGCTGGGCCGATTTGGCTGATTTTGGTTTTGAATTATTTTGGAAAGTCCAGGGAACTTTTACTATTTTTAGTTTTTGTTAGCATTTATCAGTCCGAATTAAATTGAAACATATAAGTTATATATATTTTGGTAAACCATTTTTAAAATCCTTTAATTTGATACCCCACTTGATAGAATGTGAGAATTTTAAAAAAAAATTTTTAGTTCGGAACCCTTTGCACACGAGTTCGACTCGCACTTGGGCAGTTTTATGTACCCAGTGACACTCTCACGTTTAAGACGAATCTAACGACACCTCTCAAGTTAAAATCCATCAAGCCGTTTAGGCTGCAGAGCAACACACAGAAACATACATACATACACTCGAAAAACAAAACCCTCCTGGCGCAGTCGGGTAAAAAAAAATACCGACTGAATTGAGAACCTCCTCCTTTTTTTGAAGTCGGTTAAAAAATTAAAGAAACTAAACTAACTAAGCTAACTAACTAATATTACCATTAAAGGAGAATGGGCAATTTTGTATGGAGCTTGGGCGGTCAGCGGCCAAGAATGATTTTATCATATTTTAGTGTGCTTTAGTCCTACAATTATTGTGTAAAAGTGTTTTTGAACCCTAATTTTATTATTTTAATCACTGTTTTGGCTTATACCCAATACAAAAATAAAGTGAAACAACAAATCTAGATAGTTTTAAAGATGTTCATTACAAATAATGGAAGTTTTATTAGTACGGGCACGCCACAATTGCGGCGGTAAGACCCCTCTTTGAGGAAACGCTGGATATGCGTCATTGCGTCCTGTCCTACCACCTAACGCAGGTCTTCACCGGACACGGAAGTTTCGGGAGGTACCTGAGTTAAGAAACGCCTGGGTGTCACCACTGCGAGGATCGCCCAGAGGACACGGTGCAGGACTGCTCCGCTTGGGCAGAGCACCGCCGCCCGTGTCTTCACGACGGCGTTAAGCGGCGACCTCTCGCGCCTGGCACTATTCGAGAGGGAGTGGGAAGCGGTGACCTCCTTCTGCGAAGCAGTCATGCTAGCAAAGGAGGAAACGGTACGCGTGAGGGAAAGAACAGCGTCCACCTCACAGCCCAGCCGCAGGTCACCTCCTTCTGCGGAGCAATCCTAGCAAAGGAGGAGGCGGGACATATGAGGGAGCGGACAGCTTCCACCTCACCAGCCGCCGCGGGAGACGCGGAGTCGCGGGGTGACTTCCGCCTATGAACCGAATGACCTCCCGTTCTGCCCTGGGCGAGACTCATTCGATAATTTTAGCACATACAATCTTTTTGAAGAAAAAAAAAGGAACCGACTTCAAAAACACAAAAAAGCGTAAAATTACTTTTTTTCGGAAGTCGGTGGCTTTATTTTTTATTTATTTAATCGACTTCCGTGAGAATACGAGACTCCCATAGTGATACATACAACACTGACGATCGTGCCTACACACGGCGAATTAACTGTAGATTTTCACGGCCGAAAAACGTGTGAGTACAAGAGGCCTTATATATTAAAACCTTCTCCGAGATGTAACGAACACTTTCCTGAAAACGGCATCAAAGTCGGTTCAGCCAAACGCGATATAATCGCGGACAAACATACATGCATACATATTAGGTCGAACTAAGAACCTACTTTTTTTTTAAGTCGGTTAAAAAAAGGCAAGTTGCTGATGGATAATCCGCTAGCTACTAGATTGTGTCATTAGCAAGACAAAAACAACAACAATATTGCATATGAACATAATTATTGTGCGATATTGCTTCATGCACTTAGGTTATATTGACCCTCAAATATTTTTTTTCCTAAATTAAATACAGAGTAACGCCCATAGTAAGTTATTCCTAAATAACAGTATTTTAATTTGACACTAAATTAATTGATGGCCGCCGAACGCCCAGGACTGCCCATTCTCCTTTGATATACCAATCCGGACGCCTCGATAATCCGCAAGGGGTCTTGTTTTTGCCACTCCGGATGAACGAGGTGCTACTGTATAGCAATTCGGTAAAAGTAAAAATACGGGTGGGCAAGGGGGATGCGACACGGTGGGTCGGGAGCCGAAAATTCACCACACGAACGAAAGTCGGTGTAGCCGATAAGGTGCGAAGCGAATGTCAGACCTTGATCGTCACCGACCATGGTAACACAACTCGTGGTGGTCTATTCCAAGAATAGCTTATGCACTCCGTGCCAGTAAAGTAATCGAGTGCACTGGAGTGCACACCTAACGAGAGTTGCAGGCACAACCCATAAATAGGTTTTAAACTTAGCGACGAAATGATAATACTGCCTCAGTTACTAAGGAGGAGGCGGGACGCGTGAGGAAGAGGACAGCGTCCACCTCACGACCTAGCCGCCGCGGGCGACGCGCGACGCCACGGCAACGGATGTCGCGAGGCGGTTTCTGGCCACCTGTAGACGCGTTAGGCATGCGGACGGCGATTAATGGGCGACTCGCTGTCCGATCGTGCCCCGGTCGACGGCGCGTCGTGTTCCACGCGAATCTCAAAGAGCTGTGATTTTCTGACAGTCCCTCCCGTCCTGCCCTGGGTGGGAGGATTCATTTTCAAGGAAAACTTTGTGAAGAAACCAGCAACCAAAAGACGCCAACCGTACCGTCAAGTATGTATAATGGATTGAAATCACATGTATTTACGTTATGATGTAGAAAGTGCGTTCTAATTCGATTAACTGTTCCGATCGAACGGCACTCAATGTTTACAAATAATATTAGAGTAGACGTAATCAAAGAGGACATTAAATAATACGAGCACGCACATAGACGTAGTTAATTAGCTTTGAGAAGAAGAGCGCAAATAACTGCGCACGTGCGCCTGATCACGGTGCCACCGCGTCTCGCGATCCCTGGCTTCAACGATAGGATAAAAGTCGAAATTTTACACAGATTACGAGTTTCCTTTAATGTTTTCTATACATTTCTGAGTCAATAAGGGGTAAAGCAATCCTGCGTGTTGTCCAAACACCGATGGACACTCACGCACTGCTCTTAACGCTTGGCGCTCACTGTGTCACCGTCAAACGTTAGTTAGGGCCTGGACCAGTGCCAGATGTCGCGCTAATCTCCGCCGCAGTCTTTCAAAATCGCACCCAAACAAATCCAAGTTTTACGACTCCACAAAAAAGCGAACATTACGAGGTGCGAGTGTGGTCGCTCCACGAACAATAACACTGTAAAACTGGTGAATTAAGACCGTCTGCCTGTCTGACCGCCTACCATCTTCAAATTGTGAGTCACCGTGATAAGCTACCGGAGAAAATTACAGTAGGTAACTACTATTTGTGGCACTAGGCAGTTGTCTGCGAATTTTTTTCAAAGCTAAACATTTTTTTTTCTAATGGATTCATTAATTTACTTTTGGTTATTCATAGAAATAAAGCAAAAGGGTACCTAATTATTTCGTACTTTTATATCAAATCCAAATAGGTAGGTAGGTATTCGTAACTTACATTCGATGACCTATGAGAATTAAAATAGCAAACCTGCAAAGTTTGACTTTCTTTCCAGAATAAAAAATCGGCCCCCTCTCCCCACTGAAAAACTTTTGTCAACTGAAAACGGAACGGAACCCTCTTGGCGCGAGTTGTACTCACACTTGTCCAGTACCTTTTCAGAAGCAGTTTCATAAAATAAAATAATAATGTCTCGAGGACGCCAAGTAACAGGTGAAGTGCGGAGATACAGTCAACATGAGACGAGATATTTTGAGACTACATAACAACTACATTAACCAAATTATTTACGTCATTTATATATTAAAACTAGTGCCCCCTCTTTCACTAACTAGAACTACTCTGGCTAGACATCATGGTTGGCCACCTGGCATGCAAATATAGTCTACGTTACTCGCTAACAATGTCACATTACGAACAACAATTTATCTGTAATATTTTTTTATCGAGGTAAAATCATCAAATGATTCCTCCCTTGATTGTTGGACTTGTGCTGACTAAAATCCATGGTAATCCTTCAATAGCCCTTTGCATTCCAGGGTTACGGTTAACTGGTAAGACAGTCCCGCGACCCCGGCAGGTTTAGGCCCTCTAAGGGAGGCCCCGTCAGATCTCTTTAGATATTAGTGGATACAGGCAATCTGCGCCCTCAGGTAAAGTGTATCAGAATCAGAATCATATAATTGCCTGAAATAAGGTATAAATTTACAGATATTAAAAACGTAAACAATTATAGCTCTTCATATTCCGCCAAGTCCATTCGGCATGCAAATGTAACAATAACAAATTATTAAATAACAATATCCAATGTTTTTTACAAAACTATTACAATATGAAATTGCTTAAGTACATGTAACTTTTAGATATGAAGAGCATTAAATTAAGTATAGGTACATAATTATAGTTTAAACAGTATTTTCATTTAAAGCAAATCTCCTATTTGTCTTAAAATCTAAAAATTCCTTAACAGTATAAAAACAATTTTGTATAAGCCAAGATTTGAGATGTTTTTGAAATAAACTGGTTCGCAGTTCTCTTATCTCCTTCGTAGAAATCCTCCTTTGTAGTAGAAAGTCACCCGTTTGTAGGATTTTCGCGATAGGTAAGTCTTTAAATGTTCGTATTATTATCGACGGTATTTTCCCGTTGGTGTGACCCTTGTGAATGAATATAGGTAATGATTCAAAAAAGTAATCGAGAAAATGTAATGTCCACGAGAACACTGCCGACATACTGTCCTACAGTTTGGCAGAAGTTTTGTAGTACGACTAGTACGAGTACCTACCACTTGTGTCAACTATGTTTTTGAATAAATAATAAAAAACATGCCCTAAAAGCTTTAATTTTGAAAAACGATGCCATCTAGCCGTCTTATGCCACAGCAACTACGTTCAATGGCTTTCTAGAGTGGTACTGAAGGCTTTGGTATCTCTTATAGTCTTATCATGTACTCTCCGCTCTGACTGTGTCAGAGGAGTCCCTATTCAAACAGAACCAGAAGTGCCTTGGTAACAGCACACTCATCTTAGTACACTTGGAAGTTAAAGGTATGTAAAAACCTGCATTTTGTAAAGTTGTGTTGGCAGCAACTTACCAGCGGCCGTATTACAACGTCTTAAAACCAGGCTTGTTCCGGCGAGTGAAAGTGACAGAGCTATACAAGTCGTCTAGCGCCATCTTGTTCACTCACTGGAATTACTCTTAAGCTGCATTACTGCATTACTCTTAAGCTTCTGCAGGTCGCAAGCAGCAGGTATTCTGGTGATATTTTCAACATCTTCAAAATTGCGTTCATTGTAGTCGTTATAGATTAAAAAAACTACCTAACAAAGTACGTAACTAAAAACCTTTTCATCGATATTATTAACTTTTTCTTTAGCAATTGGCTAGTTCCTAGAATGATAACACTAAAGACCCATTTACACGCTGCAAGAAATTGTATGCGAGACATTGCGGTATTTGTTTAATCAATTAAATTCATTGTCCATCAATAATCCACAATTTAGTTAAACTTGCTTGCATGTAAATTCTTGCAGCGTGTAAATTGGCCTTTAGTGTTATCATTATAGGAACTAGCCAGATGCTTGAGAAAAAGTACACAATATCGCTTCGGTTAAGTTCGCGGGAAAGCTATACCATTGCCCATTGTCAAAAGACGCCGGCAAAGTGTGTAGGAGCCGAAAGTTGAATCTTCTATTAGTCGTCCACCTAAATTCGCTTTCTTAACCGTGATTCGGTAGCTTTTAATCCCGGCTCTGCTTCACCCACAGGTCAACGAATTGAAAATGGCCACCGCATAGGTAGTAAGCTCTGTGCTCAAAGTGTATTATGATCAAATAAGTGATCTTTTGCAAATACACTGCCGTATAGAACGATAACTTACAATACCTAGGTATGTCGATATAGTGTTCTGCAAATTGGCGCACAGCAACAGCGAGGTGCAAGCACTGAATGTGCGGGCGTTGCTCTGCGTCATGGACTTATGTATGGCCATAAACGTTCATACAATACAATACGACAGAGCCATACTGTACGCTTTCTACACTACGTGGTTTACTTTTCATTTGTGAATTGCCTATAAAAAACAAACTGTACCTTATACAGGAATGTTTTGAAAACATTATTCCAAGCTTTGTAGTCGAGTTTCGCCCCAACAAGCGAGGTTTCTTTACCGGGCTTTTACTCTCGCACTTTGCACAATTGCATAATTATGCACCTCGATACTCTCAAAGTCAGTTTTTAATCGAGATTCATCAAGTTACCTACTCTGTTTAATTCAACACATGAGTAATTATTATAGGAGGTATACTGGAAGTCTGGAATCCATCAATGGTTGGATGTTAGGGTTTAGGTTGACATGATCAATATTATTAATTTTTTGCTGACGACAGTGCAACAGCTAGAAACTTGCGTAAAAATGATGCAATCTTAATTACAAATTGTGAAAGAAACTCTTCAGTTCCTTCCCCAGAATCTAGAATACACGGAGAACACCCATGAAAACTGCAGACAATAATCTTTGAAAAAACAAAACAGAAGTTTTCACTGACGAAATATCTTCACGTAATTTCAAATATCGTCTCTCGGGTGTCTGTCCGTATATTCTGTCTGGCATAAACATCACAGTCGACCCAGAAACACTTGGCGTGGCAGTTCAGATCGTAGGACAGAGTTCAATGCTCTATCAAAAGAAGATCAACACTTTTGGATCGTGTCATTACTAGGGATGTACCGACTAGTCGGCAAAAAGCGCCGACTAGCCCCCTTTTTATCGTGGTAAAATCATCAATGAATCCACGCGACCTCGCACCCAGGGTGGGATGACTGTCAGACTTGTACTGACTAAAATTCACGGTGATCCTTCGACAGCCCTTTACTTTCAAGGATCATCGTCACCTGATTACACTACACAGTCCCGCGAACCTGGCAGGCTTTGGCCCTCTAAGGGAGGCCCATCAGAAGGCTGACAGTTTTTGGAGGTGAGACAGTCCCACGTCCCCGGCAGCGTATTTCCAAAGCCTATACTATTTCAGTCACGACTCGAACTCTAATCGATGAGCTTTTGTGTGTGCATATTTCTCAACAATACCTAATCTATCTCAGTAAAAAACTTGACTCAAAGATTAGCTTTTGTTTTGATATTT
This sequence comes from Agrotis clavis, assembly GCA_954870645.1. Taxonomy (NCBI): domain Eukaryota; kingdom Metazoa; phylum Arthropoda; class Insecta; order Lepidoptera; family Noctuidae; genus Agrotis; species Agrotis clavis. Next base: position 10,265,615 of record OX940934.1, read on the forward strand.
TCAAAGAAAATGCACGGACAAAATCTAGTACCATTTCAGTCACGCACGAGTCAAACTCTAACCCCCTTTTTAATAAACGTGGACTAATTAAGTTACAACCAGGATAATCCTCGGATTAACCATACATTTTTTAAGGATAAACCTTGGCGTAACTTTAGTCCACGTTTATTAATAAGGGGGTAAAAGACGAGGTTTTGTTTATGTATGTCGCAGTGAAATGAGGAAATCAGGGATTTCACGAAATCCAATTATCATGAAAAGTATCTAGTGATAATTATGACAAAAAATACTAATATAAAGTTAGAGGTCATGTCGTTTCACTTAACTAAGTAAAATGTCAGAAAACGTCGACGGAGCACCGCTTCGCGGTGCTCCTACTTCTGGGTGGTTTAAAAAAAAACCTTCTACCTACCCTTCTACTCTGTGCTTTCTAACCTAACCTGTCCGAGTCGAGGTGCCCACAGTCGTATTTACGATATTCAAGTACTATAAAATTTAAGAAAAGTTAAATTATAGTGTGTTAAAACAGAAACTAAAAAGTATTTGAATTTTCATGACAGGTAATTGTCATGAAAATTCAAATAAGTACTTTATAACACCCTGAATTAGACCAACTAGAATGATTGGTTTGGCCGACTAGTGGGTCTTTCTGCAGCCGACTAGTCGGCCAGTCGCACAAAGACATAAACGGTCCACCTCTTATAATTACAGCTTACATAATGAGTTATTTAGATGTCTGGTCTGCGACATGCGTGAGACGCACACATTTACTGCGCAATAAATATTTATCGTTTTCCCCGAAACTTTTGAGGAAAATTGCTTAAAAACATTGTTTTTACACTTTCGTCTATATATATAAAATAAAAATATAAGTATGAGTTCTGAAAACTGATGTAAACATACGCATTTTAATATTATACGACTTATGATGGCATGGCTGAGTAAGCGTCGCGTCGTAAGCGACTGCAGTCTAGTGCACTGCGTGTCATGGGTTCGATTCCCGCACGCAACAAATATTTTTATGATCTACAAGTAGCTGTTCCGAATCTAGGTCTGGGACATGGGTGTGCAAAGTTCATGGAGATTGTGACCTTATTCCTATTCACAGGGCCCCCGCTACCATATGTGCAATGTGTGCAATGCACACGGGCGCCATCCTTTAGGGGCGCCAAAGCCAAGGGCCCAGAAAAAAAAATCAAAAATAATTGTTAAAAGAAAAGTTGAGAACCTAACTAGGATTACTTTTATGTACCTACTAAAGACTTCAAATATTTGATCTCACTTTAGATTAAAACTTGAAGTCCGGAAACGTTAAACTTTTAGAGCTCACTGTGTTCTTCTATGAAGAATTGCCTTGACCTATTCCAAAAAGCTAAAAAAATTTCGCGCTCGCTTCGCTCGCGCTTGGACTAAGGTTGACATTCGCTTTTCATGACCTCGCTTTTGATAGCTCATTTTTCAATAGCAAATGCTTATGTTAGTTAATCTTGTATTGGTCTACAAAAAATGAAATTTGTCTTCTCTAAGATGGTATGGATCTGGGTGTGAAGTTTGAGTAGCACTTGATGTTTTTTTTTGTGTTTAAGTTATGAAGCGCAGGGCACTGAATTTTAAAATACGCCACTGACCGATATACAATAAAAAAAAAGAAAATTCAAAATGCCTTAAGGGGCGCCAAAATCCTTTTATGCACACAGGCGCCAGTAGACCTTACGGGGGCCCTGCCTATTCAATATCAGGCTCCCAGAGCGAGCGCCTGCTGGAGCTGTATCAGGTAAGATCACTTCCGTTTTCTATCTGAGTTCATGCATGTATTCCTACATAATGTTCTAGGAACCACGTAGGTACAGTGTCCAGCTGTTTCGGAGAGCAAAATTGAAACTACCAGCCGCCAATTTGAAATCGTCATTAATTTCAAAGAATGAACTGAGCAATAGCTGCCTAAAACTAAAATTGAAAATACCTAATCACTAGAAAGAGAGGAAAATAAGAAAATGAAAATAATTCTTTTCTTCTCTTTCTAGAGGGGCCAATATTATCTGTTAGTTATCTAGGAAAGACGCAGTCAATCCTTGTAAAGGGGCTATTTACACCTTCCTTTTAGGAGCCGATATTATGTAGGACGTCCTGAATTCAGGAAAGTGTAATCAAGCAAGTAATAATAAAGCATTTAGGATGATGTAGGTAGCATCCTAATAAGGACACGGTTTAGTACCTACGTGTAATCGCGAGCTTCGGCGACCTTTCTTATCCTAAATCGTATCCTAAATAACGGATCCTGAATTTAGGTAGGTTTAATACGCCTTTTTGTCTATGATTTCAACGCCAAATTATCCATTATCGACACCGTCATTGGTCTTTATGTATGTTCTCTATATAATAGGTATATTCTATACTCATGTGACATCTCAAATGTTGCACAGCTATAAATATTAGGAGCTACAGTTAGCTCAAAGTCGGGCGGTTCACGTGTCTGTAAAACGATCACAGACTGCAGGGCGGCGGCCGGCGACCGCATCAACCGCATCAGTGATATTAATATACACACATAGGTACCTACTCACCTATTATTTCTACATAATTAGAACTCTGCTAGCTAATAGCTGAACTAGATATCACAGCATATAGGTAGGTAAACCAGAATATTATAGGATCATGAAACAGTATCAGACAACTTTTGTCTGATGCAGTTGTAAATTGAAAGAAAGAAGAAAGAAAATAAGTTTATTTGGTATAAGCACACAATTACAGTTAAAATTACTAGAATACACTGAATGAAGGTACCGTGTGCCTCACGGCTGTGCCAAACCGGCTCAGTTCAGCATAAGCCAGGCCACAGGGTGCCTGACGCGAGCCTTGGGAGACGTCACAGATGTAAATCAGCTTTATAGTGTGTGTGTGTGTGTTAAAAATAATTAGGTAATAAATATGTGTAACAGAATAAAATAAAATATACAGGTAAAATGAAATAATGGGTATTTATAGATGTAATAAAAGTGTATAAAATTGTACCGTTAAGACAAAGACAAAATTATGTAACTGTCAGAAAGACGAATCGCAGAGATTATGCAATATACCCGCTTCAATGCGTTGTAGGCAGCCGAGAGCGTCGGACACTTACATAACAGTCCCTGAAGTACTGTGTCTTAGTGCGAACTTACAAATACTTTTTAATGAGTTTACCCAGACGAGTACTACATTGAATTTACAAGTGACAAAAATATTTCATTAACATCATTGGTGAAAGTGAAACTCATAATATTCATATAACTCACAAATGAATAATAATAATAATAAAAGGCTGAAACGAAGATGATCCAAGAAAGAAATTAATGGTAAGTGTGACTTCAATTTTTGAACCAGCCTTACATTACACTACAACAATATTCCTACATGATCTGCATCCTAAACTTACGTCATGTCAAATGATACCCATGTAACTTTTATCCTGGTGTTCCAGAATATGAATATGAACGTTTTTTTGCACGACACAAACATGGGTGCATCACAAGAACGACAATGGGGGTATTGCAACATAATTACAATATTATGTTCCCGACACTGTGCCCCAATCACACGCAAGTAGGCCATGCACATTTTGGGTGAGTTTTTATGTTTACATCTACTAATAGGACACAAGGATATTTGCTGAAAACATCAAGTTATGTGTTTTTTTTTTTGTTTTTGTTTTTGCAGGTCTCATATCTGGCGATGAAGCTTATGTGACGCGGACGAGCGCAGCATCACCCTAGAAGATAAAAATCAATGTACCCGCGCGTGAGCAATATTAGTTAATGTTATCAGATAATTTTGATCTCTATTTCTTTTTACTGACCTGAATTGGGCTGTGGGGTTGTTCAAAAAAACAACCGCAGCTATGCAACGAATTATCGATTTACACAGTACGCGCTCTGCTGATGTGAGCATAAGACCCATAATGCCACATGGACTCTATGAATACCGAGTGGTCAAACCAACAAGTTTTGGAGTTCATAGAAAATATTGACCAGAAAAAGAAAAGGTCGAATCCATTCCTGTCCGACATAACTGGCAGCATGCAAAGAAAATGCAGCAACATTCAAAAGTCCAACTTTCCAATGATCTTGGCTCTTGGCTGGTGTGTTTTGCCAAAAGTATAGTAGCGGTTGTGGGGTCGCACCTTAGGCCGAAATCATAATCCAAAGTAAGGCCCCCCCCGGCATAAAAGTGCTAGGTACAGTTAGCCTTAGTTGCAGAGAAAAGGAACCTCCTTTGGTAGTGACATTACTATAGGCGCCTTCGGTGGTGCGGACATGTGTCGAAGCGCATTTTTTATTGTGAGCTTAAGGAGGGCAAGCGGAAGCATGGCGGACAGCTCCTCAGGTACAAAGATATGCTGAAACGTCACTAAACCAAATGTGACATAGAGCCGTCTCGGTGGGAGCATCAGCAAGCTCCTCAAAGACCGGAGTGGAAGACTCTGGTTAAAACAAAGTCCGTGATTTTGAATTACAGCGACGCCGTGAGCTTGATTCCAAGCGTGATCAATTGAAAGCCCGACCACCTGCGGCGATCATTTATAACTTCGTCGATGGTGTGCTGACATGCCCGCAGGTTGAGAGGATCTTCACAAAGCAGATTGGTATATAAGCCACATCCGAGCACACGAAAGACAATAACAACGGAGCTGAAGCAATCGCCTTGGCCGAAATCGGTCGGATTCTCTATACTAGCTTACCCTACATAAAAAGTTTTCCCTTCAAGTATTCCTATACAGTAGGTAGGTACCTATAGTTAGGTACGAGAAAACGAATCGTTAGATTCAAAGAAGTTTACGACAAAGTGTCTTCAGACTACACTAAGGTTAACATAGACATACATTATGTCCATATAACCTTTCTACTCTTTTCAAAATTATTTATGCGTTCGGTTTCAAAAACATTTCCATTTCGTACAACTTCTTGGACAGTAACAGCCTATCTCCTTAGTTTTAGAGGTCTGTTATCCGTCGCAATAGATCGGCTCAAATAGATGTGATGACTCAATAAAATCTTATCTTAGTGTTCGTAAAACTACGTAATACATTTCGGTGCCTGAAAAAAGCTTTCAATTTATTTTCAACTAGCAGTAGCCAGGGCCGGAGGCAGGGAGGGGTAAAGGCACTTAGCTTCAATCCCTAAAATCTCTGACAACTTTAGAGAAACTGACTTATCCGAGGCGAGTTTCTACAGCTTTCTCACTAGGGTATCGAACCGGGAAATCCCGGTCCCGAAAATCCCGGGATTTCCCGGTTCCTGAAGTATATTTTAAAACCCGGGACATGCGACTGAGAACCGGGAAATTCGGGATTTTCGGGACTCAGAAAAACAGTATAAATAATTTGTTTAAACTTGTTAATTCTTTTATAGAACAAAAGAATCAAATTGGATGTAAGGTATTTATTCACTTCGCCGTTATATACGGAATAACATGTTCAGATACAAGTGTGGTTGACAGAGAAGAAAAGTTGATAATGTAGTACTGGTTATATCTCGAAAGCCTTTGACAGGGTCTCGAGACAAAAAGTTTCCTTGCTTTTGGTATCTCAATTTTTGTAGCTGGATATCAGACTTTCTTAGTGAACGATCAATCAGAGTTGTCGTTGATGACTGATCCTTTGAGCTTTTGGTTATTGACTCTGGAGTTCAACAGTTATCTGTTTTCTTTGCAACTCTTATTTTGCTGCACATTTCTTACCCACTTCAGCCTGGTATTGTTGGGTAGGTAGATAACAGTACTGTTTCAGTGACATACTTGCCCACTGCAAAATCCAGTGGGGATGAAGTTCATTGCTTCAGAGGGACCATGGTAGAGCAAACAGATTTGATACTTAGTATCCCATAAAAGAGAGAAGTTTCTTGTTCGCTCACACAAGAAACTTCTCTCTTTTAACGCCACCAACATACAGGCGTATATTTCCTTAATGAAGTAGGAGTAAATCAAAACTACATCTTTTATAGAGTAATTTGGACCAACTCCTATTTTTCCTGTTTCTGTAACTGATGACCTTGAGCTTTTGGGCATGGAGCTGACATCCAGTGTCAACTTTGACGTGGGCATCCTAAATAGAGTGAAGCGATACCTTACACCTGGATATGTGCAAGCCCATTTCTGCATTGATTGCGTCGTAGTAGCCCGCGAAATTCAAAGTTTCTTATGTTTTTTCTAACGGAGTATTGCAGCAACCTTACTCAACTTAATCATTGGGATGGCTCAGATAAATACAACTTACTGCACTAGACCCAGTGGAACGCAGAGCTCCTTAGACTAATTGGCAACGTGAAACTGGTGGATGGTTACTCTACAGCTTAGCTCATCTCATCGACGCAAGCTTAAGGCCTTCACACACAGCAGCTATAATGTAAAGATGTACATTATAGCACGATACATCTCATTACATCTTTCCATAGAAATCGTCAGGAGACCACACACTGCAGCAATAATGTATATTTTTACATCTTCGAATCTAAGGTACTGAGCGATACGAAAATATACATTTATATTTCGATACACCTATACATCTCAATACATTTCCGTATATCTCTCTTCGAAAAGATAGATAGATGTTATGAAATGTAGGGAAATATATACATTACATTACCTGTTGTGTGTGTGACTGTGTATCATTAAGTTTTTATTAATTTTTGTTTACGCATGTTGGGGGCCCCTGTGGCCCGGGGGCCCCGTATAATTGATACGGCAGATACGGCGGTAGCTACGCTCCTGTTTCTCACCCACTTCTTTCGCAAATAAAATATGTTACGTACCTACGCATTACATAGGTACTTGATCCACCTTACCTTTATTCTTCTCTAAAAGATGGAAATTTAGGGCACTGACTGCGTTCCTACTAATCGACAGAGTTACTCTCATTCTCATGTTTGTTTCAAGTAATATTTATAAATAAGTAATTTATTCAATAAAGAGTGCAAACCCGACACAACTCCTACCCGTGGTAGTGCTTAAATCGGGAGAAAACTTATGCAATTCGAATTTGATGCTTTTGTTTTTGCTTTAATGGTAGGCTTCAGATGACTTATTGTACGTCTACGTTCTCGTACCTATGCATCGATACCGACAAGGAAAACCTTACTTATTCGTGGTGGAGTTCAACTATTTACCCACATTAAGCTGAAAATACACCCGTCTGTAAATAATCCACCCCAACGATCGTGATGTTGTACCGTTTAAAACACACACTTGTAATAAATTCCGGCCCTGACTGTGCGCCACAGTTTCTCGAATACCTAGGGCATTTTTTTGTCAGTTTCAAAAAAAACATGGATAACAGCTCAGATAACAGTTAGATACATCCAAAAATACTTAAGCTGGAGAGCATACTATAAATTCCGTTCTAATTCTTAATGTTTCTCTGAAAAAAGTAGTGGAAAACGGATGCGAAAAACACTGCTTCGAAATCTAATTTAATTATGATAAATCATCGTCAAACTTACTCGCGTTTTTTTTCTAACAATTTCCTTTAAAATCTTTCTATTTCCCAGGTAGCAAGTGACGTCGGCGACTAAAAAATGACGACATTCTTAAGTCAATTTAGGGTCACCACAGTTACGTCATTATTGTACGTCATACTTACGTACTATTATAGTACTGTACTGTACGTACTGTATAGGTCATAAATGATACCTCCTAACAACGTCATTTTACAGTCTGTCCCTTATTAGTCTAAATCTGCCCTCAGGTTGACGACTGTTGTATGACATATCTGGTCCTAAAGTGACCCAAAGAGCTAAAGATTGGTTAAACAACAGTTTATGGAATGCATCTGACTGACATAATTCCACGAGTGAAGTCGACCACCAACATAGCGAATATTATGGGCAAATACTAATCATTATAACAAGGATTTGTATAGCCGGTACATTAGTCCAGTCAACGAGGATTTTTTTGTATGAAGACTTTCGAAAAATTCCTCCGGCGCTGAAATTTGGCATATGATGAGAGTAGGTGATACAGATTACAGATGCACAATAATCCAAAAAAATTTTATCCTAGAAGTTCCGTTTTTTTATCTTAACATGAAAATTGCTTATAACTCTCTGTGAAAAATTCCTCAGCCTCAAATTCTTTTTGTATTTGTTTAAATGTATTAGTTAGAATAGGAAAGTATAAAAATCCAACAAAATTTCGATTTCAGTGTCACTTCAAATTAACTTTTTACATAACGCGCTCTAACTTCTAGTGAAAAATTGCTCAACCGATTTTTATTTTTTTATGTGATTTCTTATCCTTAAATACGTAGGTTTTGTTACGTAATCCAAAACTTTTTCCTTTTTAATTAAACAACATTATTTGATGTCAAATCAATCAAATAATGACGTTTGAAAATGAAAAAGGTAACAAAACTATGTATTTAAGGATAAGATAACACATAAAAATATAAAAATCGGCAGAGCAATTAGTTACTAGAAGTTACAGCGAGAACGGAATCACAGCGATCAATATTTATTTAAAGTTTCGAAAAATAGTACCGCCTAGCTCGATAGATGGCGTTGTAGTCGAAATAGAAGTCGCTATGGTTTCGTTACCGCCGATAGTATAAGGTCTGAAGAATTAATTTTGTTTTGTTGAGAAGTTATTGAGAGCAATGCATCGGTACATTGAATAGAAGTGTCAAGGTTACCAGTGTTAACAGTGTTCCAATAACAACCCACTCCAAAGAGACCTGCGGATTTATACATGGTTTTGCACGTCATTGGCTGCCCTAATATGTACGGCCCAGTAACGTCCCTATGAATTCAGTATATCGACGCTGGAAAGCGATTTTGTCGTATCTCGCAAAATGGGATTTTTTTTTTATTACATATTTGAATTCAGAAAAAAATACTGCGTCGGACAGTCTGATCCATGTTTTCCTAGGAGGTTTTTTTTTTATGATACGACGTGGAATTTTCTTGACTTTTTTAGGAAAACATACTTCAAAATGCTGTAAGTACCATAAAATCAGCTATTTTACAAAAAATTATAGATACAACAAAATCAACATCATAATCGTTGTCTAATTTTTTTTTTTCTTTTTTCAAGATACAGCAATATTGATGCTTCAAATTGAAATACCAATTCCTGTAACTCGCAACTTTAGAACACTATCTTTAGTGTTATCTAATAAATTTTAGTATAAGAAATATGTGTTTCAAAAATTACCTCTCGATTTCAGCTAGTTTACGAGTTATGAATTTTTTAAATAGTTTTTTGGCTCTGATTTAAAGTCCCACTTTTCGAGATACTACAAGATTGCTTTCTGGCGTCGATATGATTACTACGTCTATGACCAAGATACAGCAATATTGATGACTCAAATTGAAAAACCAATTGCTGTAACTAGCAAAAACTCATGTTATACCAACTTTAGATCATTAATTTTAGTGTTATCTAATGAATTTCATTATAAGAAATATATGTTCCAAAAATTACCTCTTGATTTCAGCTGGTTTACGAGTTATGAATTTTTTAAATAGTTTTTTGGCTCTGGTGTAAAGTTCCACTTTTCGAGATACTACAAGATTGCTTTCTTGCGTCGATATGATGTCACTCCAACGTCAGTGGCTGCCCTAATACGTACGGCCCAGTAACGTCCCTATAAATTCAGTATATGACGTCTCTGTAACGTCTGTAAACTGACGTCTTGAGGCTGCGACAAATTGACGACATCTGATGGGACCCCCCGACGTCAAGACATGACGTCTCTCACGTCGAGCAGTACCGTAAACTGACGACATAATAACGTAAAAATGCTACCTGGGTTGCGATTCCAATTTAAGATCAGATATCAGATAGATATCTGATCAGATATATATACTTATGTGTAATGTGGTACTTAATAAATATTGAACCCGCTACGTTCGCGTAAACAAGATAAATTTAAAATTTAAAAGCATCATTTAACTTTTAAACGACGCTATTTAATATAGTACTTATTTCTTTTTTAATATTTAAATGCATTATAAAATATTTTGAACAATGTCCTTGTTTAGCCTGAACTGACAGATGTTATTTTGTTTTCGTACCATTTCAACCTAATACCTATAAATCATGAATTTTATATGAGACAGACAGACTTAACAGGAAAATCATTTAAAATCAGTAGGTACCTATGTTTTTAAATTTGTTTTGACACGAGACCCTCCCCCTATATCCAGAATATTTTCCACCTACCAAAGTAACTTAAATACAATTTCGATAGTTGCCTAAACTATCTAGACAGTAATAAGAGCAATACCCATCAGTAACAGTGGCGTAGCTAGCATGGCCATGGGTGACACCCAGTGCGGGCCGCCGCGCCCCTTCCGCCCCCCCCGCCCCCCTTGGTACGCCACTGCCCAGTAAGTACTAAGGCTCAAAAAGGGATCAGATCATGATCAGAGGTAGACTACCGCCTGCTGTCGCGGGTTTGATTCTTGCACGGAATGTATACCTACCTAAAGTTTGTTTTTTAATCTCGTAGACCAAATTGACAAATGATAATGTTAAAACTGACATAAATTCTATTGAAATTCGTGTCAGTTTGCCATTTGCACCTGTCAATTCAGTCTACGAGATTAAAAAACGACGTATAATTGCATGTCATTTATTTCAGGATACCCCTGGAAGTAATAAATAATAATTATTATAATAAATCTATACTAATATTATAAAGCTGAAGAGTTTGTTTGTTTGTTTGTTTGTTTGTTTGTTTGTTTGAACGCGCTAATCTCAGGAACGACTGGTTGGAATTGAAAAATTATTTTTGTGTTGGATAGTCCATTTATCGAGGAAGGTTATAGGCTATATAACATCACGCTATCACTAAAAGGAGCGGAGCAGCAATGAGAAATGTTTCAAAATCGGGAAAATGTATTCCTTTCCGAGAGCTTTCGTTGCGTGCGCTGCGTAAACGGTTAAAGATACGCAAAAATTATGTACTACGGAATTATTCCTCATAAAAAGTTCTAAAATAAAGTCCGCGAGAGCATATATCTATCTTTTAAGATTAAGTCACTATAACCTTTTTTATGGAAATCTTATTTGTTTTAAAGTATTGCATTATTTGCGAAGGTATTTTCATTAATGTGATATTAATCCTTATCAAAATAAATACGTTAATCATCACAAGCATTTAATTTTGAACAAAATTGCCCTAAACATCGTTTAATTTCAATGAATATCTTAGGAGATATCATAGTTTCAAAATAATGTCACAACAAATTTATTACTGCCTGGGCAATACTGAGCATTTCATAATTGCGCGTGAGGGAAAGTGCACCCTTTACCTCTCACCCGAGCCACCGCTGAAGACGCCCAGGGCGTCGGAAATAGTGGGTCATATTCCAGCCGCTTATGGACGGGGAGTAATGGGTAGCTTGCCGTCCGACGGCATGTATTTATAAAGAAGCACTGGCCAATCCCCGCTGCATAGACAAGTCGAGGCGCGGCGGGAAGAGCTCCGGCGCCATCTCAGGGGGCGGTATGGATCCTGTATCGAATGGGGAAGGAAGAAACGCCTGGGTCTCACCATTGCGAGGATCGCCCGGAGGATACGGTAGAACATACGGTGCAGGACTGCCCCGCTTGGGCAGAGCACCGCTGTGTCCTCACAGCGGCGAACTGGTCGAGGCCATGCTGCGGGGCGAGACGGAATGGGAAGCGGTCGCCTCCTTCTGCGAAGCAGTAATGCTAGCAAAGGAGGAGGCGGAACGCGTGAGGGAGAGGACAGCGTCCACCTCACGACGCAGCCGCCGCGGGAGGCGCCCACGGCAACGGACGTCGCAAGACGATCTCCGGCCACCGTAGTATTAGAAGACCTCACGACCCCCACCCAGCCGCCGTGGTAGACGCCCGCGGTGACGGACGTCGCAGGACGATCTCTGGCCAACAGGCGTGGGCATTCGGGCGACGAGTAATGGGCGACTCGCTGTCCGATCATGGACCATGCCCGGGTCGACGTCAACGTTGTGTTCCACGCGCGCCTCAAAGAGCGTCAGCACAATGACGGGGGCCAAACCCCTTAGAGGGCCAAAGCCAGCCGGGGTCGTAGGACTTACGAGCTACCGTGACCCCGGAACGTAAAGGGCTATTGAAGGACGCCGTGGATTTTAGTCAATACAAGTCTGACAGTCCCTCTTGCCCAGCCCTGGGTGCGAAGACTAAGGGCCTGGCCCCATGTCTCCGCGCGTGCGCCGTGCCGAGCTACGGCGCAGCCCGCCGGCGAGCGGCGCGGCGCTGTGCCGAGCCACGGCGCCGCGCCGCGCTTCGGCGTCGTGTTCCGGCACGTACCCTATGTTCAGCAAGTGTATCCAAAGATAAAAATTACAGTTATATAACATGTTATGTTACATAGTCTGTACGCACCGTAAGGTAAGAAATAAAAGAAATTATTTTAACTTATTTATTCTTAAGGAGGAGGCGGGCCGCGAGCGAGAGAGGACAGCGTCCTCCCTCCGCCCCAACCGCAGTGGTAGGCGCCCGCGGCGTCGGACGTCACCAGATGATCTCCGGCCACCGTAGGCGCGGGCATGCGGGCAGCGAGTAAAGGGCAACTCGCTGCCCGACCAAGGACCATGCCCGGGTCGACGGCGCGTTGTGTCCCACGCGCGCCTCAAAGAGCGTCAGCATAATGACGGGGCCCCCCTCTCAGAGGGCCAAAGCCTGCCGGGGTCGCGGGATTATTTCCTTACCGTGACCCCGGAACGTAACAGGCTATTGAAGGACACCGTGGATTTTAGTCAGTAGAAGTCTGACAGTCCCTCCCGCCCTGCCCGGGGTTGGAGGACTCATTTGATGATTTTACCACGCTAAAAAAAAAAAAAAAAAAAATCATAGATTTTTTTTTTGATGTAGACATACGTATGACTACATACATACATATGTATACACTAGCAACAGGACCAGGATACGCCTTTCGCGGTCCATATCAAATCAAAACTGTAATTTTTATCTTTGGATACACTTGCTGAACATAGGGTACGTGCCGGTACACGACGTCGTAGCGCGGCACGGCGCCGCGCCGCCCGCCGGCGGGCGGCGCCGTGGCTCGGCACGGCGCCGCGCCGGAGACATGGGGCCATGCCCTACTTTGTCGATTTTATGACGCTAAAAAAAGCATAAAGAAAATTATTTGTATCGGTATCCTAATATCCTCCCACAGCGCTTCGCACTAAAAAATACATTGTTAAGTTCCGACATCCACGCGAACGAAGTCGCGGGCACAGCTAGTTAAATTATAATAGAGGCATGGGAGATCATTTCCAATATTTTTACTTCTGTATGGTCGGTTTAAAAGTTATGACCACTTAATTTCTTGTTCAGATAGGCCTGTGGACCAGCAGTGGGAACATTTATAGGCTGAGATGATGATGATGAATCAAAGTAGATACTTTTATTATAATTTATAGCACCAGAGCGGCAGTACCCAAAGTTTTCGCTTGTTTTGTCGAACTAAAAGTTTAAATGTTCATCTAAGACACTAGACCATAAGACCGTACATCATTGAAACACGTTATCAATGAAAACTTAAACTTTGATACGTTATTGAGAGCAACTGCGCATTAAAGAGCCTCATTAAAATTTTAAATCAATAAGTTGAACGAAGTTTAATTACTACGCAGTAGCGGATTTCCACGGAGATACGCGACCCGCGCCGGCGCAGCTGCCGTCATGACGTCAACTTACTATTGAGGGCTCTCTGACCTATCACCCTTCCATTCACAGATCTATACACTAATCGAATAATAACCCTTGAGCAATGGCTCTTATCAAAATGCGTAGAAAACAATTACTTATGTGCTGATAACAACGTGGGCCCTACAAGTTATGGTTCTGATAAAAATAGTAGGTACGGACATGATTTATGACAATAATACGCATGAACATGATTGTGATCATCATGTACTCGTACAGTCACGAGCAATAACATTTTCACCTCACCCGCTCGGAAAGATTCTATTTCTCATTCAAAATCTGAGCGCAAAACTCCATTTTGTGCTCTAGAGCACAAAGTGTTGTTTAAAATTCGAACACGTCTTGTATTCAATTGTTTTCTACTTTTCTACACTGGCAGGCGAGCCGCCCCCACTGCATTTCCTCGCTTAGTGAGGTGAAAAGTTGTGTGTTGCACTCGGCAGCAAAGTTTTTCTGCGTCTCGTACCTTTGAAAACTTCGCATCGCTCAGGATTCTATATTTGAACCGCTCGTTTCTCTCGCGGTTCAATCTTAGAATCCTTCGCTCGCTCAGTTTTCAATTCAAGTACTCGCGCCAAAAATCAACTTTGCAGCCTTGCATAACAAATAACTATTTCACCTCACACGCTCGGAAAGATTCTATTTCTCATTCAAAATCTGAGCGCAAAACTCCATTTTGTGCTCTAGAGCACAAAGTGTTGTTCAAAATTCGAACACGTCTTGTATTCAATTGTTTTCGTACCACTTGCTCAAAAAAGTGACATTCTATGCCACAAAAAGCGTACATAACAATAGTCATTATTAATCTGTTAGAAACAGCTTTCCCTAGGGAAAGAAAGTTGTACTGAATTTCATTCATCCTCTAGGGAGAGAATGTGATTTGAATTTGGAATACTTACCGATACTGAACTACATCAGGGGTGCGTTTAAATCTTCCGGCGATGTTTCGCCGGTAAAAAATTAAACTAGCGAGGGTTCGCTGAACGGAGTCATAAGTTTCTGTCAATGTTAGTTGTCAAATTCAATTGACAGCTCAGTTTATTGAACAATTAATCAATTTGCCGCTTTAAGGTGATTGCTTCGATGTAGCCCGCGAAATTCAAATTTTTTTACGTTTTTTGCAATTTGCAGGCCAGTGACATGTTGTAACTTTATAAATATTTGTGTTGCGCAAATAACAAGTATAATTTTAAATATCAAAAATATCAAAAAACTCGCTCCATCAGCTCTCACATAGAAAAGGTGCATCGTAGTTAGATTTCGGAGATTTTAACATGGGGGATGCTCCACCCCCTTAATATAAATCCATAATCCACAAATAATATTTACTCTCTAAAATAAAAATAATATTCGTTTTTACGGCGCGAATCGAGCAAAACAACAAAACTTAATGTCAGTCTGACAGCAGGATAAAATTTTGCGAGGTAAAAAGGTCGCAATTTTTTTTTCCATTTAGTAAAAACTTATACCAGCGGACGACCGTAAACGGGGCAGATTCAATTTTAGTTAGCTTCATTTTTCACCTCGCGGTGTACTTAAACGGGGTGTTTGACATTTAGTCAGTATAAATTTAAACTGGATAAAGGATATAAACGCAGCCCTGTCTGTCTTTACAACATTGAGTTTGTATTTAAAGCATTATACAACTTTTTGAAAAAGGAATACGCATTTATTATGCAGTTATGATTATTCAATACAATTACGAAAACCGTCGAGGCCGTATGAGCTTGATGCCTTTGCTTTTCCGACAAAAAAATATTAGTCTAGGAATTTGCCGCGTTTTTGTTTTTTTAAATACAATTTTAATTTATTTTTATGAATAAATTAATATTTTAATATAAAAACGTGGGAAAAATAAGTTACGATGTTAAATCAAAGCGACAGTGACAGTGAATTGTCTGATTCCATCAGTGCAAATGCTGTCGCAATTATAAATAATTTGCTTCCAACAAAATCCAAGGAAAATTATTTAAAAACTTATGAAGAATTTTCAACGTGGAGAAGTGCGAAAGGCCTATCAATTTCAGAATCAGTACTTCTTGTCTATTTTGATTATTTATCCAAGACAAAGAATCCGAATACACTTTGGTGCATATACTCAAAACTGAAAGCTACAATAAGCATCAAACACAGCATTGAAATAAACAGATTTACGAAATTGCTGGCTTTTTTAAAAAGAAAATCAGAAGGGCATTGCGCAAAGAAGTCTAAAATTTTTACGACTCAAAATGTGGAAAAATTTCTTAATGAAGCTCCTGACGAAGTTTATCTGGCCACAAAAGTAAGTGTACATGATATACTTAACTATGAATATTTCGTATCTTAGTAATGGTAATTATTCTATATATTTACCTGTTTTTTATCTTTGTTATAGGTGGCCTTAATTTTTGGACTCAATGGTGCCTGCCGCGGATGTGAACTTGTAAACTTAAAGGTGGAGGACGTTGAAAATCATTCCAATGAGTTGCTGCTGATTACAAAGAAAAATCGCTCATTCATTGTACAAGGAGAATATACTAAAATCATTCACAAATACCAAGCATTACGTCCCACCAACATGGAAAACAGTAGATTTTTTATAAACTATCGGAATGGGAAATGTACTCGACAAGCCATCGGCAAAAATAAAATTAGCAACATGCCAAAGGATATTGCAAAATATCTACAACTTAAAGATGTTGAACTCTACACCGGTCACTGCTTTAGAAGAACTTCGGCGACTTTCTTGGCGGACTTTCTTGACGGAACAAAAACATAAAATTTAATCCATCAGAGCCACAACCATCAACTTCTGGCATCTTATCTTCGTCCGTAACTGACATTGCACCACCACCACTATCTCCGACGTTTACTAGCTGCAATGAAACGCAAGTTCCTCAGACGCAACTTGAACAGAGAAATACTCAAATTAACTCATCAACAATAAATGTACCCAACAAAAATATTACTCTTTCAATAAATAATTGGACCAATGTTTCAAATATTAACTTTTACTTTTAATTTTCATTATTTTTATTAAATGCTTATCTTATATTATTATTGTGTTATTTTTTTCGCAAATGGTACGAAAAGTAGAGTATTTTCCTCGGTGATAAAGCTGTGCCTCGCTACGCTCAGGACTCGTCTTAAATCCCTCGCTTCGCTCGTGATTTAAGGTTTTAACACCCTCGCTACGCTCGGGAGTAAACCTCGAGTCCTTCGTGACGCTCGCGATTTAAATCGTCACCCGCGACAGAAGACACTGCTTTATCCCCTTGGTTAATAATCTACTATTTCTACACTGGCAGGCGAGCCGCCCCCACTGCATTTCTTCGCTGTGTGAGGTGAAAAGTTGTGTGTTGCACTCAGCAGCAAAGTTTTTCTGCGTCTCGTACTTTTGAAAACTTCGCATCGCTCAGGATTCTATATTTGAACCGCTCGTTTCTCTCGCGGTTCAATCTTAGAATCCTTCGCTCGCTCAGTTGTCAATTCAAGTACCCGCGCCAAAAATCAACTTTGCAGCCTTGCATAACAAATAACTATTGCAGCCTTGCTTAACAAATAACTTACTGCTTCGTGGTCTTCGTGTATACATACTATTGCCCGTGACTGTACTTGCAAGGTTTAGTTGCTTGAAAAAAAGCTTTTTTTTTTGTAGAATTGTAGAAAATGGTACGAATAATATCTATATTTTTGTGGCTTTGATAATCAGGTGAAATAATGCTTGTGCGCGAGGCTGAAGATTGGGACGCAGACTTATACGGCAGCTTGTGGCGTCCACAATTCCTGGATTATTACCCGACTGCGCCTGCAGGGGTTATGTTTTGTTTTCCTTCTTGTCTTGCTACAATAATATTCAAATTGAGTGTCGGATTTGCCTCATTTTGCCAATTTCGGTTTGGCGGACGGAAATCGAGTTTTTTTTTTTGTTTTCATACATATTTCCCAAGGTACCTCTCCGACCCACATGTTGACTGGACGACGGATCAAAGTGAAACATGTAGGTACATACAACTACGAGTAGAACACTTTTTCGGTTTTGTCAACGTTTTCTAATTTACACTTTCAGCTTAGCTCTGAAGCGGTGTAATAAAAATGTACTTTGAAAAAAATATTTTTTTCAGCATATACCTATTATGTAGGATGTATAATATATCCCCACCAAAAACATTAAATGTAAAAAAATGCCAAGTCTCTCGATGCAGTCTTTCCATCGTAAAAAGTTTTGAGATCTCATAGAAGCCAAGTCCTATTCAAATTATTTTGTAGTTATAAATCAACATTTAGTAATTATATCAATAGTTTTCTTTATATTATAATTATAGTGACTTGGCAATGAGCACAAGTAAAAACAAATAAAACGGCATATTTGGAGGAGTTGAAAGTTACACACACCGCATGCGTAAACATTCTCTTTTACTTTATATATTCTCTTAACATTCATCATTTACTTTCATAAAGCGATGGCTTTATGAAAGTAAATGATGAATGTTAAGAGTAAGGTATTCTTAATAATTGTATCGGAACATGTAGTCGGTAGTGACCATCATGATTCACACATAACAAATAATCTGATCACAGGTCTCATCAGTAACATTTGCTCATAATTCCAGGCAGCAAGCAGCTTTTAATTTGTGCTCATTGCCAAGTCACTATAATTATAATATAAAGAAAACTATTGATATAATTACTAAATGTTGATTTATAACTACAAAATAATTTGAATAGGACTTGGCTTCTATGAGATCTCAAAACTTTTTACGATGGAAAGACTGCATCGAGAGACTTGGCATTTTTTTACATTTAATGTTTTTGGTGGGGATCTCATTCATTTTTGTAAGTGTATTTCTTTCTTTTTTTTTAGGTGGCCTCATAATTTCTTGGACTTCAGCTACTTTTTTGCTTAGGACCCATTCTCTATCTAACAAACGAAATAGAACTAAACTAACTAACAAATAACTAAATAAATATATATCTACTAACTTACAAACTAAATGTAACTAAACTAAATAACACCTAAACAACTAGATATGTAACTATGTCTATGTTATATTAATAAACTATTTTCCTAAATAACTGTTTCAGTAACAATAATAAATCTACTATCTAATCCGGCTAGCTTAAGTTCTCCGAATATCGCTATTCGCTACAATATTTTTTTAGTTTCGAAATGAACAATCATAGATGAGAAATGAAAATTATCGAATTATTTTAAAGTACTACTTAGACTGCGCTCTTTAACGAAACCATAGCACGATTCAGACAGGTACAACGCCATCTATCGAGCGCGCATGCAATATTTATCGCAATACAATGGAGTTTTAGCTTTATTAATTTAATGAATTATGAACTTTATGTATTAATTATAGTCTATGTATTACATTTATATAATTCTTTTCTATTCTATGTATGTATTCATCCAATTGAATACTTAAACAACGAACAAAGTTAACAATGCAGTCAAAATCCATACACAATGTTCTTGCCAAACCGCAAATATAAAATTGTTTTCTATGGTATATTATTTTTTAATGTTTTTATAATTTTTCCTTTATATGTGGCTAATGACCTATCTTGGTGCAAAATTTGAAGTTTCTAAGTCTGCTAGAAGTACCTTAGATTTTTGATGATCGGTCAGTGAGTCAGTCAGTCAGTGAGTGACAAAATGGTGTAACTTTGATCGACCGTAACTCCTAAACTATTAATTTAATTGGCATGTAATTTCAAACTTAAGCTTGATCTAATGCCTACTATTATTCACCGAAAACCTAAACTCCTAGCTTTGTCCACGTCGAAGATATAGGGGGGGCGAAACAGCCACGAATCGCTTCGAGAAAAGATGGTACGGCCGTGCCCGTTTTGCTCGAGACTTGGCGGGGCACTGCCGTGCCCCCAGATATCCTTCGTTCATAAAGCCTTATTATCCAAACATACCGTGCTCGGCGCGGTTCGATGCTTACTTACTATGAAAATAATATATTATGTGTAAGCAAGTTGTCATACAAAACACGCCACATTAGAGCACGCCAGACTTAGTGCGATGACAAAGGACTGGTAACGGAAACGCGGCGTGACCGCTTCCTACCAGAATGTTAGCGTGGTGTGGCGCGGCGCGATGCTGACGGGGCGCGAGCTCGTGGCGTGTTTCCTATATAATAACAGTTTGACTATCATATCACAACGCGCTTACGACCCGCCAGCGCTCCGCCTCGCTGCTTATAAATATTCTTAATGCATCGCTGCCGACCACATCCTGGGAAAGCGTGAGCGTGACTTTTTGTGTAACTTTTTTAAAATCTCAGATAAAGTAACCTCTAGATGCGGGTTTGGCGTAGCCACATGAGATAGAGAATGTTGACGTCACGAATGGGGAGTGTTGTCATACTGCAAACTTTTACCCGACTAGCGGGTAAATTATTATCACGCGTGATCGTTAATGGTCGATATGGGTAATAATATTATGTCAAAATACATCAAGCCTGAAACTAAATGAAAATTTTATTGGACCAAATGGCAGTTATACTGTATCGAACAAAAAAAGAATCATCGAAATCGGACGAGAAACCTCGGAGTAATCGGTGTAGACAAAGTTGAAAACTTCTTAGGTTTGATTTCTCAAAAAGTGCTAGTCCGATTTCGATAAAATTTTAATGGGACCATTCCGGAAGTATACCCTATCCAATAAAGGAATTTTTCAAATCGGTTGTTAAACGACGGAGTTATGCCCGAACAAGAATAAAAAAAAAATACAAACATCCGAATTGAGAACCTCCTCCTTTTGGAAGTCGGTTAAAAAAAAGAGATACATACTTATGAATTAAGTTATAATCCTGGAACTTAAGAGTTTTTTGCCTATCTCACTCATTTTCGCGGACAACTCACACTTGGCCAACAAATAAAAACACAAAAAAAATTAAGTAGGTACATACATCAAGAAAGAGCTAAAGTCTCCTACTAATTTATTTTTATGTCTCTTACGGATTCAAATTCCTGTATATTAGTATAACATGTAGAATGTTTGTTGAAAAATAATTATTAATTTTCATAAAATATTGTCGTACAGACCAAATTCTCCGGGAAAAATAACGCCTGAATCTGGTATCCCTAAATATGCCCTAAACATCCAACTTGTTTCGCAAAATGTTGTTGCTGGCCGTTTGCTGGCCTTGAAAAAACCGGTACGCGATGAGAGATGGAGATAGGTATGCTCTGTCCCTTTTCTTCATATGCGATTTGTCGATTTGTTTTTCTTTCTTGAGGGAAAGAGAAAGAAGTATCAATCCTTCAATACTTTTTCAGTCTTGGATGCGTTCAGTATTAAGGGCTTCACACACACCAGCTATAATGTATATTTTTACATCTTCGAATCTCTATGGAAAGATGTAATAAATGGGGATGGCAACTCAAAGCTAATCGTAGATGGCGCTGCGATAGTTGGTCCCCACGTCTACCTTGTACAAAAAAACAAACAAGATTATTTGTTATAAAAATTGAGTATAAATACAAAACAAATATGGAAAATTATTCGTCCATGCAAGTACTATATACTAAAAGAAGAATTAAGACGCCGCGGCGCATCTACAAGAGAAAAAAAGTGATTTAATTGAGTGGTTATACATTTGATTTTACCGTAATAAATCCACAATTACTTGTAGTTGAGGTTTCAATTTTTGAGTTTAGGTATGTTTTACCTGTCCTCTCCTTTATCAAGAATATAATGCTGCTTTTGACTTTCTATTTTGATAAAATATCATAATGTTTTAAGTCAGTAATTTTAACCTTTTTTTCTATTTAGATTCGAGAAATATCACAATATATTTAATTTCTTAACACCACAACTATTACAAAACCCGTTCCAGGTGATAATTCTTCGATTTTCGAGCGATGCAATACTGGTACATAACCTCCAAAAGAAAAGTAGATATTATTTTGAAAAGTGTATTCCATCATTTTTACAGCTTATTACACAACATCTAGTCATTTTACATCAATAAATGTTTTTTTTTTCTGAAAATTCCTTTGATTTTACAGTTCTTTGGGGACCAAACTGTCATTTTCACTTTGACACTTGCCTTCCCCATTGTATCGTGCTATAATGCATACATCTTTACATTATAGCTGCTGTGTGTGAAGCCTCTTATGGTGAGAACATATTATCGGACGCGTCCGTCAGCCGCGGCTGAGAGACGCGGCTTAGCAGTGTGCAGTGTGCAAGGTAGTTTGGACGACCTCTTCGGACGAAACATCCAGCTGGCCAGATTCTGTTCGGACGTCCGAACGCTCAAGGTCACGTCCGCGTCTTACGACCGACATGGACAGTTTGCACAGTGTAGTATTAATGTAATGTACTGGCTAGATAATGAATAAGCCGTGTCCCTCAGCCGCGGCTGACGGACGCGTCCGATAATTTGTTCGCAGCCGGTACAGAAATACATGCAATTGATAGAGCCTGCCTAGACTTGCCTAAAACAGGCATGCTTTATAACGGTATAGCACTTGCTTACAAATAGCAAAAATACAGCTTGGCCAGAACGGATTGAAACGGAACTAAAATTTTTATATCTGACAGCGTTTTAAAATCTTTGATATTTGATGTAAACAAAGACCGCAAGTTTGTTAGATTTATTATTGTGCCATAAAACTAACGTAATAAGTGAAAAAAAAAAAAAAAAAATCATTCAAAGTGCTGTGAGCGCGAAGACAGTGGCGACTTCCGGTTTTCTACATTTTTATGTCAAGCTGTACCTGACGTACAATGTGTCCGCTTTGGATAATTATATTCTGTCGGGTTTTGGTCAGTGCAAACTTATTTTTTCGTAAAATTGACCATTTTTTTATTATTATTTTGGAGTACGTAATTTCGAGAACGACACTTGTGGTCTGCCAGCTCAGCAGAAGCAATGAAAGTTACATTAATTGCTAAAAAACGGGACGCAAAATTTGAACGCACCCAATGTCAGTGTCATGTAAAATGTCAATTTCATTCTGTCATTGTCAATTTGTCAACAGCTCAGCGTAGCGTTTGCTTCGCGAGTTCGCGTTTTCTTCATCTTGGAATCTCATATCTCTCCGTTTTTTTACCGTATATTGAGCTTAAAGTTTTATAAAACTTGCAAAAATAGTTTTTTTTTAAGAGTAGAGAACTAAAATTTGAGACCAGGAGTATTGGAGAACGTCAATTGAAGAATGTCGTTGGATACAGTACCAAAAGATCTCCGAGGCCTGCGAGCTTGTTTAGTATGCTCTCTTATAAAGGTATTCGATCTTTTTATTGTCTCTACTCCATTCCTTAAACCGTCTATTTTCGTAATCCACTTATTTCCTTAATTATTTACATTATTTTGCCCATTATTTTTCTGAAATGTGAAGTACAACTACATTCAACCACTGTCCATTCATTTTCTAGACATTTGAGCAGTTTGAGTACGATGGCTGCGACAACTGCGATGAATTCCTCCGCATGAAGAACAATAAAGACAATGTTTATGACTGCACTAGTAATAACTTTGATGGGTAAGTTCGCTAGCTTGTTGAAACTAATTTATTTACATTGAAACATTTAATATGCAGCTAGTTTTACAATATAAAGTACTAATTTGTCTATTATCCATAATGAGACAACATGACTGAATAGTGTTTAAAAATGAAAGGGAATTGTCTATCTTGGTATGGACATGTGATGAGGAGAGATGAGACTCATGTGACTAAGGCCGAGACTCCACCAAAGCTGTGCGAGTCGAGACGTGTTTTGAACAACCAATAGAATTGCGTTATTGACACAGCTCCACTCCGCAACCCTTGCCGCAACGCAATTCTATTGGTTGTTCAAAACACGTCTTGACACGCACAGCTTTGGTGGAGTCTCGGCCTAAGAGAGTGATGAGTATGAATGTTGATGGATGGAGAGGAAGAGGAAGGCCAAAGAAAAGATAGATGGATTGTCTAAGGAATGATATGAATGAAAAAGGAGTAAATGACACCGACCCAAAGGAAATGGATTAAGGGCAGAAAAATGATGATGAGGACTTAATAAGTGTTTCAAAATCATCATTTTCATCCATTCTACTGCCACACTGTTTTACAAAGTTCTTTAAAATACTTCATACTTTAATCGTAATTTCTTTTTTTTTTTCAGAATGATTGCTGTTATGAGCCCTGAAGATAGTTGGGTGTGCAAATGGCAACGCATAAGTGAGTGTTACACTTATTCACAAAGAGATATTAATGGCCCGTTGTTGGATCTGGGGGGGTATTACAATGTCTTAAAACCAGGCTTGTTCCGGCGAGTGAAAGTGACAGAGCTATAAAGTCATCTAGCGCCATCTCGGCCAGGTGGCTTACCATGACAATCTTAAAGCCAGAGTAGTTTCACTGAGGGAACAAGGTGGCGCTAGATTATTTTTAAAATCCCATACAATTTTTTTCTGATCAAATAACTTAGTAAACTTGGAACTTATGTAATTAATGCTGTGTTGAGTGTGAAACTAAAACTTGACATTTTTATGAAAAGCATTAACATAGTATTATCAATTTCATTATTAGGATGTCATTATCACCGATTATTGCGGCTCCAAGCATGCAGTTCTTGAACGAATAAAAATTAATTAATTGGTAGACATTGTTTGGTACAATTTCTGACTTCTAACAGAACTTTTTACTCTGAAAAGAAATAATATTGTTTGCTTTAGTTAAAGGTTGATAATGGTTTGCCACATCACTATGGGTTGGTCAATAAATACCCATTACTGTTACCATAACTAGTGAATACTAGTGCTTTTTCAGTACAAACAATAGTTTTCTTTCCTACCTAGTATTTTATCAAGAAAATCTCGTTTTCAGATCGATTTACGAAAGGAGTGTATGCAATATCAGTATCAGGAAGATTACCAGCTGGTGTCATAAGAGAAATGAAGAGCCGAGGTTATGTGTATAGACCCAGAGACACGAGTCAAAGATAATCCACACATCATCTTATTTTATTTCTAAATCTTATTATTAAATAATTATCCTTCATACTTAAGTCTATTATTTTATGATATGACATTTGTATTTTTCTGATTAATAATATGAATTAATAGAAAATTGTGTTACTGAAAAAACCCATTATATGAAAATAAAAGCTACTACGAAGGCTACTAGCATAAGATTTTAAATTTTGCCTATATATTTTATTGCTGATATTGTACTAAAGATAAAGAGGGATTAAAAAAAACAAAGATTTACATTTAAAATTATTATTTTTTCCCTAAATAACTATACAACATAATAAAAATCGAAATAATAACATTATCTACATTTGGACTAATGAAATGCAAGGCGAAACGCCTTAATCTTACAACAGATGGCAAAATACTTTGTGCTCTAGGTAACATTTAGATCATTTCAATAATATAAGCATTCACAACAAGACTGACTTTTTATTAAGTACACAGCACAGGCATAAACTTGACACCGAGTTATTCTAAATGCTCCTACACAGTATGTTGGCAGCATATCTTGCCATGCCTGGTGGCTAACTAGCTATTGAAAAAATCATAGACAATGGCACAGCATACTCACTGATTTATAGTGTGTAGGGACCTACATAAGCACATTTAAAATAAAAGAATGCTACCCTTAATTCTGTGAACTATACAATACATTGACAACATTCTGCTTAGCAATATAAGGTTTATTTTTGTATTCAACTGGTTTGTGTTGCTTCTTCCAAGAGAGCATCTTATGGCATGTTGCAAGTTCCAATGCACACATTATGATGTTCTGTCAACTGCTGCCAGAAGGTGGTGCTTTAAACTCCCCATCTGTACCGAGGACATCCTTGTCAATTTCTCTGAATTCTATGTTCTGCTGTTTCATAGCATTCTGAAATTAAAGTACATTGAATCATGTTTCATAATCATAGCTCAACTGTCATCATAAATGCAAAGAATTAAAAGACTTATGCAATAATACTATACTGTTGTTTCTGCCACCCCCATGGGATAAAGGTGTAAGTTTATGAAATGATATTCATACAACTAGAAATCACAGCAACACATCAACAGCTTTGGTTCTATTAGAAATTTTAAATATATTAATGACAATGCCGTAGCTATTCCATCAGGACTCATATTATTTTCATCAGTTCACTCAATTTAATATAATGAAAATTAACTACTAACCATCTGATATAAGTTTCTGTTTTATCTCTCTCGAAAAAGAAGTGTTTCTTATCAGACTGATAACAACATAACAATAGGTTGGCACACATATTATGATCCCTGCTAAGATGACCCACTGACCGATAATTGTTGTAAGTTGCTGTTTAACAATAAAAGTAAGCAAAATAATACTTAAAATGCACTTACTTTTACGCAATCCTGATAAACTTTGAAGATTCCGGCACAGACAGAATCATCGTGGTCGCCTTTTAGAAATCTTTCAGAAAACCAACTATTGAAGCAATCGTCATATTTTTTCTTTAGCTCAGTACATTCTTCTCCAATACTATTCATGATGTTTATAAAAGCGCAGACCGGATCGCTTTTAATTCAATTAACTAATATTATGAATAGGGCTCCAAAGCTCAATCACAGGGCAGAATTTGACATTGACAATTGACGTCTGTGACATTTGATGGAATGATTAAAACCATAGACTTAAGGTATGGACTGCGCAATAGCCATCTAAAATTGACACCACTCAACTAGAAAGAGAGGAATCGAAGAGCGGGTCCTATATTTCTGTTACAGGAAAGAGATAGGTAGGTGGTGGCTCTCAGATACAGCTTGACATAAAAATGTAGAAAACCGGAAGTCGCCACTGTCTTCGCGCTGCCAGCACTTTGAATGATTTTATTAAGCTATTGCATAGCTTCTATCGCGGGCCTTGAGCGCGGGGACCGAATCCAGAAATTCCGTAACGAAAAAACCTCACGCTCATTTAATTTAATTAAATTATTAATTTAATTAAATTATTAATTTATTAAATTAATTATTGAAATTAATTAATTATTGATTTATTAATATAATAATAATTTGTTTTTTTTTTTTTTATTTTTTTTTTCACTTATTACGTTAGTTTTATGGCACAATAATAAATCTAACAAACCTGCGGTCTTTGTTTACATCAAATATCAAAGATTTTAAAACGTTGTCAGAAATAAAAAGATTACGATTAGTTCCGTTTCAATCCGTTCTGGCCAAGCTGTACAATGTAGTTGGGCCAAAGCTTTAATTTCTATCGTGTAACGAAATCGATTATAATCGACTAGAAAATTGTCATGACAATGTCATCATGGGCATTGTACGTCATTTCACCTGTGCATTTCACCAACGTGACTGCTTGTGTCATTTATTGTTTTCTTTCTGAATCATAACCTCAAATAGGTTAAAAAAAACGTATTTATTTGCAATTATTTTCAAAGTCGTACGATCATGGGTGATATACTAAAAGATAATCGTTTTACAAAATATCTAAATGATCCAAGATATCGACAAATTCCTAAACATGAGAGGAAAGTTAAGATAGACAAACGATTTCAGTCCATGTTCAAAGATGAAAAGTTTAAAGTAAAATACACAGTAGATAAACGTGGGCGGCCTATCAATGAAACCTCTACGGAGAATTTGAGGAAGTACTATGAGGTGGATGAGTCTGGAAGTAGTTCTGATGAAGACGACGTCGAACAGGAAGAAGAGAATGCAGTTGATAAAAGTGATGAATCTGGGGACGAATCTGTGCCGGGTCGCTTCGTAAAAAGACCACCCAGTGATGATGGCAAAGATGAAAAGGAACCAGTCTTTCTAAATGACAAATTAATTCGTGGAAAGTTGGAGAAAAAAGTTAAGAACAGGTTGTTAGATTTGGACATTGACTATGCCCGTGGAGAGGGTAAGTTGTTATAGGTTTCATAAATACATTAACAAATAGATAGAATAACCTTTGGAATAACTCTAAGTATCTTGTACAAGTTTCAATTACTGAATAAACACTATTTACACAAATTAGCATGCAATTGTTTATTTTACAGGAGTCATACTAACAGACAGTTCATCTGATGAGGAGAGCAGTGAGGCAGAAGAAGACAGTGACCTGGAACACGAGTGGGGTGAACTTGACGCTGATGCAGAAACTACTGACGAGTCTACTAAAAGGTACATAGCTCTTAATCACAACTAGCCTGTAACTTCACCTGGAACTGTGTTCTTGTATTGTGTTGTTAGGGGCTCCCTTTTCTGCATTTGGACTCGCAGGTGGTCTATTAAGCGTGAGGTGGGAAGGTTGGCTATATGAGCCAATCTAGCTCCTTATAGAAGCTCAGAAGTCTCCTGGGACTTTAACAGGCTTCTTGGAGCGACTTCATACTGCCGAGGTTTTGTGCCCGTTGTGTTCTTGTATTATTAAAGAATATATTCCATGGCAAATATTAACTTTCTCTAAAGATAAAAATACTTTCAGAATAGCCATATGCAACATGGACTGGGACAACATAAAGGCTACAGATCTAATGGTTTTACTGAACTCATTTCTACCAGCTGGCGGTGTCATCAAGAAAATCACGGTAAGTTACAACAATAGATTTCATCATTATCAAAGTCACTTCACATGTAAAAGATCCCAATTACAAGCAAAAATGCTCTAAATTTCAACATAAATATAATTTATGGACACTTAATTAGTTTGTTTAAATTAACAATACTTAAGTAGAATTACCTACAAGAAAAAATATTACAGTTTGTAGTTGAAACTAAAATCAAATGTTTCAGATATACCCATCTGAATATGGTCTGGAAAGAATGAAGGAAGAGGAAGTACGGGGACCCATTGAACTAACAGAAGATAAATTAGAAGATTTAACTGAAGATGGTGGCAATGAGGAAGGTTTGTTAAAATAAATTATTTAAATGTCTAAAATATAAAATAATTAGGAGTTTAACTCATATAAATATCTATTATACTCTGTTAACATTCTATGTACCAAAAAATGCTCAAGTGAAGCCAGGACGAGTTACTAATATTTATTTATAACTTTAGTTTACACTTGCGCTTTTTCTAGTCTGCAAATTTTATGCACATTAACAATGTTTGAATCTTGCAGGTTCCTCTTACCATATGGAAAAACTACGTAGATATCAACTAAATAGATTGAAGTATTTCTATGCAGTGGTAGAATGTGACTCTGTGTCTACGGCAGACAAGCTGTATAGCGAATGTGATGGTATGGAGTACGAAAGTAGTGCTACTCGCCTCGATATGCGGTTTATTCCTGATGACGTTACTTTCGATCAGGTATGAACGATATATTCACTTTATGTCGAGTCCCGTTACGTCGAGTCTGGAAGTCCATTGTTCTCCAAAGTATTGATATTTTACGCTTTCTATTACCTTTATGTCGAGTTTGGTGAACAAGTACAGTCAGGAATGTAAATTAAAAGCCAATGGCATAAAAACATAATAATATTAATACAAGTATAGGTGAAGATTACCTAAAAAAGGAAGCTCAACGGAGCCCCGCTCCGCGGGGCTCCTGTTTCTGCGTGCATGGTTTAAAGTAACCTGTAAGTATTCATTTCACTGGACGTGACTGTACTTCTAAAATATGATATAATTAAACTCGACATAAAGGTAATAGAAGCGTGGTAAATAAACTCGGCATAAAGAGAATAGAAACGGGACAGAAAACTAAACTCGACATAGGGGTAATAGAAGCGAGACAAGGTTTTCGGCTCAACGTAACGGGACTCGACATAAAGGGAATCAACCATATGAACTACTTTTAATGTTAAATAATGTCTTTCCTAAGTATAAACTAACACGTGGTCTTGGTCAGTGTGTAATTGACGTGATGAGGATTCAAATAACTTGCTTATTAATTTAGTTTTTTCCATCTTTGAGTATGAATCACCAGTTCTCATATAAGAACTGATAGATTTAATATTTTGCTCAATCCAGGAACCCCGAGAGGAATGCACAAAACTTCCAGACTTGACGAAGTACAAACCTCGATTATTTACAACAACGGCGTTGCAGCAAGCTAAAGTTGAACTCACGTGGGATGCCACTAACCCAAACAGGACAGAAACTATTAAAGGCGCGCTTGATGGCAAAATTGATGACCTGGATCTTAAAGAATATTTAGCATCCAGTAGTGAAAGCGACGGTATGAAACTTTTACGCAATTTGTAATTATACACTCTGTATTTATTAGAAAGAAATTATATTATACTTTTTTATAGATGATGGTCAAACTGAAGAGATAGAAGTCAAGTCAGACAACGATGATGAAGATCCTATACTCAAATATAAGAAACTGCTTGAAGATATCGAGAAGAAAGACGAGAAGAAAAGCAATAAGGACATGGAAATGGAAATTAGTTGGGGAATAGGAATCAAGGACAAAGCAGAGGAGTTAGTGAAGAAGAAAATAAACGCAGGTATGACAGTACAAATTACAAGTACCTAAGTTACATTCTTTATGAAAATCTAGTATTATAAATACAAAATCGAGCTTTATATAGTATAATTTGTAACCGATTTCCATTATTTACAGAAACGAAAGAATTAACACCATTCGAAAAGTTGATTCAAAAACGCAAAGAGAAGAAAAAACAAAAGAAATTGAAAAACAAAGAGAAAAAGGAGAAAAATGAAGATGATGGGTCAGATTCAGGAGACAGCAGTATGTCAGATGTGCCTTCTGACATTGATATGAATGATCCATACTTTGCTGAAGAGTTCAATAAACCAGAATTCAAAAAATCTAAAGCTGCCAACAAAAATAAAGAGCGAAACAAGCAAAGTAAAAACAGTGACATAGATTCAGAAGACGAAAAGAAGAAAGCGGAATTAGAGTTACTTTTGGATGACGATGATGGCAAAGCACACTTTAGTCTGAAGAAAATCCAAGAGTCGGAGAGTAACAAAAAGTCTAGACGGAAAAAGAAATTGAAAGCTAAAATGAGTGAACAGAAACAATCCCTGCCTGATTTTGAAATCGATGTGAATGACGACCGGTTTTCAGCGTTGTATAACTCACATCTCTACAACATTGATCCAAGTGATCCTAATTTCAAGAAAACAAAGAATATGGATAAGCTTATTCAAGAGAAACTGAAGCGCAGACCTGCGGACACACCACCTGAGGCCCAAAAGCCTAAGAAATCTAAAGAAGATGTTGAACTAAGTATTTTAGTGAATAACGTTAAAAGGAAAACTAAAGATGCATTGAAAAAATAAAACAGTTTACTAAATATATTTTATTATTTAATATGTTTGTCATAATAAAATAAAAATACCTTACACAAGTCATGATTGTATCAAAACTGTAAAGCAAAACAAAGGTGCATATCATTACTTAACATTATTCTACAAAAGTCATCTTAAATTAATGCATCTCACAATAATCAGTTTATGTTGCTAAACTGGCGGTTAAAGCCGCCTTTATTTGTCTGCCCAATGCGGCGCCCAGGGGCGGCGGCACGGCATTACCGACCTGTGAATAAAACAAGCATATCATGCATTTGTGTGTGTACTCTGGCAAATAAGAAACTAATGATCGAAATAATCAACCCTCCTAATCAGGAGAAACCAAGATTAATGCAACTTAAAATTGGCGAAATTGTGTAGGTAAGATAAATACTCGTAAATGCAAAAAAAAAACCCCTAGAATGGCAAAATAAAATGAACAAAAATTACAAATAACTAATGTTTAAATATTTCAGCTTTAGGGATGATTTTTTAATAGTCAGATAACTTTTATCTGAGGAAATAAAATAATGGTTTGACATATTTTCCATAGATAAGCTGTCAAACCGCCATTTTTATTCCTCAGATAAAAGTTATCAGACTATTGAAAAATCAGCCCATAATCATTTTGATTACATTTTGTATTTATAATATAGATAAGGTATCTTGTACGCATATATAAAAGTACTCTGTGCTTGTACGCTCTATGGTACGCCATCTTGGAAGACGTAACACTACTGTTACCTCAAAATTTAGTGGAAAAACATCATAATTACTGATTTTACCTGTCGGTGTTTATCTTGTACTGAGCCAGCGAATATGTAGGTGTCTGGGAAGCCCTGCGACCTCGCGCACTCACGCACTGACACGACGCGGTTCTGCTCCGGGTGCAGCACTCGGCCTTGCTTGCCCATCGGCTCGGGGTCCGTCACTGTTGTACTGAAGTAGCCATCCCAGCAAACTCGTCCTGAATCATAAAAGCATTCCTTTATCGTTGTACTTCAATAAATTCTCGCCTTGGCCACTCCTCTTACGTAATTATTTAGGGTCATTGACCGCAAACATTGATGTTAATATGGATATTCCACGGGATCGAGACGCGTAATGTCGCCGCATTTTGGAAACACATGAAAACAACTAACAAGAAAGTGAGACATTACCATAGAGTCCTGCCCAGTTGTTGTGTCGGTTGCCGGTGTGCGGAAGGCACCACGGGATGAGCGTGTTCTCCTGCTTGTCGGACGGCGAGCACGCGCCGCCCGCTGCGCACGCGCACACGCCGCGCAGTGCGCCGCTCGACGACCGTCCATTGCGCTTGTCGTGGTATCTGTACTGCAGTACCTGCCAACACGAACACTCAGAGCTGCACTTCCTTATTAAAAAAAATCACTTCTCCCCAGTCTTTGGTCACAGTCATCATCATCAGCCTATAATGTTCCCACTGCTGGGACACAGGCCTCCTCTCTGTGAGAGGGAGTGGGCCATAATCCACCACGCGGGCCCAGTGCGGGTTGGTAGATGTCACATGTCTTCGAATTTTTGGTTCTAGGACATGCCGGTTTCCTCACGATGTTTTCCTTCACCGTTTTTGAGAGCAGTGGTGATGAAATAAATTACACAAAGTAATGCGCCTGGCGGGGTGCGAACCCACGACCTACAACTCGTAAGTCAGGACCGATACCACTGAGCCACCACTGCTGTCACAGTGGTTTACGTTTACTACCACGACCAGCAGTCGTAATGAATTTGAAAGTCACTTATTTTATTAATTTTACTGAGAGGAATTTCTCATGTGTAATTTTTAAATTAAAAGAAAATTATTCCTCCCTTTTTTTGAAGTTGGTTTAAAAATAACTTCATTAGCGAAAGAAGTAATAATATGAAAATTTTTGTTTTTACTTGGTATATCCGAAATGTTAGCCTACCTTGCATTTAGTTCCATCTGACAGTGCCACCGATATGTTAGGTAGGTCTCTCCAATCAGAACCAGGCGTAGTGGGGACTCTCGATATTCTAGCTTGAATTAATGGCGCCATGTTTTTACAAATGT
Organism: Agrotis clavis; assembly: GCA_954870645.1. Lineage (NCBI taxonomy): Eukaryota > Metazoa > Arthropoda > Insecta > Lepidoptera > Noctuidae > Agrotis > Agrotis clavis. Next base: position 10,298,562 of record OX940934.1, read on the forward strand.
GATCCCGTAGTTTGGCATTCTCGTCCTTGCTTCTAACTAGTCGTTGGAAATGACTCTCTGGCATGGATCCATATTCGATTTCTATTTTGTTAGCACCATTGCATATTCGTGGCAGATCACTCATAGCATCTCGGATGGAACATGTTCTTCTAGGAGCAGACTCATCCCAGTGAATGTTTGTAACAAAGCGTTTGCCATCTATAGTAGTAGTCAGAGAGCATGCACGCCTGCTAAACACGTGTGTGGGTTCTGGATAGAACGGTAACTTGTACCCGGGCGCGGCTGCTAAAATAATAAGCCGTCTTCTTGTTTGTGGTACCCCATAGTTGCCGGCCTGAAGAATCCCGAACGTACACTGATAGCCCATGTCGAGTAATGCCCTCAATGTCAGCTTTAATACCATACCTTTTTTGAATGCCACAAAATTTCTTACATTTTCGAGTATAAAATATTTCGGCCGGTAATAATCACAGTAAGATAAGTATGAAGCTACAAGAGAGTTTTTGAAGTTGGAATACTCTCTCGAATTAAATCTGTTCATTCCAGAGAAACCCTGACAAGGCGGTCCCCCGACTAATAGTTCTACTTCGCCCTGCATTGGCAGACGTAGTCCACCTACACTGTGAGTGGCCCCAGACATTGCTTCCTTGAGTAACGCATTACAGTCTTCATTGAAAACGATGCAGTTTTTATTGTTAAGAGCATAAGCATGCGCAGCAGCTTCAACATTCTCTATTGCCCACCTACATTCTGCCACGCCAGCTTGGTGCAAGCCTTCAGACAGACCACCACAACCAGCAAATACATCTAGAGTTCTTAGAGGTCGCACTGATATATTATGTTCTAGTTTATTTTCATTTGTTTCGACAGGTTTGCTCGACTTTCCTTTACCTTTACCCTTGTCTTTGCCTCTTTCAGTGCGTCCAACACTAATGGCATGGTGTGGGACATCTATCATTTGACCAGAAGATTTGTCAAAAGCCATCCTAAAGTAAAACCTACTCGGGTCTCCCTCCAGCCACTGCATCAGGGTATATTGTTGTGGAACATTTTGTTCATAAATTAAATGGCATGCTCCTACAACTGCAGAGAATGACACATCACGAATTTCATCACTCCAGTAAACTACATTAACATCTTCATGCTGTGGAAATCTGCTGGTTGTGTTTTCAGGTCTATAAAGAACATTGACTTTTAAATAAATATCCTGAGGAACAATTAAAGGTCCTTCTCCTATGGCAGTTACTGCTGCAATGTAACCAACACAGAATGGTTCCCCTGTATCTACATTCGAACCTCGCATATTATTGTCACTCTTCCTGTAATATTCGGGGTAAATGTCTTCATCAACTTTCTCAAGTTTTGGTTTGACATTATTATTTGCATTAGTGATATTGTTCTTCAATTTGAATGTTCCAGGCTTAAGGAAAACGCCACAACCTTTCTTGTAATCGTAATCTTGCCACCTTACTAAAGACCATTCTGTCCTATTAGATTCAGTTACAAAACTGGATTTTTCTATCAATTTTCCAGAAACTTTAGGTATGTTTTTAGCATCTCTTTTAGTTTTCCTCTCACAGGATGGGCAAAATCTATGTTGCCTCAGTGGATTAGGACAAACTGGATCTACAGGTAAATCTTCAAAACGTGCAGTGAACCTTTCATAGTATTTGTTGTAAAAATAGGTTTTACCATCATCATCAAAATGCTTGTCTTCTACTTCCTTGCCACCCAGTCTGAACCAATCAGCTGGAATTTCTCCCTTTTCAACACAAGCTTTCCTTAAAATTGAAGAAAGTGGAGCACCATGGCAACATCTGTCTCCTAAAAATACTTCCCTGGGATCACTGACCTCTCCCAAAACAGTGTCAGAGGCCCTGATAAATACCTCTGCATGAAAGAAACCAGATTTTGTGTCAATAGTTTCTCGCCACATGTATACTACTCTAGCAACCAAAGCAGGAATATTGGGTTGAGAAGTTTCAACCATTACAAAGTCGTTATTGCAAAGTTCAGCACCATCAATTTCAACTTTTTCGTAATATATTTTGGTAGCATCGGCTTTCGTAGGTTCGCCAACCCATTTAATTTTTCTATTATTTGTGCCAGTCAACTTGACGGGCACGGCATCCTCTAACTTGTCGTGTTGCTTCTTCTCGGCCATCTGTTGGTACTCTTCTTCGTCATCTGGTTCAGAATCTTCAGCTTGCTCAACTGCCATGTTGGGACAGAATCTTCTTACACAAGCTTTTTTGGTACGGCCATGTCCTCCAAACTTTGCCATAGCACGGCACGCATTACATTCTCCACAGTCAGGCAGTTGGCAAGCCTCACACACTCCACATCTTTTCCTTCTCAGAACTAACTCATGATTTGTTTTATCTAACTGATTCGTGAAAAAGCTCTCAAATGTTTTCCTAACAAGAGGAGTAGTGGTGGCCTTAGTCCATGCCTTTTTGTCAACCTTTTTGTAGTCTATTTTAGTGCGGAATTTACGCTTGCCGAATTTGATACCCATTAATTTAATCAACTCTCTCATGCATGGTAATGTAATTAGTGGTTCATCATCCTCATCAGCTTCTAAGCTCACAACCTGATCACACACAAACTGAGCATGCTTGTGAAGCATTTCTTCAGTCATTTTGGCATCATTCAATTCTGGAATAGTCGACTCTCTGATCAGTTCTAGCAAGTCTTCGTATGTGGGCTGGAGATAATGATACTCTTCTAAATACTCTACAACTACTTTGCTTAGCCATATCTTTTCATAGAGATTGTTCATGAGAGGGGTGTATTGTTCACTTGGTTTAAGTAGATTATATTCCCCAAATTCAGTTGATAAGGTGATACAGTTCCTCTCTCCACCATCAAAGCCATGTATGAACCTGAAACAGAAGATGTTGATGATGGCAAATGATAGAAATCAAGAAAAAATATGTTCCTCAATTTATTAGTCTATCTACATTATGATAAGTCTAGAGACAAAGCACACTCACCATTCAATAATAGGGCCTACATCTTTTGCAGGCACAGATTCATCATCAATTTCAGCTGAATCAGAACATATAGACTTCAAATAGCCAGACATGTAAATACGAACATCATTTTCAACAAGACCTCCATCTATAGGGCAAAGATGTCCCTCTTCATCAAATATAGAGAAACTAGTTATATTCGTCTGTGGACGTTCCATTATATCGCCATCTTCACCTGAAAAATGTGTAGGATTAAAAAATTGATTTTTTTTTTATTTTACATAAATTATCCATTACACATAAGTTTCTGCTCTTGACTTCACGTGAAATTTTTGGCCCCCAAACCATAACTCACATATTATATACCATATCTTACAAGCAAGAATTAAGTGACAGAAAAAATAATCCAAATATTATTTATTTATTACAATTAGCACAGACCTGATGCTAGAACAAGTTTCTCATTGGTCAATGCTATGTATTCTTCAACAGCATTCTGTGGGTGTCCTTGATAGTAAATTATATCAGAATTATTCAAAAATTGACCGCAGATGTTACATTTTTCATTGTCAGGAATAGATTTTTGATGGCTTCTTTCTTCATTATTATTTTCAGTTTTACTGCTTTCTTTATGTTCTTCAGTGGAATCATTTTGAGCTTGGCTTTCAGAGCTGTCATCAATTTTTGTTATATCGTGCTTTTTAGTGTCCTCTTCATCTTCATTTATGTCTTTTGATTTGTTCATTTCTATGTCTTTTGTGTTCATTGCCTCTGTTTTGTTCACTTCAACATCTTTTGTGTCCATTTCTTCTATTTTGTTCACTTCCACATTTGTATCTCCATTCTCTGTTTCAATTTTTAAGTTTTCACTGCTATTATTCTTGGTTATGCTACCTATGTTATTTTCATCATCCTCATATTTTAGCTTTTTCTAAAAATAAAACATTAATACAAACAAAAATGTTAATACAAATTAAACTGGTAATTATGGAATTATCAACATTGCAGTAAACATAATAATTATACATTGAGATATTTTTTTATAACACAACAAAATCCAATTTGTCACTTTTTAAACTATCAAAGATTTGTAATTTATTAGTTATTAGGAAAAGGGTTTTTAAATTACTACTAAGTGTGAATGGCCAATTCCGAAAAGAAGGATAGCAATAAATACTCAAAAGAATTTCAGGTTCCTTTTAATGAGAAAGTTTTATAGTAGTAAGTCAATATTTTTCCTAAGTTATGCTGCCATACTTGCCAGAATTCATCGCTTTTAGTGGGTGACACAATCATAATAGAATTTGATATTTTTCTTTCAAAAATCAATAGGTTCAATTCCTAGCAAGAGGTATGGATTTTCCAAAAATGAAATTAATCACTAACTGAACCCTGTTCAATTCAAATGACTACTAAATTTTAGTAATCCTTTGAATTGAATTGTCTAATCACTAAAACATACCGGCTGTATGAATTCGTGTCCGTCTGGGCTTCTATTCCTTTTAGAGGCAAACATGCTGGTGATGGTCAACTGATTTCCATTATGCGGTGACTTATTCCCATTGCGTGGTGACCTTCTATTGGAACTGAAAATAATTTGTGTCCATGATTAAATTTATATCAAGAATCACTCTATGTATGTTTAAATTTTCATATGTAATATTTGTCATACAAGAATGATTCTGGTCAAACGGACTTAATTATATCAAGACAAAATTATCAATCAGAACTTGGATAGGTGTAAAATGTCCAAGAACCACAATTCATTCTTGACTGCAAAATATAATTACTTCCGATCAATTTACACATAGTCGGTCAGTTGGTTACGTACGTCAGTAGTCGCAGTTGAACATTTACAATTACTATTTTTCTTGATCAGTCTTCAAATTCGACACTAAATCAATCTGGACACATACAAAATTGTTATTACTGTGTCTTAATTAAAAGATAAATTATGATGTAGCTAAGCAGCTCTAGATACGTATCTGTGGTGAGTATGTGGTTTTAAACAGGTAAACACTTACATCTGAGAAGGTGATTTCGGTTTGCCGAGAGACGAAGCTCCTTCCCCAGCATCTTTTTGCAAGTTCTTTAGAACACTACGACTTTGTACAGGCATCTTAAGCAAATATCTGATCTCATAGGACAGAACTTGCGAGTTTTTTTTATATTAATCAATAATTCATGGTTCTTGTAATAATTTAAAGTAAACAATATCTAAAAAATAACTTTGAACACACAAGTAAAAACGGCGCCAAACGGTAATTGACAGTTGACTTTGACATAACTTAATTTTTTTTTTTTTTTTTTTTTACCCTGATGGGAAGGCTATGGTCTTTCAACCTTATTGCCTAGTCTTTCGTCTCAATATTTTCTTCCGTGATATGTTTAAATAATATTGTCTTTCGTAGTGTTTGCTCATAGTTTTTTAGTATTTTTTTAAATTGTCTTTCGTAATAAGTCAATTTATTGTAATAATATTCAAGTACGTTTTAAATCTTTAGTTTTTGTCAAATCCAAGATAAGTGTACGTCATTGTCAAGTCAAACATGACTGGAATTTTATGTCAAGTTAAGATTTAGCTACCTATTTCTCAAAATAACCTACAAAACCAATACAGAACTATGTAAGTACATAGATTATACAATTTAGAAGGTTTTAAATAAAGTATAATATAAATACTTAAAATATATAAAAACATAACCTAAATTTCATTTACAGTTTCTAATATAAATTTGTACAAATATATATAAGTTGAGGCATTCTTCAGTAGCTCCTGAATGCATTGCGGGACCATATCAGGTTTTTTATAAATTTTCAGAAGTTCATCTGACAACACAAGGCGCTGAATGTTGAAAGACGAACACTCAAAGAAGATGTGATGTAAAGATTGGACTTTTTCCAATTGACAATACTCACAATAAGGCGAGTTAACCATTTTAAGACGATGAAGATGATAATTTAGACGACAGTGACCAAAACGCATACGACAAATAAATGAATAAAATTTTCTATTTATAAACTTGTTATTCTTGCAAAACCAAGGTAAGGAGTTTATTTGTACATCCAAAGTAGCAAACCACGTGCCTTTATTATTTTCTACCTGTGTGGACTGGTATGAGTGTCTCCCCCACGCCTGATACATACGCTGTCTTATAAGACTAACTGCGTCTGTATGTGGTATGGAAACACTCATATCAGTGTTTGGAATCAATTCATCTAGATCAACAATCTTTTTGGCCAGATAATCTGCCTTTTCATTTCCTGTAACACCAATGTATGAAGGTACCCAAACAAAACCAACTTCAATATTAGAAAAAGACAATTCTGTCCATAAATCTTTTATCAGGTAAATGATGTAATTAGTGTTAGCATGTAGTTTGTTATTTGCCAGATTTTTTAATACACTCATGCTATCACTTACTACAAACCACCTGCTGTGACCTGAATTGTAATTTTTGATATGTTTTAAAGCGCTCAAAATAGCAACAGCTTCAGCTGTAAAAATACTAGCATTTTTGTCAATTTTTCGACCTATTCCTATGTTTGAGATTGGCTCATAAAGAGCGAAAGACACTGCTTTATCATTTTTCGAGCCATCAGTGTACACGAATTTATAATCTGGCCACTTTGACAATACTGCATTAACTTCCTCCTTTGAAGAGAGGTCCTTTTTGTTTTTTATAATTATATTTATTTCTGGAAATTTTGCAGCAAATGTTCCTTGATAACAAGGCAGAATGTGTTGTGATTGATATATATTTGTATTTTTAATAAAATTTATAAAATTATGAAGGTCTTCTAACATATAAAATGGTTTCATACCTAAACTGGGATTTGAATGCAACAGATTAACTAAAAGACTATTATTGGATACGCTATAAAGTTTCAATATAAATCTTTCTTTCAGGTAATGAAATCGAATTTTTAATGGTGGAACATTACATTCAACCTGCATTGCATTTATAGGAGTACTTCTGAATGCCCCAGTGATAACACGCAAACATTTATTTTGCAGAACATCTAGACTATTTACAATTTTAGTATCTGCAGCAAAACAATAAAAACCATATTCAAAATGACTACGAACTAAAGATTTGTACAGCAGTAGCAAAATTTTTGGGTCTGCACCCCAGTATGAACCGGCTAACGATTTCAATATATTGTAAGCTTTATTTGCTTTACTGATAATATGTTTAGTGTAATTGTTCCATGTTAAATTATGGGAAAATAAAACTCCTAAAAATTTGACTTCTTGTGAAATAGACAATGCACAATTGTTATATTGCACAAGGGGCATATTATGAGACTGTTTACCAAATACAACCACTTTAGACTTGGATGGATTGACATTAAGGTCAAGATAAGAGAAAAATTTGTACAGATTTGAGAGGGCGTCATTGACTATTTGAACAACCTGCGATAAATTGGCTCCAGAAGCATAAATTACTAAATCATCTGCAAATTGTAAATTTTTAACCTGAGACCCTAAAATTAAATTTAATCTACGAATATACAATATAAATAATAAAGGTGATAAGATACCTCCTTGACAAACTCCTTTTGATGAAACTCTTGGACCGTATAGATGTCTATTAAATTTGACGAATACTTCTCTGTTGCACAAAAAGTTTCTGACCCAAATTATAAATTTTTCACAAATCCCTATTTGTAATAATTCATGACATAAAATATCTACATTTACGCTATTAAAAGCTCCAGCGACATCAAAGAAAACTCCGACCAAATTCTCATTGGCCAATAAAGCATAATGTATATCAAGTTGCAATTGACAGACACTTTCTCTAGCCGACCGATTTCTACGGAAACCAAATTGATTAGAAGGTAGAATATGATGTTTTTCAACATAAAACTCTAAACGCTGCTTCAACAATTGTTCGAATAGTTTACCAACACAAGAAGTAAGTGCTATGGGACGATAAGAATCAGGACAGGATTTGAGTTTGTCGGGTTTTAAAATTGGTACAAGGCAATCTACTTTCCAGTCTTGGGGTATGATATTATTTTCCCATAGCAAATTCAGGACTTTCAGGAATATTTTTAAACCAGTAATGCTAAGTTTTTTAAATAGTATGTATGGCATGCCATCAAGACCATAAGTAGTGTCTCTTCGGGATGAAATGGCGGATATTAATTCACTAATTGTAAAAGGATCAAGCAGAAAACTATGGTTGGATTTGGTTGTATTATTAAATAAGGGTCTTGGGTCATTAGATACAAAATCTGGTGAATATTTCTTCAAAAAATCTAAAATCCAGGCGTCGTTTTCATGGTTATTGAAATTATACGTTTTGTTATATTTACGCATGAAATTCCATAAAATAGATATTGGCGTGCATCTGTTGAAAGTTTCACATAGAGAAAACCAACTTTTTTGTCGTTCAGTTTTTATAATTAATTTTTTAAGTGCACGAAGTCTTTTAAAATGTATATATGTTTCTTCTGATGGATTATTTTTAAAGTCAATGTAAGCTGTTTTGAAATTTGATACAGCCTCTGTACATTTTTGATTCCACCAAGGAAGGGAAGGTCTTTTACTCCTATTTGTGGAACAGGAACGATTGCTGGTATTCATATTGACATTGCAATTTGGAATGGAATTTGCAGCAGCTGTGCGTAAAATTGTACAGAAGTTACAATATAAATCAAGAGGACAAATGTTATCTGTTTCAAAATCAACTAATAACTCATCCACCTTATTACAAAACATTTGCCAATCCACCATTTTGTAATTCGGATAGACAGGCAAATGTTCAGCATTAGAACAATCTCTACAAGAATCGTTTTGACTATTATTCATTATTACTTTTATAATTGCAGGAATGTGGTAACTACTACCAAGAGGACTATCATGGATGTGCCATTCACAATTAAGTGCCAATGATGGAGAAACCAAAGACAAGTCTAATGCGTTCGCACGCCATGTTAAAGAGCCAACTGTTGTTGCCTGACCATTGTTAAGAAGAATTAAATTATTTTCGTCAATGACCTCTAAAATATTTCGACCGCGTGAAGAGTCTGAACCACAACCCCAAGATGTGTGATGAGCATTAAAGTCCCCAGCAAATATAAAAGGACCAGGAATAGACTTGACTAATGAATCAAAATTATCTTTATTGAAAGCTGGAATAGAAATTGAAGGACTGTAAAAGCTGACTATACTTATTTCCTTATTATTAATTAGAACTTTTACACAAATATTTTGTAATGAATTGTCAAAATAAGTGTTAATTTTAGTGTAATTAATACTTCTATGAATAATAATGGCAACTCCATTGTGTTTGTTGCCACAATCATTTCTTTCAACATTGTAGTTTTTAATTTTAAAGTTTTGTTCAGGTTTGAACCATGTTTCACTAATTATTGCAATATGAATATTGTGTGTATAGAGGAAATTGATAAATATATGTTTGTTGCTATTGAGGCTTTGTGCATTCCATTGCATTATATTTAAATTTGATAAATCCATTATGTAGGTGAAGGAATTTTGTTACTTAGAGTTGTTTTTAAGACCTCTTTAATTGAAGACGAGTTTATAGGGACATCTTTATTACTAACAATTTTGGTTATTGCTTCTACTAAGATATTTATAAATTTATCAGATTTCATTAAGTTATTTATTTGTACATCTAAATTTTTTGCAGTTAGAGCTGGAAAAGCATTTACATTGAAAAGATCAGAATATGTGGCGTTTCTTGACTTTATTTTATTTTCTTCAATTTTTTGTTTCTTTATTGGACAAACTGAGGAAATGGCAATGTGGTCACCCTTGCAGTTTGCACACTTAGCATCCTTTGATTCAACTTGACATTGCTTAAAATTGTGATTTAATGTACAGATTGAGCATACCTCGATATTGCGACAAAATTTTGCAATGTGACCATAGCGCAGACACTTGAGACATTGCTTAACAGGTGGAATATAAGTTTTCACCTCGTGGCGCCATGAGTCCAAGTATATATAAGCTGGGAGAATAGTGGATGCGAAGGTAACAGCGACCGCTTGTGTAGGTGCGAATTCTACACTGCCAGTATTCTTTACCCTGCGCATAAAGCGCCTGACCTGTACAACATTTTTAGAGCTGCCTATTAGCGAAAATATATCTGCATTGGACATATCTATAGGCACTGAAGTGAGGACTCCAGTTACCTCTGTATCAACGGCAGGAATGGAAGCCTTAAGACCCAACTGATCTAATATTTTATTATTATTTAAAAACATATTGGCATTATTTGGCAAATCGAAGGTGATGCCAACCTTATATTTATTTATGGATCGCATGTGTAAGACGCCTGAAACGCCATGTTCGCGTATGCCTTTCGACAACGCCATGCGATCCCTGTCGGTGAAAAAACGGTTTTCTTCGACGTGATTTAAAAAAACAACTAGCTCCTTTTTGGTTGTTTCCTCTGGGTACTTCCGACTGTAACCCTTTACCTTATAAATAGTGTACTTCTCCTTAGGGTCCTTATTTCTATTTACATCCCTGTAAGATGAACACGTTACAACCGATTCCGCTGAGTCGGAATCGGTTGATACCTGATGAGGATCCGGTGGCGGCTCCCCGTCCTTCCTCTTTCTCTTTTTCGCCATTATAAACCACTAGAATATATATTAACACTTATACTACTACTATTTACTTAAAACTAACTATTGAAATAAGATTTTACAAAGAAATTGTACAAAATTAACAAATAAAGATTTTAAAACTGAAAAAGCGCGCCTTTCTATTCAAACGATTTCCCGCCTTTTTTCGACATAACTTAATTCATTGACAGACTATTTTTTTTTTTTTTTTCCATTTTCCCTTTCGGGAAGGCAAAGGGAAGACTATTTTTTTCTAATGATTCTAGCAGCGCTTCAGGGTCTTTAAGCGAATAAGATTACCTACACAAACGCGTTAGCAATGCCCACATTGCTAACGCGGCGTCCACCCATGGAAGTGTATACTCTCTACTTAGTCTGTGCCCATGGACCACCTGTCGACAACGAGTGGACGCAATGCGACGAGGCGGTTCGGCTGCGGGATGTGTGCCGGGTGGCTCTAATGAGTTGTGACCTTATGACGCCACGCCATCACATCGCTGAAAAAGATCAGCCTCGCCCTCGTGCCCTCGCCTGATTTAATCAGGGAGGTTTGGATGTGTACAGTGTATGTACTCTCTACTTAGTCTGTGATGTGTACTTTCAAAGTTTTTTTTTTTTTGAGGCCAACATGTAGAACCTTGCATTTATTTGAGAAAAATGTTTGAAAATAACATCGAAGTGTCTCTATTTTCATCACACACAACACCACCAGATTGGCATAAAAGCCTTGAAGCCATGCCAGAAACATTAACTTTCTTCCGTCAATGTCAATATCGTTGTCAAAATGTCAACTGTCAAATGTCCAGACAAAAAAAATGTTGTTGTGTTTTTTCAGGCTTGAGGTGCTTATAAAACCCTCTTTAACGACCTTTATCAAAGGAAACGGTGTTAGTACCTCCATTTATTGCTTGCCTGATCTATTGCGGTACTTGCGGATGATGAAATTGATATCTAAACTTAATAAAATGGTATTTTACCCCATACTAAGAAGGCATGCTATAACCAAATCTCCATTTCTAAGATTAAGTTCATCTGTACTTGTGCCGGATATTGATATAGATTATTATTGTAATGCTGGAAATTCCGTAGAAATTGACAATAATATTAAAATAAGAAAAGGGGTCGGTGATGTGAATCGTGTTATGAATATGTACAAAATTTATAAAACAACTCCAGCATCAGATGCATCATATCAGAGTGTAAGGGATGGTTTGTACAAAGAACTGAGTTGTTTACCTAATAAAACACATCCTTCTGTTGTGAAAAATATTGACCCCCAAGTTGTAAAAGAAATAAATCAGAGAAGAGACTTCCAAACCCATAAACCTCTTGAATTTAGTGAAATTACAAGACGTCTAAATTTAGTGAGAACAGATAAGTTAGGACACACATGTGGTCACAAGAGCTATTACTTCTTGGGAGAACTTGCGGAGCTAGAAGAAGCATTAATTAAATACACTGTGAGCAAACTCCTTCATGAAAAGTTTCATCTGGTGTCAGTTCCAGATATATTGCCTAGTCAAGTGTTGGAGAGCTGTGGTATGACTATAAACAGTGATCGCACACAGGTAAATTTTGCTTTGAGGTATTAAATAATATCTGCTATGCAAATATCAAGTGTTTTGGTTCTTTATAGTTTGTAGACATGTCAAGAGAAACTTACCAATTCTAGATATATTCCTTGGACCCAGTACACCATGGTCCAGATTTGTACCTGTCAGGTACAGCAGAAATGTCCTTAGCAGGGTTGTTAATGAATTCAATCCATAAAGAAGAGGAGTTGCCAGTGAAGCTGGCTGCAGTGAGCAGATGCTTCAGGGCTGAAACTTCTAATGTCATTGAAGAAAGAGGAATATATAGGTAATGAGCAAATAAATTGAGTCTTTTACAATTGAAAGATAACTTTCAAATAATATAACTTGGTCTTTTTTTAATCTGCAGAGTACATCAGTTCACCAAGGTAGAAATGTTTGCAGTAACAAGTCCAAATCAGTCTGAGGATATGCTTGAATATTTGAGGACAATGCAAGAGAAATTATTCTCACCTTTAGGATTTTATATGAAAATACTGGACATGCCACCACATGAACTAGGTGCCCCTGCTTATAGGTATGCCTCTTACCAACATAAATCATTTTTGAAAAGGGTAAAATAAAACTAGAATAACCATAAACAAATGGTCATTGAAGACTTCCCATCTTCACTGAAATATTGCAAGAGTGACTGCCAGTTATCATTTTCTCTGAAATGTTTGTAATAATTTCAATGATACTTTTATGTTACAGGAAGTATGACATAGAAGCATGGATGCCAGGCCGTAATAACTATGGTGAAATATCAAGCTGTAGTAACTGCACAGATTATCAATCAAGAAGGCTGCACATCAAATATATTCACAATGATAGTACAAGCTATGCTCATACCTTGAATGGTACCGCATGCGCTGTACCAAGAATCTTGATAGCTTTATTAGAGACCCATCAAGATCCCAAAGGGAAAATTAACATACCTGAAGTGCTACAGCCCTTTATGAATGGAAAAAAATATATTGCTAAAAATAATTTAGTTCCAGAACTAAAACTATTGAAAATAAAGAGATAAGATGTTACATTTAATCAGATTTTTATTTATTATCTAGCAGATAACAATAGTCTCCTTCATTCAATGGGTTACAGCATAAGAACTTAAACCAGGTAAACACTGATCATGGAAGTTTCAAAACCTGAAAAATTGGAAGCTCAAAACAAAATTATAAAAAGGAGTACTATTCCCTCTTAAGTTTTAATCATAGTTGTACTGACTGAACATGTCAGTCAAAGAGTATAATAATAAAATACAGATAAAAGTGCCTAGGATGTGCATTATTGCTATTGGTATAGTCTCCACCTGTTACAATACTTGTACAATCATTGCATACCAAGAATGCATTGTTTGCTGACAGATGTTTGATTTTTTTTTACTACTTGATAACAGGTAGAATGTATTTAATTGATGGACTAAAGATTGGGATGTAGATTACAGGTAAGAATTTGAAAACTTGATCATCTTGAGATCTGCTAGTTAGTGAATACCTTAAAAGCTGATAGCCTATTATAATTATATTATTACATTACATTTCAGTATTTTATTTTGATCCCTTTTGCTTTTTTGAAAGCTTTTTCATTTTAGATTTAAATAAGTTGATATCAACAGTTGTATCTGAGGGATCATTAGGAGCAGCTGCCTTCTCTTCAGGAGGCACAAACGCCTTCTGTCTCTGCTCATGCTTGGCTCGTTTAACTTGTGCTTGTTTTTCCTCTTTCTCATGTCTATTCTTGGCCTTCTTCTGTTCATCTTTAAGGAAGTATTCTCCAGTTGCAAGCTCACGGTCAATTTTACTCTCTTGTTGCGGTGGTGGGAACGGTGTGTAAGGTTTCTTTTCAACTTTCCTTTTAGGTTGTTTCCTTGGGACATTTTTACTTTTAAATGTTGGTAAAAATCTATCCCAACTCTCATTTTTTAGTCTTAAGTCTTTCATAAGTTCTCTCTTGATCATTAAACTTTTGATGTTGTACATTGGATGAATATTTTTCATTGTGTCTTCAACAATTCGCCTCACTTGCACTAGACCTTTGTATGGTCCCACAGCTGATACTGTATTTCCTTGCACTAATACATAACACTCAGTTAAAAGTTCTATAGATTTGAGTGTTACCCCATTAGGACCAATTAAACGCTGACGTCTCTTCAAAAATGTTTCTTTTTTGCGAACAAATGAATTTATCTTTATGATGTCACAACCTATCTCATCTTCTAGGACTCTTACTGCTTGTTCAAATGGGACACTTCGTGACAGCAGTTTCATTAAGTCTCGGGCTTTAATTATGATGTAAGGATCCCATGTTTTTCTTGTTGTTTTCACGGTTATACTGCCTTCGATTAGGTCGAGTTCAGCGACGATATAGTGTTCTTTGAGTACCTTTTGCACAAGCGGCCAGCATTCTTTCAAATATTGTTCTCTGTACTTAGGAAATAGGGTAGCAAACTTGCTTTCTTCTAAAAGACCATGTGGATTATCTTCGGGAGTAAATTTCGGTATTTTCATAGCCCAAGCGTTATCGACAGGGCCTGTAGCCTGTTCGCTTTCATCCATATCTTGCATTGATAACATATACCAAAACGAATATCCACCAAATTATAACAAAGTTTATTCTGTTCAAGAGAAGTTCAGACCACAGCAGGTTATAGTTTGTGTCAAATTGAAATTGACAATTTGACATTGACACTGACAGTACTGCACTTTTTTTAAATGTTTCTAGGTCGTTTGGTACAAAAAACAATCAAGATTTATTGTTTTAAAAATTGAGTATAAATACAAAACAAATATGGAAAATTATTCGTCAATGCAAGTGCATTTATTAAAAGAAGAACTAAGACGCTGCGGTGCATCTACAAGAGAAAAATAGTGATTTAGTTGAGAGGCTATCTACTACATTAAACACACGTCATTTACTTGTAATAATATTTTTAAGTAGGTATTACACGTGCTAGCCTCTACAAAGAATATAAGTAGTACTGCTTCTGATATTCTATATTGAGAAAAATGTCATCAAGTTTTGTGTTCACGAGTCATCTTTTATGGGTTGAGGGTTCTGTTTTTCATTCGAAAGTACAAACCCTAAAAAGAGAAAAACCGAAATACTATGATGGGAGGTCGGTCTTTTAGCCGCAAATCGGAACGATTTCACTGTGTCCATGGGTCTTCAATTTTGAGGCTTCCGTTGAGAAAAAAAAAAAAAATATATAAATTAGGTATTTAACTAAAATATATTATAATAATATAAATAATAAATTTAATTTTGTTTTTTTGTCAGTGGATGGTTGCACTAGCAGTAAAAGTATCGGGCGTCATTATCCTCAACGGAAGCCTCAAAATTGAAGATTGACCCCCCACCATCACAACTTAAGGGGGATGCTCCAACCAGCCCGCGAAATTCAAATTTTCTTACATTTTTTGCAATTTGCAGGCCAGTGACATGTTGTAACTTTATAAATAAATGAGTTGCGGTAATAACAAGTATAATTTTAAATATAAAAATTATCAAAAAATTCGCTCCATCAGCTCTCACATAGAAAAGGTGCATCATGTTAAAATCTCCGAAATCTAACTACGATACACCTTTTCTATGTGAGAGCTGATGGAGCGTATTTTTTGATAATTTTTATATTTAAAATTATACTTGTTATTACCGCAATTCATATTTTGATAAAGTTACAACATGTCACTGGCCTGCAAATTGCAAAAAACGTAAAAAAAATTGAATTTCGCGGGCTACATCGACGCAATCACCATAAAACACTTTACCGGATTTATCGAAAGAACATAGAAGAGAAAAAAATAATCCACCCGTCGTATTCTGGCAACATTAATAACTTGATAGTCTATGACGGGGGTTAACGTTAACCATAGAGCGACGATGGCTGCATTACTGTTCTATTTATAGAATAGTGATGTGACTGACGAAAACGAAAATAACTTTCGCATTTTTAGTTTAAATATTTAGTTTAAATATTGTTTTAGTTTAAATATTGTTCTGTTCTTGTTAATTTTGGTTTTAAAGTTAACATTTACAAGTTACACGATAGGTTTATGAGTATATCTCGGACAGACCCTAAGATTTAACGTTTATAGAGTGTGGAATACTGCAAATAACTGGTTCATCTGAAGTATTTCATCGAAGTATTATCTCGACGAACTAATATCATGGTCAGAATAAGTGAATGAACTTTCGCTTTCTCACCAATTTTTCGTTTCGCCGTCGAAATAATTATTTCGCAATTTCGCATTCAGTATGCGACGTCCCTAGTCAAACGTTGATTCAGCAAGGCAAGGCGTCTACTTCGCCCAGTAGTTTGCCATTGTCGTGTGGGATGTGTGCGGTGCCAGTTGCCTGCTAGAGTGCTAGCCTCATCCTTGAGCAGACCTTTCAGCCCTGGATTGGAAAAGCGAAGTACCAAGTAAGCATTATTTATCACATTTTTCTGTCTAATAATGACGATCTACCTACTAATTTATGGTGGCGGTGGTCTATATCGATTTTTGTTAGCATCAAATGGTTATTCGGATCGTGCATATTTCGAGCAGGAACCGAGAGCAATTGCGTAGTACACAGTACACTCATTATGTGATTTATTTTTATAAATTTTTCTTTTTAGCAATATAATAGTTATGTGTGTCAGTTATGGGACAAACATTACTAGCACATAAAGATATAAATATTATAGAATAGAAAAAGCCTCAAAGAATAAGGCCCGATTGTTTCGTTGTTCTCCCTTGTAAAATGAGGCCGTTGTGTTTTATAACTTCCAGAATGTACCTATGTAGGTATAATTTTTGCTTGTTCGTACCTAGGTATACTTACATACAAATTAGTAGACCGTAGGGGTCTTTCCGTGGTCGCGGGACTAACGAACTACCTTGACCCTGGAATGTAAAGGGCTATTGAAGGACACCGTGGATTTTAGTCAGTACAAGTCTGACAGTCCCTCCTGCTCTGCCCTGGGTGGGAGGACTCATTTAATGATTTTACTACGATAAAAAGAAGGGGTCTTTCCGTGATATTGATGCCATTTCAGGTTGAAATATGACATGCGTGTTTAAAATGGAAGAAGTTTTTCAACCAAAAACTTCTTTGGTGCTAGTGGAGTTAACTAATCAAGAAGAAAACTGCAACTTAGGCCCGTGCATACCCGAAGAGGCCTTTACATTATGAATCCTGAAACATTTGAGCTTTGTATTATTTGCCTTATGTTATTGTTATTATATAATTATTGTGTATGAAGTAGGTAGGTACCTATCAAACCTTCCGCCACGTGATAGTACCTACGTCGCGTCTAAACGGAAGCGTGTTTTATCAAATCTGAGGTAGGTAGGTACTTAGAGGAAGGTACAAAGTTATAATGGTAGGTATGTTTGTAAGTATTGTATTTTATGATTAGTGATGGGACTCGATGTAATCTTCTTAGGTAATGAATGACGGTAATGACAGTATTTGTAGTTTATAGGTATTAGATTTTCAACTTTATGTTGTCGATACTCGATACTGAGCATTTATGTTTACTTAAGAATAGTCACTTGACAATCGGGCTTGTCTAGATCATGCAGTTGATATATCAAGGTCATTGACATTCTTATTCATGTGTGAAACGCATAGTACGGACTCCAGCATATGAAATGAACCTACCCTTGTTTAATAGATTTTAAACTTTTACACCAAACAAAAGCACAAGGACTTTTTTTCCCCATTATCTTTACATTTTCCCAATCGAATATTAAATTCGATTGGGAAAATGAACGAAATTTGCGTACCTAATCAAATTATTGAAATGTGTTTTGTTTTATGTTTTTTTCAGAAAAAATCCGAAAAATAATGGAGGATGACGACGGCGAACCGGGTAAGCAATTTATCGATGTTAAATCCTTTAATTATTCAGGTAATTGTGTATCAAATTATTTAAAGATAATAATATTATCGTTTACCTTAGCGAACGATTCAATGACCAACAATTTATAATTAGGATTCGTCCTACCACTTCTATAATACCTACTTACCTAACTCAAACATGAATCAGTCACAAACAATAACAAAGTACCTATGTACTTATATAAAACCAATTATAAAACATTAATTCTGTTAATATTTTATAAACGTTACATTATCATTATTACAATTTTACATTAACTAAGTAGATATAGGTACCTACCTAATGCCACAGTATAATTATGTTACAGTAGTGGAACTCGGCCGCATGATAGAAATAAATGCCTACAGCCGCGCGGTACGTAAACATGCTGGCTGCCCGTCTCCAGCATTTTAATTACATTTGCCTACTTTCTGTTTCTATTTAGTTTTGTGGTCGTAAATAGGTATACTTTTTTATATAAACAAATAAAATACTTTGTTTATTGGATAGGAAGTGTTCAATAAAAATGCGTGTTGTTTTTTACCTGACTGCGCTAGGGGGGTTATTGATTGGTAGATTTAATTTAAAAAACCATGTTTTTGTTTGAAAAACAATTCGGGCTTATTTTGCGACCGAAAAATATTTGCACCTCGACTGAGTCGTACGAAATTCTTTATTATTAACTTTTAAAATATAATAAATCCGCATTCTAATATAAAGCTTAATTAAAAATTAAGCAACCAAAAACAGCATAATATTTACTACTCGTCATATTAAATAAATGTACTTGAACTGATTTGTAGTGAAAAAATCGCGCGGTTATTGTTAAAAAAAACAACACACCGTCCGTTCGTCACTGCGGTACAGTCGTGACTGTCTGCGCCCCGAGCGCGCCCCAACATCGAGGCGCGTAGGCATAGCTCGCGTTTCGTCCGTTTCTATGAAGTCGGAGTACTGTATAATAATATTACTGTGCTAATGCATAGTGGGAATCCGTGAAAATCGTGAATCGATAGGTAAACAATTTATTATTTTATTATTATTATTTTATTATCCATAGAAACCTAACATAATTATTTAAAGATAATACCTAATATTGTGGTTTAACTTAGTGATACGATGACGGCGGGCGATTCAATGACTAACAATTTATTATTAGGATTCGTCCTACCACTTCCATAATACCTACCTACCTAACTCTAACATGAATCAGTCACACACAAACAATGACAAATTATGTATCTAAATATAATATTACACGTAATTCTGTTAATATTTTATAAATATTACATTATCATTATTACAATTTTACATTAACTAAGTAGATATACCTACCTACCTAAAGCGTAGTGGGAATCCGTGGAAATCGTGAATCGATAAACAATTTATTATTATCATTTTATTATCCACCAAAGAAACCTAACATTAATAGAAATGTATTTTTAAGAACTACACTCGAGAGCAATGAATCCGGGTCACTTAAAGAATCCTAAAAATCTCGGAAACTAAAAATGCTAGGTAATGCAATAAATTGTATTTAATAGACAATGTAATACTCCTTAAATGAAGGTATTAAAACTTCTTAGTTATTGTAAAGTTATATCATAAAAAAATCAAATTTGAAAAAGGGCCACTTTCGAAGATGGAACTACGAAATTACAGCATTTGGTTTTGCTTTTGTTTGTAATCTGTCATTTATGTGGGTACATAAACCATGTTGATAGTGCTCTATATTCATTATTCAAGCTGAAATTATGTCGCTTACGCCTGAAGAATGCACCAGAATACTTACAATGCTGGAAACCGGCCGGAGTCAGCGCGATACAGCCAGGACTGTCGGTGTGTCGCTGTCAACAGTACAAAGAGTTCTCCGACGTTACGAAGAAACTGGTTCTAACCTACGCAGACCAGGAACGGGCAGAACCAGGTGTACCACAGCACGAGAAGACCGATACTTGGTGAACACCATGCTTCGAAATCGCTTTCTCACAGGAACTGAACTCACCAATCAGTTTCGACGCCTCGGAGGAAGTAACCCAAGTGCATGGACAGTAAGACGTCGGCTTGCTGAATCTAACTTAAAACCCCTTAGACCTGCAAACGGCCCTAAACTGGAGCGTGGGCATCGTATTTCAAGACTAAGATATGCCCAGAGCCACGTAAATTGGAGTATTGAAGATTGGTCAAAAGTTATGTTCTCCGACGAATCAAAATTTATGCTCTACAAGCACGATGGAAGACACAGAGTGTATCGAAGACCAGGGGAAAGATTCAAGCAAGCATGCATCGAAAAAAAAGTAGCCTACGGTGGTGGGTCTGTACTTGTGTGGGCCGGAATTTCTTCTGAAAGTCGCACAGAGCTGGTGATCATAGAAAACGGCTCTTTAACTAGCGTAAGATATGTGGAAGAAATCCTCAATGATCACGTTGGTCCATTTATGGTCAATTTAGGTGAGGATGCTATATTTATGCATGACAATGCCCGACCTCATACAGGTAGGATTGTGAATGACTACCTTCAAGAGATGAACATTACTCGTATGGAGTGGCCAGCGCGCAGCCCGGATATCAACCCGATCGAGCATGCTTGGGACGAGCTAGGCAGATGCGTAAAACAACGAAACCCTCCCCCAATCACGCTTTGTGAGCTCAAAATTGCTCTCACAGAAGAATGGGAGAATATTCCCCAAAATCGTATAAGGAACTTGGTGTACAGCATGCCAAACCGCGTAAACGCAGTAATGGAAGCACGAGGAGGCAATACAAGTATTAAAATTCAAGAAAATCGTAATAAAGTTCAAAAATTTCATGTTTCCTATTTTTGTTTTAAGGAGAGATCAGCAGTTTTTTTCTTTATGTAATTTTGTGTTAATAAAATGTATGGTGACTCATATTTTTTTTACTTTCATTTAAGGAGTATTACATTGTCTATTAAATACAATTTATTGCATTAACCTATCATTTTTAGTTTCCGAGATTTTTAACATTCTTTAAGTGACCCGGATTCATTGCTCTCGAGTGTATATGATTTTACCCGCCGCGGCTTCTCCCACGGTCAGAAATTATCCCACGCGAATGTAGTAGTAACACCACAATAAATAAATATCATTGATGACTTGTGTTGTACTGGTTACCGAATTCCAGTTGTTGAGGCGCAAGGGCGTCGCCGACCGTCCAGAGTGGGGCGGGGGGCTGGGGTAAGTTGATAGTTAAAGAGAATGGGAAAAGTATGCATGACAAACTTTCGATTTTAATTGTATTAGTAAGATGAAATTACTTAAAAAATGTAAAAAAAGGAACCGACTTCATAAGCAAACACAAAAAAACGTAAAAATATAACTTTTCTTTCGAAAGTCGGTGGCTTTTGTTTTTATATCTTCGAATAATCGGCGTCTTTGAAAATCAACAATCCAAGTAAGCAAAAACGGATGGATGAGGGAAACATCACGGGATATTCATCATTATTACATGCTTAAACCTGAAAATGTGACAAACACTTTTCTGAAAATTGTATCAAAATCGGTCGAGCCAAACGCAAACATACATAACTACACACATAAAAAAATATAGGTACAGGGCGAACTGAGAACCTACTTTTTTTTTGAAGTCTTTTACTAATAATAGACAAATACTAACATTATTTTGTTTGCTTTTGACATCGTATAACTAATGTAGAAACGAGTCCGTTGTATTAGTTACTGAGATTGTAATCTCTTATCGCTTAAGCTATTAACAAATGAAAAATATACAACACATCGACTGTTCGGTCTCACTCTTTATCGGGACTTCCCCTTCTACTAGGAAACCAACAGAGCATAGCTTGGTACAGTGTCGGTAATTCCCAGTAATATATATCATTGCCAAAACACTAAAATGGCTTTTACCCATGATAGGTATTATAAGTAAAAAAAATGTAACCGACTTCAAAAACCACCACAAAAAGTTCAAAATAACCTATACATTAGTGATGTTGCGAATATTCGCATTCGAAAATATTCGCAAGTTTTTTGATATTCGCATTCGCATTCGCGAATATTGAAAATGAATATTCGCATCCGCATTCGCATTAGCGAATGTCAAAAATCAGTTTAAATCAGACATTCGCAACATCACTACTATACATAATACGAGTATGTAATGTATGTATACATATAAAGTTGGTGACTTTATTTTTTATATCTTTACTTTTATTTTTAAAGTTTTTTATGGCCTTTTCAGTTTAAATATATTCAACCCAAATTATTGTCAAATACATTTTCTTACACGTGCACAAGAATTTTGTAATCCGTAGCACCGGTAATAACATCGCCCATGTTTGTACACAATGAGCTATAAAAATAAAAACTACTGAACCAAACTTAATAAAAAAAATTATGGGACTAAATGGCAGATAGACTATATCGAAAAAAAAAAGAATCATCAAAATCGGACCCAGAAACCTCGGAGTAATCGGTGTAGACAATGTTGAATCTTTTAAAAAGCGCTAGTCCGATTTCGATATAATTTTAATGGGACCATTCGGGAAGTACCTACACCTTTCCAACAAAAAAAGTTAAGTTCGTTTAAGTAAAAAAAAAATCGGTTGGTAAGCGACGGAGTTATGCCCGAACAAACATAAAAAAATAAACATCCGAATTGAGAACCTCCTTCTTATGGAAGTCGGTTGAAAAGACTGCGTCGATAAGGTGGTTACCGTCATCGTCATTACGTGTGTGTAGGTAGGTTATCTGTGTGGTGTAGGTGATGAGTTAAACCCCTTCTACACGATCAATCCCGACCGCCCGACAGAGGTGACCTTGGTCCGGTTGGTGTGAAAATCTACCGTGTAGACGTTGGTCGGCCGACCAAATATGGGCGGAGTCAAACGACCTTTGGATAACCTTGGTCGGGAGCGCATCCGTCCCGACAGGCTACGTCCGCGGTCGACCCGACCGTCAGCCGGCAGCGTTCCAGACGGTCGGGTACTGTTGACACGACCAAGGTCACCTCTGTCAGCGGTCAGGTCTGATCGTGTAGAAGGGGTTTATGACTGGCATAAAGCCTAAGTCGTGAAACATATCTAAACGAACATTATAAAGCTGAAGAGTTTGTTTGGTTGAACGCGCTAATCTCAGGAACTACTGGTCCGAAATGAAAAAATAATTTGCCTTGGATAGTCCATTTATTAAAAAATACGCTATATAGGCTTTAATAGCCTATGCGCATCACGCTACGACCAATAGGAGCCAACGAGCCAAGCAGCGAGGGTAAAGCCATGGGGAAAAGCTAGTTGGTAATAACTAAAGTGGCCTACACACGGCCCTAAAATCAGAGACGATATCGGGGAAGTGGTGGGGGAGCGCCCTAGATCGTTCCCTAAGGCCCTTCGTACACAAGGCGACTCAAGTTTCCGTTACCTTACGACTTCGGTATCCAAGCGGCTATCGCAATACAAACCCATAATATGAGGTTCGAACACAAGCACGCGTCAATGAATACCAAAGTCGTAAGGTATCGGGCACTTGCGTCGCCTAGTGTACGAAGGGGCTAAATCGTATCGTGTGTAGACATATCGCCTCTGATTTTTGGGCCGATATGGTTGCGATTTGCCTACACACGATACGATTTAGGGAACGATCTAGGGCGCTCCCCCACCACTTCCCCGTTATCGCCTCTGATTTTAGGGCCGTGTGTAGGCCACTATTAAGAGTGGACTTTACTCATGGAGCAATGCGACGCGATTTGAAAGAATTTCAACTACAAGTGGAAATCAACCTTGCCACTAAGAAATAAAGATGCAATTCGATTGACTTGACCTTGATAAGGCCATCGTTTTTTGTTTTTCATCTACCCATAGATAACAACGTATTTTATGTCTTATGTCATATGGGTAAAGTTGATTTTCACTTGTAGTTGGAATTCGTTCGAATCGCGCCATGAGTAAAGTCCCGGCCGAGCTCAATAACGTACTGAAGTTTAAACTCGGGTAGCTACCAGAGCTTAACTCTTACATTTGATCTATCTGTTACTGCCGTCTCAATAAAAAAATTGCGTAACGCTAACTTTAGTTAACCACAGATCGGTCCCTAACTGCAGTTTGGACACAAAAAAAGAAGGGTCTCTTTTTTTACTGCCGTTCGACTTTGTTTCAAGTAAGGATATTTTCATTGAATAGGAAGAAAAAAAACGGGATCTCGGAACTTTGGCGAGCAAAAAATTAAGAAAGAAACATTATGATGCTGTTTCGATTAGTTCATCACGTGAGGATGATTTTTATTGCATGCGAAGGAAAAAATTTGGACAGTAGAAGTTATTTTTTTTTCATCATAAGGTCTTAGTCAATGTTTTATAGGATTTCAACCACTTCTGCTTCCCAGAAATTATCCTTTCCATACAATGAAATTTTCATTACATAAAATTAAGTCAAACAGTATCTAAAAAAAATTGGTAATTTTTTTGTTCAGTGTATGAAAAAATGAATTGTACCGCCAAATAAAATACACCGGCCTCATACATCTCATTATCACGGAAAAAGCCATTATTTCAATGAAATAAGTTGTAAATACTATTGCTACCAGCCGTTAATCGCCCGATTTCGAGGGATAGCTAATTTGTAACTGACTGTAACGTTAACAAACTAAAGTTAACCACCAAAGTGCTATTGAGACGCTCTAAATTTTTTTTCTATAGCTTTACATAACTATGGTAAGCGGTAAGCTTCCCAAAGATAGATCAACGGTAAAGGTAGATATTCTTATCTATCTTGAGTTTATTGAAACGCACAAATGCGGCTACCTAAAGATTGGTAATTTAACAGATGGTTTAAGATAGATGCGTTATTGAGATCGGCCGTAACGGTATCTATTTATTTGACAAGCATGTTGGTCTAGTGGTTAGTGACCCTGACTGCTATGCCGGAGGTCGGTTCGATTCCCACCCAGGACAAATGCAGGCCTGGCTCACTCCGCGGTGTAGGTATAAAACTGCGGGGCCATTACGTCGTGGCCGTAACAAACGGCTGTCGCGCGCCGGCCGTTCAGTACGCGCTCCGTATCTTATTTATTTTTGTTACTTGTGAATCTTGTGATTACGTACAAGTAAAAATGAAGATAATAAAAAATGAAGAAAAGCAAAATATTGCATATAAGTAGCTTTTGGTTGTTTAAATAATAACAGTGATAGGAGTAGAGATGTGCCGTTGCCGGCAATATTGCCCAAGATGGGAATTTAGGTGGAAATATTGCCGGCAATATTGCCGGGAGTGGAAATATTTGGGAATATTGCTTAATTTTAAGTCAAAGTGAGTGCGAAAACTATGTAACACACTTAAAATTAGCATTTACAGACCATGATCTACATTATATACAAAAAAAACATTGTTTTGGGTAAAATTTCCAAAATTGCCGGCAATTTTTGGCAATATTCCCGGTATTTTACCGGCAATATTGCCCATTGTTGCCGAACACGACAGTGAATGTAAGAAATTACACATACTTTTTAAGATTAGAATTGACGATCATTGTATATTGAATAAAAAAGGCATAAATTCGAATAATTTCTTTTAATGTTGTAGTTTAATCTAGTCAACGAAGGCTCAAAGCATAGAGGGAAATTCTAGAAACACATTTTTTACTACGTAACTTTGTTTGGACTAGTTAGGGGTGAACATATCAAAAGTCCCCCGTCTCTCGACCATGAGCTCTGGAAGGGGGGGGGGGTTGAAGGTATCATTTTTTGGTTTTTGCTTATTTCTCGGAAAACCATGCGTTCTAGCAGCATAGCGTGTGTGAACAAAATGAAAACCTAAATAAATTATCCGTAAGTTTTACTCAGTAAGCATTTCAATATCTCGTTAGTTTTCGAGTTTTCATAGTTTTCGAGGTATCCGCTTTTGAAAGTCTGTAATTTAGGGGAATAAACATTTTTAGTTTTGGCATTTGGAAAGTTGTATTTGATATCGCCATAGATCCAGAAAGCAGTAGCAGTTGATTCAGACCCTCCCTTCACCACCCGCGATGAACAGCTGCATCTTGAGGTGACATTGAGAGTGTCTGAATGTGGATAAGTAGTTCTTAAATTCGGTGACTACCATCAAGCTTGATATCTCTTGTCTTCCTCCAGTGAGTGAGGAGTAAAAATTAGCTTAGAAACTCATTTTAAATTATACAAGGTACTTACAGACGGGGTAGGACTGTACTGTGTAGGAGGAAATCCGCAACCATAACAGATGCGGAAAAACTATCTTTAGAAACTTGAGTTCTTTTTTGATGTAAACAATTTTCGTATAGGTAGGTATTCACTTTTGGCCAAGTGTGAGTTGCCCACAAAAATACAGGGAGGAGTAGGTACTACAGGGGAGAGCCTGAAAAGACTGCTGCTGCTTTCTGGATTTATGGCAATATTAAATAAGTTTTTCGAAAACTATACAAGATATCGAAATGGTTACTAAATAAAACTTATAGGAAATTAATTCAGCCTTTGTTTTGTTCATACAAACCATGCCGCTAGGAGGCATGGTTTCCAAGTTATAAGAGAAAAACCAAAAAATGAAACAACCTCCCCACAGCTCAAGGGGCAAGGGCTAATGGCGGGGACTTTGATAATTATATTCACCTCCTAACTAGTTCAAACAAAGTAACGTAGTCCAAAATCGTGTTCCAAGAATTTCCCTTATAACTGTTTTCTGAGTGGGCTACTAGTTTTTCGTGCAAAATCACATAGCAAAAACATCGAGTATAAACAGTACATATTACCTATACAATATGGAAATAAAAAAAAAGTATAAATCTCTATCAAAACTACAAAATAACCAACAAAAATAACATTATTTTAATGCACTTGTTTCGGTAATTCTTACATAATCAGTAAATCACCGTTTAGAGTTAGAACTTAGTAGTTTATATAAGGCGGACTTAATGTCGCAACGCATTATCTACAGTAATATAAACTGCACCTGCAGAAATATTAAAATATACTGGTGTTATTTGACTGGCAACATTGGCAATATTGCCAAAGTTGCCGGCAATTTTGGTATTTTACCGGCAGTGGCAATATTGGGAATATTGCCGGCAGTGGGAATATTGCCACCCGGCACATCACTAGATAGGAGCCTCACATTTTTGCTATGTAAAATTAATACGATCAGTATTATGTATGCTTTTATTTCATATTTTTACGCCAATCAGCCCGCTGAAATATGCACGAAAGAAGCAATAATGTATTAAATAATGAACTATAAAAAAGTAAGAATGTCTGTTTACACAGCACATGAATTTGAAAAAATAACCTTTGTTCTGAGACTATCAGAACATCAAAACAGTGTTTCTAAAATAATCGGTCAAAGTCGATGATTTTTGTTATTTTTTGGAAATTGTAAAGCAAAAGCTGTTCAGTTTGGAAGGGTTGAGTTGACAAACTATGAATTGACGATTATTATATAACTTTACCTACATCCTACATTTTTAAATATTATTCTTTTTTGTTTTTCTAAGATGAAATGTTTAAAATAGAACAATAATAGGTAGAAAAGATAATATTGGTATATATCATTTCTAACGTAAGGTGCCGTAAGTACTATTAACATTTTGTGCTACCTATCGATAATATAGTATGTAGTAATCGATGACAAAAACAAAACGATATACGCTGATGATAAAAACAAAATTCCTTGAGGAACATTTTATATTAATAATGTAATTTAACATGTGCATAAAGTACACCTACCTTCCTGACTGTGCCTCCTAAACTCGCAAGTCACAACCCTATTGAGCGCGGCGAACGTTGACCTTGATGTGACGTTAGCGTCAGATAAACTAAAATGAACTCTCGCGCGTCACTATTCAGTTCATTTTTGCTTGCGCACGGGAAGTTTAGGCTATTATAAAAGTAGGTGGGCGATGCGGGTGCAAGTAAAAATGGACTCTATTCTCTCGTGCATAGATTTTACATTTGTTTGTTTTCTTTTTGGGAGTAACGCTTCTGTACCTTTAGGTACTATTATATATTCTGTGACAAATGTTTGTTTGATGAGCACGATCATTTGTTCTGTGTCTGGGTGTAATTTATCTATAAATTGTATGTATTTAGAAATATTGAAGTGTGTTTATCAGTTGTCTAGTACCCATAGCACAAGCTCTGCTTAGCTTGGGACTAGATGGCGTTGTGTGATAGTTGTGGAATATTAATAAATTAATAATATCTGTCAATAAGAAATTTGACTGAAAAAAATCGAATTAGTCCGCCAGTTGGATTATCAAAAAGTATTTAACATGTATTTTTTATTTTTTTTCTTTTGTTACGATGGGACTTATTAGGTATTCTGTGCTCATGGCGCAATGCAATATCGAATTGCATCGATTGACGATACGAATATCGGTCATCAGATATCACACAGGCGTCCGGCCGAAGAAAATGTATGGACAATCGGTAGTGTTTGCTAATGGAGTCGCACGTATTGACGATATCGCTCACAGATCTTCGCCATGAGTAAAGTAAAGTCCCTTACTTTACTCATGGCACGATGCGACGCAACGCGATTCGTGCGATATCGAGTCGATTGCCGATTTAAGTCGCACGTATTTACTAATGGAGTGATGCAATGCAATTCGACCGTGCACTTCAAAAATCCACCTTACTACTACGACATAAAGGCGCTGCAAACCAACACAGAATCATGTGCATTGTCATTAGGACGTACATTCGATTCGATATCGAGGAGATCTGTGAGCGATATTGTCAATCCGTGCGACTCCATTAGCAAACACTAGCGATTGTCCATACATTTTCTTCGGCCGGACGCTTGTGCGATATCTAATAATAATAATAATAATAATAATATTCCACAACTATCACACAACGCCATCTAGTCCCAAGCTAAGCAGAGCTTGTGTTATGGGTACTAGACAACTGATAAACATACTTATATATTTCTAAATACATACATATTATAGATAAATTACACCCAGACACAGAACAAATGATCGTGCTCATCACACAAACATTTGTCCTGGGTGGGAATCGAACCCACGACCTCCGGCATAGCAGTCAGGGTCACTAACCACTAGACCAACAGGCCAGTCAAATCTGACGGATATCGTCAATCGATGCAATTCGATATCGCATCGCGCCATGAGTAAAGTCCGTAAGTCTTCCGATCTAAGTTCTATAATATTGTACATAATTCATTGATACGAAAATAATACCTAGATTGTGAAGTACTGAGATGGACTCCTATAAATAAATAATTACATAAATACATATTTTGATATTCTTGTTTTTAGGACCTTCCTGGAGGAACAGAAATGTAAATCGATTGAGAATTAATGTCCACACTGCTTGGCGATCTACTAATGACCATTCTGTAAGGAGTCGCGGCCAACCCACACCTTTAAACATGCAAAGACAAGACCGCCTAAGAAACCAACAACGTGTAAATGTTGACCACAGACATATGAGACAAAATAATCAAAATCGACAACAAGTCAATGAACAACACAGGCAACATGACAATGCGCAACGCAGACCTATGAGGCATAATAGCCAAAATCGACAAAATTTCAATCAAGAACCCGCACTTGTAATACAGAATAGCCAAATCCGTCATCACAATGAAGAACACAGACCGATGAGGCATAATAGCCAGAATCGGCAAAATGTTCATCAAGGAAACCGACTGATGAGATACGATAGTGGTATGTATGTGTGCATTTCATCTGCTTAGGTATCCAAAATTCCAAATATAAAAGGAGAACATTCATGCTCCATACATTTTTGGGCGTTTTCTGAAAGTGCCAAAGAAGAAATTAGCACCAATGGGTAGTACCAGTCATTTGGAGCAATAGTTACTATCGCACAAAAGTTGTAGGATTGCTCTCGGCCAAGTTGTACAAGTTCGAAGATTCGTCTTTTTCATACATTTGTTGATTTTTGAAAGTGCCGAGAAACACAAAATAATGATATGTATTGCTAAAACTAACGACTTAAAGCAATTAAACATAACATAACATTACGCCTATAATCCCAAATGGGTTGGACAGAGGTGTACGTGCCTAATTAAAATGAATAATCACTTAATTTTTCGTTAAAAGGAATAAAAACTTTTTAAATGTAAAAACCTCCCACCAGTATCATCAGAGTCGAAGTTACTGGTAGCCAGGTGTCTTGAGGAACTTCCTAACAATACCTAAGAGTCGTGACCTAAGTAAGTACTGCTTTCTGAATCAGCCCCTTTTTTCGGGTAATAACGACGCGGTAGGCGTATGTCTCTATAGGGCCACTGACAGCTCCTTCAGACGCGCCTGATCTTTGATAGGACAGCTAGCTCCCCATCAGTTGCCGTTCGCAAGCTCACACCCATGGTGTCGTCGTTACGTAACGATCTGGGCTGGGATGTGAGGTCGAGAGTGTCTTCTCCTTCACCTGTTCTGCCTCCTCCTTTGCTAGCATTACTGCAGCAGAAGAAGGTGACTGCTTGCCATTTCATCGCATCTCGCTCCATATCATAGCCTGTACTAGTGCCGGAAACGAATTATACTGTGCCGCTACCTTACACTTAGGTGACCTGCAAGCCGGCCAGACCTCCTCCGTATACTTCAGCGTGTCTTCCACACAGCGATAACAACCGGGCGTATCCTCAGCTCCTGAATCCGAAATTAAGACCTCTTGAAACAATTGGGTAGTTCGCAGTGCAGAGATTTGTTGCAGCAGCCTCCTTTGAAGGATTATCACCTTATCTGGGGATTTATACTGGGGGCAGGATCTGGAAGCAAAGGCTCTCCAGCACGTATACGAGTATGAGTGATAGATCACCCGAATAGCTATCATCCTCTGTTACACGATCAGCTTGACTGGTCACAGGGTTCCCTTAGAGGGCCATAAACCACACGACTTCCACGTAGAACCTTCAAGTCCGGCCCGATCCAGTTTTGGGGCCAAACGACGGAAATGTTCCTTTATGTTCCACGGGCTTTCGAGAACGAATCCCAGTCGAGTCTTGTTGACAAAAAATCGACATAATGAAATGTACTGGGTCTAGGATATGTACCTTATCCCTGGAACGCAAAGGGCAACCGAATTAATAGGGTAGACTTTGAGTAATCAAGAGTCTGACAGTCTCTTGAGCTCAACCTAGAGCGAGAGGACTGAGCTGATTCAGAAATAACTCGTTTTGTTAGGAGGTTCCTCTCTCTAGACCCCTGACCTGCTGGTGGTAGATTTTTATATTTTTCATTTTAATAAGGTACACCTCTGCCCACCCTTCGGGGATTACAGGCTTGATGTTATGTTATGTTTAATTACTTGAGGTCGTTAGTTCTAGCAATACTTATAATTATTTTGTGTTTTTCAGCACTTTCAGAAATCAACAAATGTATGAAAATGACGAAACTTTTTGGCCGAGAGCAATCCTAAAACTTTTGTTTTAGGATTGCTGCCATAGGAACTTCGATCAGCATAGTAACTATTGTTCCAAATGACTAGTACTACCCGTATATTTTTTTTTCTTTGGCGAAGCAAAGACTTTCGGAAAAGGCCCAGAAAAAATTATGTCCTTTTCCTTGATCATTCATCATCTACTCCTAGCCTTTTCCCAACTATGTTGTGGACAGTTCAAGTCCAATAATAGTAACCTTCTTATATTTTATTTATTTCTTGAATTGAATCTTTATCAAACTTATTTTTTTGTAGAACCAGCAATGCAACAAAATCCTGATATGCGCTATCAAAATAACGAACTACGCGGACGTGGTGGAATGAGAGGAGGGAGAGGAAGCCACATGAGGCCAGGACGAGATAATGAGAGATTTAGGTTCATTGGATTTAGAACCCTAGAAGAAATAGCACAAGCAGACGAAAAAGAAGTGCTTCAGAAAGTTAATGAAAAACGAGAAGGGTTTATGAATGTTGTTAATTCACCCAACACCGAAAATCTCGATTACTACGTGTTACTTATAGGAATATTATCGAAAATAACTGGATCGCCTTTTGTGGAACAGAAATCGAAATTGATTTTAGATGTTTGTAATTCTGAGTTTATTAATTTCTTACGTAATTATTTAATGGATCTGCCTTTTGCCGACAACAAGTCAAGAAATCGTTTTTATTGGAATGATCAAAGTGGATTTTGGAAAAACTTTATAACATTTTGTGGGGACATAGTTGATACGTCTCCAACTATAGCTCATAAGAGATGTAGGGCTCTTATCGAAGGCATAACGAAGACGTGCCTGGATTGTTTGAGCGAAAAGCATGGGTTCGTGTTGACTGAAGAGAATGCATTGAAATTAGCTGAAATACGTCAGAAGATGGCCTCATATGGAGATAAATATCAGGTACGTATTTTTGTCTTCAAAAACACCAAAAAAAATCGTTTGTTACGTGCTGCCATCAGAAAAGTTTGGTGAGTACCTACAGATAATATTTAATTTATGTTCTATTTCATATTGTCAGCCCGAAGGGAAACCAAAAAAAGCCGACGCTCAGGATCTCCAAATGCAACAACCTCCAGAAAACTTCCGTGACCTTAGTGTGGTGCCCACTAAAGATGATCTGCTGGGATCTGTGCCGTTTCTTCGACCTAACATTGTCGAGGGCGGGTATACTGACGTAGAGCACTACCTGGATGTGCAGTTCCGCCTGTTGCGCGAAGATTGCTTTGGACCATTCAGGGATGGCTTAAGTGAGTAAAAATACTAATTTATTAATGCTGGTGTAGCAAAACTCAATCAAGTTGAAAAAAAAGGTCTCTGCTCTCGTGGGATGACACAATTTCAAATCAGTAGCCACATGTACTTTAAGAACAAGTAGTTACCTTTTAATTAGGTATTTTTAATGGATTAGATAACACATGCGACGCGCGTCGTAAAGATGAAAGAGGAAAGAAAAATTCAGTGGTGAGTGTGCTACCGCAACTCACACTCAGAAGCTGAATCTTATATTTCCTCGTTTGAGTAAAGTAGTTACGATTGCTATACTTTTGCCAAACGAGAACGATGGCGCGGTGTGGATACAGAAAATTGTGGGTTCACCCAATATTGGAATTACGAAAAATTTATGGAGAATTTGTGTTGTACTTATTTATATACACTATTTTGTTACAGAGCAATTTTTGGGCGATCCCAATAAAAAGAAATACGACCACGTTCGGTAAGTTCTCATGACGTATTCGTGTCTTGTAAAAAAGAAACACAATGTAACAATGTCTTCTTTTTTTTAGGATATTCCATAATGTAAGATTTATCTGTCCTTACGTTGACAATATGAAAGTCGGAGCCATCGCACAAATAGACATGAAAAGTGCTAAGAATTTTCATAAAATTAATTGGGCACACAACAAGAGATTTCTTTTCGGTTCTTTGGTGTTGTTCACGAAGGACCATTGTCAAACATTTATGGCAGCAACGATTCTACACCGTGATGTGAATCTACTGTCGACGGGCAAAGTGAGTATTGGCTTGGGATTAATAAAACCCCGGAGTTGTTGGGTCTCCTTCTTCCTCAATTTTTGTGATGTGTTCCTTGCCTGTGTCGAATTACGTATTTCTTTCTTTCTTCTTTTTATTTTTTTAAATTGCATCTTTTTACTCCCGAATGCCAGTTCAAAGTACAAGTTCCTTCAATTAAAAAAAATCAACTATTTTGGCTGATTTGGTAGGTAATCTAACAGCGACAGATTTGGATTCAACGGTGTTTTTTTAGTTCGTAGTTAAAGACTTCTTTTCTCTTGTGCATATTATGCGCCTTCGATTACTCTAAAAAAATACTGCGTGTAATTTTGTGGGCTGATGATGGTCAGAAAAGCGAAATATACAACGTCTTACGCAAGGTTTCTAAAAACCCATATTCCTATTCATTGATTGACTTGTAAATTCTCAGCTACGTTTGTGGAACTAATAAAATAGACATTAAATGTTTGTTTTCAGATACCAGTTTCAGTAATTGACACCGATTTAGATAATAGTATCTATAACGGCGATACATATACGATGATAGAAAGCGAAGTGTATTTTGAACCTTACTACCATGTTTTAAAAGCTCTACAGGAGCCTTCTTTTCCGCAACATTTGGCTATGCAGCAATATATCGTTAAAGTTGACGTGAGTATTTCTAAGTATTTGTGTCATTGTGTGACAGGAAATGAATAATGTTGAATAGCTTTTTATGAAGTTATTTTAAAGGAAAAAAATATTAGACTGCTACATTATCTTCGACTTGTTTTTTCAGGCTTCTTCAGCACATCCAGCTTATGTGTCTGATGATACAGAATTCGTTATTTATAAGAATAAAAAAAATATGGAAATAGACGTAGCAAGCCCTTTACATGATATATTAGATTTTGACAGCGATGATGAACTCATTGACCTCGATGAAGGCAAAAAGCCTGAAAATTTAAGATTCAAAGTTTTACAACCTGAGACATGGCCAACGGCTGATGAGTTAAATTTTAACGAAAGTCAATATGAAGCGTATCGCTTGGCGCTCACTCACGAGTTTGCCGTAATACAAGGACCACCTGGCACGGGAAAAACATTCATCGGCATAAATGTGGCAAAAACATTGCTACATAATGTTAAATCAGAAGGACATTGCCTCATGCTGATAATTTGTTACACAAACCATGCGTTGGATCAATTTCTTGAAGCTATATCCAATATTACTCGATCTATAGTGCGCATCGGGGGGCAATCACGAAACAAAGCTATGGACGAGTTTAACCTATCCAACTTACGACGTGAGGCTCTAACGCCTGCTCTTAAGTCGATTAATAGTTTTTTCATCGACCAAAAAAATCAGTTGAGACATTCGATACAAGATCTCCAGGTAGCTCTAAAGACTCTTGACATCTTAAATAACGGAGTTCTTCACTATCGACACCTGAAAGGCAACGATGAAGCGGATATGCCAGATTTAGCACATTTGCTCACTTATTACAAAAATAAGGGAATTAGAGTTCACGATCCTTTGGAACATTGGTTGTTCGATGCTGTGCTGGACTATGGAAGAAATATTGATGATTGTCTCTTGGAGTATGATAATTTAGTAAATAGCGAAGAAGACTTTGATGATAGGAGAGCGGAAATGATTTTGGATGATGAAAAAGTACCCCACGATCAGAAAGTTTTGGCTTTTTTAGTAGGTGAAAGAGCTTCTTTTTTACTATCTGATGCGAGGGCTGAAATCAGAAGGTTGATCGGACTTTATAAAGAACGTGAAGATATTTTCGAGAGATATCAGATGCAAGAAGCAATACTGGAACTTGATGCTCGAATTAATTTATTCAATGTAAGTTTTGGACTACTTTTTTTTAAATTTTCCTACATTGTGTTCAGAATCCAGGTATATATGTGGAATCGACAGAAAATAGCGTGAATAAAAGAGCAGACTTGACCGCCTTTGTAAGTATAGTTATTTTAGTGGATATTTATCTATACTAAAATATGTATAAAGGTGAAGAATTTGTTTGGTTGAACGTGTAAAATTTCAAAGAAAGACTAACATCACACTACGACCAATATGTGCCGGACAGCGAAGTTCAAACTGCGAGGAATAGCTAGTTTTCTGATAAATGAATGATGTGACCCATTGTATGTTTTAGGATATGGAGACTTATCGAAACCGTGAAGTCAACCTTCACATTGGTCCTAATACAGACTTTTCAATAATAACAGTGGAAAATCGATGGTGTTTGTATTTTATGTGGACACGAAACAAAATTAATGAAGTAAAAGAGGAAATTGCCAATTTGCAGGTAGGTACCTCCATATTTCAAATAGCTTAAACTTGAGCAGAACAATGATAATCTTTTTTATGACGAATAAAAAAACATTAAAAAAAAAAAAATGCACAATGACTTTTATTTAGCTCGGGAAGTCGGTGACAAGAAATGAATCAAATAAAAAAAAACATTTAAAATAATTTATTTTCATTCTTGTGTAATGATAATACGGGTTTGACGCAGATTGTGCACTTCGCAAATTGTGCACTTGACGCAAAATGGGCACTTCGCAAATTGTGCAATTCGTAAATTGTGCACTTCTCAAAATAGTAATTCGCAAAATGTGCATTTCGCAAATTGTGCACTTCTCAAATTGAGCACTCCTCAAAATGAATGTCAATATTATTATAATGGTTTTAAATAAAAACCGTTTACATACAATTTATTTATAATTTATTGATTTTGCACGAATATGACACTTTAACAGTAGGTAAGTGTGAAAAAAATAATCACGTTCAGGAAATATTTTGATAATGACACATACATGACACACATAATATGAGCACTCCAGCCATTTATTATACATATTTTTTTTAACAAATATTTATTTTTATTAAAAAAATATTTTAATGAATCGCTTTATCACACTTTCAAAATACGTAGTTCTCTATACAAAAATACAATAAAAAAAACATGTCTATTATTTCCTCAGTAGCTTAACTCAGTAGGTAAGTACTAAGTGTAGATATATTATATTTAATGCTTCATTTATTTTTATACTGTATTCATATTTTGATTATTAATTATAATAAAAATATGAATACAAAATTTCACTCTCTATTTTCAAGGAAGCCATAAATAAATATGGCAATAAATATAGGTACCTCAGTATATTATTTTATTTCCTACTTTTGACTAAATTGAGTACTTACCTACTCATGAAATAATAGATATGTTTTTAATTTCTATTTTCGTACAGAGAACTATTTTTTGTAAAAGCGTGATGAAAGCAAATAGCATTTTTTTTTTGTGAAAGTTAATATTTAAAAAAAAAAATATTAAATAGCTGTAGTGCTCATAGTATGTGTATAGCTGACATGTACTAAAAATACATTATTTAAAACATTTCCTGAACGTGATTATTAATACGAAACTACTGTTATCGTACTAAACCTGTGCTGTATATTTTTTTTTATTATTTCAATAATAATAAAAAATAAATGGACGTTTTGTATTTTGAACCATTATGATAATTTTCAGATTCATTTTGAGGAGTGCTCAATTTGAGAAGTGCACAATTTGCGAAATGCACATTTTGCGAATTACTATTTTGAGAAGTGCACAATTTGTGAATTGCACAATTTGCGAAGTGCACATTTTGCGTCAAGTGCACAATTTGCGAAGTGCACAATCTGCGTCAAACCTGATAATACGAGGGTTTGAAAAGTTCTCGGCCCACCAAGTTTATTTTTTACTATATAAACATGTTCTATAATAATTGTCCGGATACAGTTAAGTATTAATTTTCCGGATTCAGTTAGTGATTATTTGTATAGACCGATTCGTCCTAGTCTTCGAAATAGGTATAGGTACATACTACGATAGGTACTTATTTTTTTTTTTAATTAGGGAACAGCTGATCTGTATCCTTCGTGTCTTTCATAACAGGCTGCAGTAGCGCCATTAGTCACTGCTTATGAAGAAGCTAGAATGATGATGGACCTACAATTGCTGAATAATAAGCGCGTCAAAGTTGTAGGGATGACTACTAGTGGAGCCGCCAGAATGCGGAAACTGCTTCAGGCTATCGCCCCAAAAATTGGTAAGTTCTGCGGCCGTATTACCAGTGTGCGAAAGAGACAGAGCTTTAGAAGTCGTCTAGCGCCACCTCGTTCACTCACTGGAACAAGCCTGGTTTTAAGATGTCATAATACGGCTCCTGATCACTGTTCAGTATCATTAATTTAAACAAACGTTTTGTTTGGGACCTTCGATCATTATTAATCGAAGTTTGGGACTGATAAGATTATGACTAAACGCTGCCATTTACTGGATTTTTGTTATCAACATTTTACTTCTGAGTATGCTATTTTTACTAAAAATAATATTTTTTTTACAGTGATCGTGGAAGAGGCCGCGGAAGTTCTGGAGCAGCACATAATAACCTCTCTGACACAGGATTGCCAGCATTTTATTCTCATTGGTAAGGAGCCGTACAAAAAGTGGAAAGTTGCCTACCATCATAGACACAACCTTATTAAGAACTAGCTGTGCCCGCGACTTTATTCGCGTGGATGTCGGAACTCAACAATGTACTTTTAATGGAAATTAAGGATTTTTCTAAAAAAAAGAAGCCTAAGTTACCTACTCCTTATTACATCAGCTACCTGCCAGTAGAAGTCCCGTCAAAATCGGTCCAGCCATTTCAGAGATTAGCCATTACAAACAGACTGATAGACAGACAGAAAGACAGACAAAAAAATTAAAAAATGATATTTTGGTGTATGTACCGTATACGAGTACTCGTACATATTCGTATGCATGTAGCAAAAAAACGGTTATTTCAATATTACAAACAGACACTCCAATTTTATGTAGATGTATAGATTAGCTTTTTAGCCCACTCATTTTACAGACCACAGCGAAACTTTAATTGATGTGGCTTGTACTGACGCCCGTGTGTGTGGACACTCAGTCTCACACATACCTGAACTAGGTCAGCACGCAATTATCAGTATAGAACTGAACTTTAAGATAGAGAAGCCTGTCCCGCAATGGATAACATATAGGCCGCTCAAAGATGTCCTCCCTGAACTTTTTAATGATGACTTAAATAAAATCGACTGGGAACATATTGTAGGTCTCCAAGATGTGAACTCAATGGTGGAATTGTTCAATCAATACATGTTGGCACTGTTTGATTTGCATGCACCCATTAAAAGAGTTTTGATAAGGGAAAAGTCACCTCCTTGGATAACCTACACTGTAAAGGAAATGATAAAGCTGCGTAACAAGTGCCATGTAAAGTTCAAAGCTTCAAAATCTGACAGCCATAGGAAATCTTATACAGAGTTAAAATACCTGGTAAGAACGGCAATTGAGACTGAGAAGAGCGCATATTTCAAAACATATATTAATGACAACATTACACAGCCTAAGAAGTTATGGAGTCATATAAAGTCTACAATCACTAATACAAAAAAGTTAGAACACAGTTTGCCTCATTTCTGCAACAACCCGGATACTATAAACCAGCACTTCCTTGATGTTCCGGGCAGTGGAGAGGTTGATCCTTCAGATTTATTATATTTTCAACAGCATCGGCACAGTGACAGTAACTTCCAGCTTAAGCCAGTAAACGAGGAAGCAGTGTTAAAAGTGTTGCGTAGTCTTAGATCCAATGCTCAGGGCTCTGACCTGATCTCTCTGGAGATGCTGCTGCTGACACTTCCTCGTACTCTTACTGTCATTACAGCTATTGTCAACAGATCAATCATAACTTCTTCCTTCCCTGATCTGTGGAAAATGGCAATTGTTAAACCTCTACCTAAAGTGAATAATCCCACCAGTGTGAAGGATCTCCGCCCAATTAGCCTGCTACCTTGTCTCTCCAAAGTATTGGAAAGGGTTGTCTCAAACCAGCTTAGGTCTTATCTGGAGCACCATGATATTTTACCCGAGGTTCAATCTGGCTTTCGCAGGGGCCACAGCACAACAACAGCTCTCCTGGATGTAGTTGGGAACATTCTTGAAGCCAGAGACAAGGGCATGGGAACTCTCCTTGTCCTACTAGATTTTTCTCGTGCCTTTGACTCAATTAATACTTCTCTTCTCCTCGCAAAGTTATCTTATTATGGTTTTAACATTGAAACAGTAAAATGGTTCGAGAGTTACCTTACTGATCGATCACAATTTGTCCAGGTGTCTGGTGACAATGGTGATAATGTGTCTTCTAGCCCACAGCACGTGAACAGGGGTGTGCCACAGGGATCAATCCTTGGCCCTCTGCTCTTTATCTTGTACAGTGCTGACATTATCAAGTGTCTGATCAACACCAAGTTCCATCTATATGCTGATGATCTGCAGATGTACCTCTCCTTCTGCGCCCGGGATGCTGCGGAAACAGTAAGACTCATCAATGAAGACCTTGACAGAATCTCTGATTGGTCCAGGAGAAACTCCCTGGTTCTGAATCCAACCAAGTCAAAGTATATCGTGATGGGGTCTAGGGATTTTCTAAGCAAAATGCTCACTGGTAACCTAGATCTCCGCATTGATGGTTGTGCTATAGAGAGGGTTCTGGAAGCTCGTAACCTAGGTGTAGTTTTTGATGGACAGTTAAACTTTGAATCTCACATTCTGGAAGCTGTGCGTAACTGCTTCTACCGACTCAAGCTTCTGTATCGTGTCCGTCCCTACATAAGTGTGGATATGCGAGTCATGCTTTGCGAATCACTTGTCTTATCTAAGCTAAACTACGCTGACACTGTGTATGGGGCGTGCATTCTCGGTAGAAGTCAGAAGTTAATCCAGCGGGTACAGAATGCTTGTGCTAGGTTTTGTTACAATGTGCCGCCCAGAACCCATATCACTCCTTTTTTAAATGAGGGTAATTTAATGAGAATGTCAGCGCGGAGAAAGCTTCACCTGGCTACCCTACTCTTTGGCATAATTCTCACTAAAAAACCAGATTATTTGTATAAGAAACTGTCTTGGTCGCGCGATGTTAATCAAATAAAAACCAGAGCATCATCATACCTGATGTTGGCCTCCTCCCACAGAACTGCCGCTTTTCGTGGTTGTTTTAAATTCGCCGCCAGTCGCTGCTGGAATGATCTCCCGCCACCTTTTCGTGCTCTAAAATCAGTTGGTGCTTTTAGGATCAATTTTAAACGCTATTTACTCCAACAGCAACTAAGTACCAATTGATAACTCACTGTGTTTTGCGCGCAGTTCGCAATGGTGACTGTGGCGACATATTTATTGGGGATAGTGGACATCTGTATTGTGATGCACAAATATGGACTATTGTACAATCCAGCGACCGTTACGATTAATCATCTCCTTAACGCATTCGTCTTTTCTTCTTGTTGTTTTACGCCCAGCTTGGTAATCATTATAATTTTTAAATAAATAATATTAAATACACTTTCACTTTATCACACACTATTTTATAATATAACAACCACTTCTAATAATATTGTTTGATTTTTCTTTATCTGTTGACATAATGTCATAATAGCGCCCGCCCACAGACTAAGTAGAGAGTATACACTCGCCCGCCTCTCTTATCTTACAGTGTTGCCATTATTATTATTATTTTTTATTTATTTTTATATTATTCATTTATATCTTTTTCGTTAAATTATCTATGTACGTGTGTATCTGACCGTGACTTCACTTTGGGCCCTACCAGAAAACCAGCGCTGTGACAGTTAAATGTCGCAGCAAATGCTGAGGTAGGAGCCTTTTGGCCTCGCACAGGACT
The DNA here is from genome assembly GCA_954870645.1 of Agrotis clavis. Taxonomy (NCBI): domain Eukaryota; kingdom Metazoa; phylum Arthropoda; class Insecta; order Lepidoptera; family Noctuidae; genus Agrotis; species Agrotis clavis. The sequence goes on from OX940934.1 coordinate 10,339,765, forward strand.
AAATTGTTTTATGTTTTGTTGTACTTTTTAAACGTTTGTTTTACTTAAATTAATTTTTGTTTTTCTCTGTTTCTTTATTCATGTAATTTTGTTTGTTCTGTCCTGTGTGTCCCAATAAATCTCTTTTCTTTTCTTTCTTTCTTCTTTCTTTCTTTCTAGCTTTTCCCCACGGATTTACTAGCAAATTCTCTCCTCTCAAATATGTAAAAGCAGTATTAGCCTCTATTCACAATTAATCAAAACCTACAAACTCACTTTCGTTATATTTTATTAACTAGCTGTGCCCGCGACTTCGTTCGCGTGGATGTCGGAATATAACAATGTATTTTTTTGTGCGAAGCGCTTAATTCTCGCCGGTTTTTTTAATAAATCATATCGTTTGCATGTAAACCCTATATTTAGAATTTATTTAGATTTTTCAAGAATATTTGACGTGTTTGTAATAAACGCCCTCTGTCGTTCTTGTTTCGTTCTATTCAATTGCTACTGGATTAGAGCACCCATTCCATCTCATTCCATCCCATTCCATCCCACTCCATCCCACTCCATCCCACTCCATCCCACTCCATCCGACTCCATACCACTCCATCCCACTCCATACCACTCCATCCCACTCCATCCCACTCCATCCCATTCCTTCCCACTCCATCCCACACCATCACATTCCATCCCACTCCATCCCACTCCATCCGACTCCATACCACTCCATCCCACTCCATCCTACTCCATCCCATTTCATCCCACTCCATCCCACTCCATCCCACTACATCCCACTACATCCCACTCCATCCCACCCCATCCCACTCCATCTCACTCCATCCCACTCCATCCGCTCTATTCCACTCCATCCCACTCCGTCCCTCTCCATCCCATTCCATACCACTCCATCCTACTCCATCCCACTTCATCCCACTCCATCCCACTCCATCTCACTCCAACCCACTCCATCCCACTCCATCCCACTCCATCCCACTCCATCCTACTCCATCCCTCTCCATCCTACTCCATACCACTCCATCCCACTCCATCCCACTGCATCCTACTCCATCCCACTCCATCCTACTCCATCCTACTCCATCCTACTCCATCCCACTCCATCCCACTCCAACCCACTCCATCCCACTCCATCCCACTCCATCCGCTTCCATCCCATTCCATCCCTTTCTAGTGTGAGTCAAATAAAAACCTTTTCTTTCCATTCCATCCCATTCTATTCCATTCCACTCTACTCTACTCTACTCTACTCTACTCCACTCCACTCCAAACCACTCCACTCCAGTTCACACCATATTTGAATAGGTATGTTGTTTTTCTATTCCAAGGTGTAAACTGACCGTAAGTTTACTTCTGGAACACTTTAAATTCAAATTATCTTTTGATAGACTGATCCGATTTCAATGAAACAAAAACTAAATGTTACTTCAAGTTACGGTCAGTCGTTATGTACTAAAGTTATCTACATAGCTTTCGTACATTTTACGTGATGCCCGAACAAATAAACATACAAACAGACATACAGACAAAAATTCTAATAATGCTAGAAATGAGTTCTATTGGTTGTCCTTAAACACGCTGGCTATATTTTTTGAGTTTTTTTTTAATGTACAAAAATTATTTTTCTACAGTTTTATTGTATGTATAGATTAAATTTAAGCGACCAAAATGTCTTTTACAATGCGATCAGCAAAGGAGTAGAACTCTGTCTGCGTCTGTATTTCCGAACGCATACAACCCTAATCTCTTCAAAGTTAGAGTGAACTGGTTACTTCTGGGTAAGCTCGTTCCATCGTTGACCTTATCTCTATCACCTCAGACCTAGAACTACAGTCAAGAGCAAAGGCATTTCAAATTAAAAAAAAAAGGTAATATTATGATAGTTACAGCGGTCTATTAAATCCAGAGTATCTTACAGGAGATCATCAGCAACTACGGCCATCGGCGTCACATATAAAGTTAGCAAGGAGATTCAACATAGAGGTTTCACTGTTCGAGCGTATGATCACCAACGGGATTCACAGCCGCCGGCTGAACGTACAGCATCGCATGCGACCAGAGATCGCTGCACTCATCTCCCCACACATATACCCTGATTTGGCGAACCACCCGTCTGTTGAAGTCTTCAACAACGTGCCTGGCATTGATAAAAACCTTTATTTCTTTACACATGAATACAGAGAAGAGGTACGTATGACTAAAAAAAATTTTAAAACTTTGCCCCACTCTAGGATTTTTTCCTATCGTGGGTGCGTTTACAAACATAAACTCACATACACAAACGCCCAGACTCGGAACAACTACTTGTAGATCATACAAATATTTGCTCCGTGCGGGAATCGAACCCGCGACACGCTGCGCAGTAGTCCAATCGCTCAGCCACTGCGCTAACCGTTTTTTAAGGTTCCGTAGTCAACCAGGAACCCTTATAGTTTTTATTACCTCATTAACATCATAATTATTCTCATTTTCCGATAGGATACTTAGTGGTGGTGGTAGGTAGCCCGCAGACGGCCAACTCAGCGATTCGTTTTTTTTTTTGTCTAGCCCTCACTTTCCAACTGCTGGGCCAAGGGCTCCCCAAGATTTCATAAATTTCTTGCCTTACGCTCTTACGGTATGAGTGCAGATCGCCACCTAAGTAATTATATGGAAAACTCGATTCTCTGAAGTAAGCAATAAAGTATTTTATTGCATAAATAAATTGAAAATCTGTATTAGTCCGACAGATTATTGAAAAGTAATAATATTAATAATTATTAATAATAATAATATTACACAACTATCACACAACGCCATCTAGTCCCTAAGCTATCTAGTCCCTAAGCTATCTAGCTAAGCAGAACTTGTGTTATGGGTACTAGACAATTGATAAACATACTAATATATTTCTAAATATTTATTATTATGTATGTATTTACATACATACATAATAATTATTATAGATAAATTACACCCAGACACAGAGCAAATGACCGTGCTTATCACACAAACATTTGTCCTGGCCTCCTGGGTGGGAATCGAACACACGACCTCCGGCTTAGCAGTCAAGGTCACTAACCACTAGACCAACAGGCCTGTCAAATAATGTACCTACACGTATTTTATGTTTTTAAAAAAATCAAAGTAGGTATATTATCAAACATAAAACGCTTTGAAATTCTGGAGTGAGGGCTGGCGACGTCATAACGCTTGTAAAATTGTAACGACCGCGTGACGTTTCCTGATTTTTAGAAGCGTTGTATTTTGTCAATTTTGTTATATCTGCGTAAAAAAAGAAAAAATACAGGTCAAATATTTTTTGATATTTAACATTCGGACCAATTAAATTTCTTCACTAAAATAGCCTATTAAACTAATGAATCTCATAATTTTTCAGAAACATCAGGATAATAACAGCAAAGCGAATCACAAAGAAGCGGACATGACACTGGCTTTGGCAAATTATCTGATGCAGCAAGGGTACACCGCTGATGACATAACAATTCTCGCTGCATATTCAGGCCAAATGTTTTACATGAGAAAAGTACGTAATATGTGGAATCACAACTAAAACCACTAATCTGAGTATGATCTCTAATTCAATAACATAAGTATTGCTTTTGGATATTCATACTAAATGGGTTGTGGAGATCAGATTAGCAGTTGCTCGTTTGGTATTCAGCAACTTTCGGTTAGATACTGGAAGCCGCCCAATATAGATGGGCAAGGCTAGGCAGGTGACGATATTTAGGCCTGATGTCAGTCGCGCGAACGTATGTATAGAAATGTTTGAACCACGCCACGAGGCGTCACCAGTGGTGAATTCGCGTACTTACAAAGTAATGTCTTATTCGCGCCGCTTACACACCATTTTGTTATTTTTACAGGAACGCCAGAACTATCCTAGTTTGAAACATGTGAAAATCACAGTTGTCGACAATTATCAAGGAGAGGAATCCAAAATAATCCTTTTGTCGCTAGTGAGGAATAACGAAGAAAATAAAATTGGATTTCTTGGGACAGATAACAGAGTATGCGTTGCTCTTTCGCGAGCAAAAGAAGGTTTGTATGACCAATTTGACGAAGGCCTATAATTTTAATTTGTTGAAATACAAATACAATAAGAGCCCATTCGCATGAGCGCTTTTGTTTTCAGGCGTTAAAAAAACGAAAAAACTTAAATGTAACCGCCCAGTACTCAAATCCAAATACCTACAATTCGAAAAAAAATTGCCGTGTTTAAAAAGCGCTGACGTGTGAACAGATACATGGGAATGCATTTGTTCTATTTCCGGCGCTTTTTTAACTCCCAGAAAAAAACACTGGAACTCGTGCAATGGGCTCTAACGATATTCGGGTGGACGCCGCGTCATCACCAGTAAACGTCGTCCGTATTGCGATGAAACAAAGAAGGCAAAGTGGGGCATCCAGGCAAAATTGCAGCTGTTGACCGATACTCAGTCATAAAAAATTTGGATTCCTTGCTTTTCTGGATTTAAATGAACTTCTTTTAATGATTCAATCAAATTTGCATAAACATGTTATATGGGGTATCCCTTTTCGTGTCCTAAAACTGTTTGTCCGAAAATCATTAGCCATAACACGTTTGCTATAATTCAGTAACCATAATCATCAAAAAACCTAAATTTTGTTTTACATAATTATCTTCACTTCTTACGCTGTTCTGACATAATATCGAGTAATCTGACATAAAATCAATTGAATCTCCTAATTTTGTATGAAATAAAATCATAATTATGTCCTAAGTATTGTATTACATAATGTGTATTATTCCGAATGTTCAATTAGGTACCTATAGTAAAACTGATATTTCATGAAATGTTTAGAAACCGGAGATCTTGGGATCCAAGAGCGAGCGAAGCGAGCTCGGGTCTTGTGGGCACCCCGACACGGACAGGTTAGGTTCGAAGGGGATGGCGGGGTCTGAAAGACCTCGCCATCCCCTTCGTGTTAGGTTACTTTAAACCTTGCACGCAGAAATAGGAGCCCCGCGAAGCCCGGGCTCCGTCGAGATTCTTTGTTGGGTGGTAATGATCAGTAACAAAATAAACAAAATGTTGAAACGGTGATGACGATATCCCTAATTACTTGATGAAATTTTCAATAATGTTGATTTAGGACATATATTTTATGACAATTGGTTTTATGTATTTTGTATATTATAGATTGTTATACATATTTATGACAAACGAATTTAGGACATACAGTATTTAGGAATTTAAATGATAAGGCATGCGATATTATGTGAAATAAGTTCGGATAAGTAATCATTCGGACAAATGATGATTAGATCAAAAGAAATTATGGCACATTATATTATAGATAAAAAAGTTAGGTAACACAATAGAGAACCGGTATATGGACATAAAAATATTAAAAAATAACAGCAAAATTATTTATCCATAAAATTCCGGACGTTATGTGGCTGCGGAGAAACTGCACTGTTAGGTATGTTATTGTCTGAAATCTCATTGCTGGAAAAAGTTCTGATGAGCTCTATGACGGATCGTAAGATCGTGAAGCTTGAGCGGAGAGCGCTAGCGCCCGAGTTAGTAGCTGAGTGAATAGCAAACTTTAGTCCTATCGAGGCGTAACCGCTGTGGCCGCGCTATCAGAAGGCTGTATTTATACGGAATAGCACTGCAGATCGATGTCAACCAAATCGTTACTGGAAAGCGAAAGTTCACCTGTTTTTATTATAATTTACAGGATTTTACATTTTTGGCAACATCAACATGTTGAAAGCAGCAAAATCGGACTTATGGAGTAAAATAGCTACGACGTTAGAAAATAATGGCTCCTTGGGAAAAACTCTCATCCTGAAATGTCAAAATCATCCTGACCAAATAACCACGGTAGGTACCACCACAATTGGGTAAAACCGACGGAAACTAACTATTCTCTGCGGGGCTATTGCGTATCTCGGTGTCTATAGGGTGATCATCAAATGGCTGTCAAAAGGTATATTTCGTATTGGTTTTTGCATTTGCAATAAAACTGATAAATGTAAATGTTCAATAAAATCAACTATTCTAACTCTCTTGAGGCACGTCCACTCCTCAACTTAGCCTCATAACAGGTATCAAGCCATCCAATTGCAGTGGACAACCGCTGGTCAGTGACTATCAAGTTAGCCAATAGCCTTGCTGGGGGAACCTACTTCCATACCATCATTTGTATTTTTGCTCCGAAGTTGTTCATACTTATCTGATATTTTTGGTTGCAGATTTCGACTCCAGAGGATTTCAATAAGTTGCCACCGGAAGGCGGATGCTTTGAGAAATGCAACTTTCAGTATCACTGCGGCCATAAGTGTCAACTTTATTGCCATGGTTACGATCGGCAACATATCAATACGAAGTGTACCATGAAATGTGAAAGGTAGGTACATTACCTACTCACTTAGAGACCATTCGCACGAGCGCTTTTTTTGCTGGTGTTAAAAAAGCGCCGAGGTAGAACAAATGCAATTCCATGTTTCTGTTCTATAATCAGCACTTTTAAAGCGCGGCGCTTGTTTCGAACTGTATTTGACTTTAAGTACTGGTATTTTATTTATATTTAAGTTCAATTAACATTATATTTAAGTTCAATTGACATTTTTTTTTCAAACTCAGCGCTTTTTTAACGCCCAAAAAAAGCGCTCGTGCGAATGGGCACTTACTGTCACTGGCCGGGAAGAACTAAACTTAGTAAAAATCAAGTTAACCTAAACCAGACCTTTCCTTACCTGCCTGTAACTACCTCGTTAGTCCTGTGGTTGCAAAGGCGACGGATTAGATGATGTGTTCAAATCCCTTCACGGACAGACAGTAACAGTTCTTTGTTTTTAACAGCTCTGTCGCAAAGCACGTTGATTTTGTGTTGCTTCTGATCTCTCTTCGGTTGCGTCTCATTACAGTTCCAAAAGACTCTGAGAGTAAAGAACCAGAGAGTGTGCATACGCACACACTTGTGCATTACAATATCTCTAGCGGAAATCTGCAACCGTGAACTAAAACCGTAAGGTGTTTTAATAAGTAATGAATTTTCTTTTTTTAGAGTGCTATGTGATCTCGAACATGTCTGTCCCTTAAAATGCCGGCAAGAATGTGAACCATGTAAGGTTCTGGTTAGGAAGACTCTTCCATGCGGACACGAAATGAATATATATTGCCATCGTGACCCCGAAGACCCCGTGAACAAGTGTCTCACCAAAGTAGATGTGACATTGCCGAATTGTGGACACAAGGTAATGAATTCAAAGCATTTTCTAGCTCTAAAAAGACGGATTTAGTATGGAAATCTCGACAGAATCCGTAGTGTATCTACGAGTAGGTATAGGGTAAAGAATTTGTTTGGCTGATCGCACTTGCCTCAAGAACCACTGGTACGAATTGAAAGAGTTCATTTTTATTATCATCGCCCGCCGAGTCATTTGCGCTCGTTCTTGTGGTATAAAAAAAGTCATCAATGGGTCCGCTACGAACTGACACATTTCTTTGATTTCTTCAAATTACCCTTGCATCGGTGTTGGATAACTTTTTGTCTGTATTCGTATTATAAAGCTGAAGAGTTTCTTTGGTTGGACGCGCTTATATCTAAGGAACTAATGGTCCGAAATGAAAAAATAATTTGCCTTGGATTGTCCATTATCAGCACGCCTATATAACATTACACTGCGACCAATAGAAGCAGGGTAAAACTGCGGGCACTACGGGGGGACTGCTAGTATTTTCATATATTTTTTTATAATTACTTACAGGCACAAAAAGATTGTCATCAAGATATAAAGAAGGTGTCGTGTCCAGAGCCTTGCAAGTATCGTTTGGAAAAGTGCGGCCATGTTTGTGGTCTAAAATGTCACGTGACACGAGATCCAAACCATGAGCAAGTGAGTTGATGGTTTTTTTTACCATTATTGTTATTTCATTTACTAACAATCTATAGAATTTCTATGAATTTTGAATGCCTTGAACATTTAGGTCAAGATTTATTCCATACCTACTTTGCCTAAGTAGATATACCTATACTTCTACACCTTAGATTATAAAATGTCCAAATTCCGTGTTCGAAACAAAGCGTTACCTTTTTATTGAGGCCACTTTTTATAAATGTTTGAGTGAGCGTCAATCAATAGCACACATGATTAGGTAGGTTATTCTGGACAGTCTGGACATTCTAAACTCTAAGTTCTACACTATAATTTTCAACTAAGAATAAGACTGATTTGGCGCTACGAACGCATGCTTTTCTAATTTGTACACGCTTAATAATCATATGGAATGACATTTACAAGGTAATAACGATAGTGAAAAGAGAACAAAAATTAATCGTTTCATTTCAGTATGAATGCAGGAAACCCTGCGCACGGGCAAAGGCTGGTTGTACGGCCGAGTTGATAGGAGACCGAGGGGACCATCAGTGCCGGAACCCTTGCAACCAGAAATGTGATGAGTGTAATGTCCAGGTGCGTTTCTAGCTCATCAAATAGTACCTTTATTTTCTTACTAAAGTCCGGTCAGAATGCAGGAGCAATTTCGAACATTGACCTATTATTATCTGTCTCTGTCACTCCCGCGTCAATACAATCAGTCGTTTGCACAGATGGCGGCTGCTATTTCATTTGTGCAAGCGAGACTCATAAGGTCAATGTACGAAATTCCTCCAGCTTTCTGACCGCACTTTATCTGTTGTCCGCGGCTGGAACCGCTTTTCTAGACATAGTCTTTCTGTCATAAAAATGTCAACTAAAAATATACGTATGTGACCAAAATAAGCGTGAACAAACGCGTGCAAGCGTGACACGTCAATGACTTCCAATAATCTAAAAAATCAAACATTACAATAATCTAGTTATAGTATCCCACCAAAAACATCCCTTTAAAAAGGGGGCCAAAAGTTCTTATTGGCTAATTGTTCGCCTAAAAAAGGGATGAAAGCCAATCGATACTTGAACTTGGCAAGTTCCACTGATTTTATTTCAACTATGTATACCATATTTTAAGTTGAATGTGTGCTAAAGTGAATTTCGGCCAGATGGAACTTGCCAAGTTCCATTGATTTGATTTCAGCCTTATTTTAGGCGAACAATTAGCCGAGAGGAACTTGGCCGTCTTTTTAACAGGTATGATTTTGGTGGGATTTCAATACTTTTTCTCAAGAAATAGTACAAATCGAATGCCAAGTTTAGATGCACTCAAAAATTTGATGCATTTCGGCCAGATGGACCGTTGATGTGAATAAGGTGGTGGGTAGGGGCTGGAGTCTTCGGAATGGCAAATGTTTACCAGTGGATTAGGCTGTTGATGAAGATCGATTTTAAAGTGCATATATAACAATACAACATTTCATACCCTCTTCTAGCCCTCTCCTCCCCACTCTCCTCCTCCCGCTCCACCCCCTCTTCCGCTCCCCCTCTTTTCGCTCCTCGCCTCCGAACTCTCCTCCCCCTCATCATATTCTTATTGTATCACTGATTCATAAATATTTTTATAAAAAATTTGCTATTCAATTAAGCCAACTCACGCTTGTCCGATTTGTAAAATTTCTTAATTTTTTCTTAATCTACACATAACATACGACCTGTGTGCCAAATTTCATAACGCTAGGACAATGTGCCCTTATGGTTTTGATTATCGGTCAGTGAGTCAGTAAGTCAGTGCCAAAATTAGCTATTTTCACAGGGTCATGTTTCAGGATATACTGTTTAGTACTAAGTATATGATTACGAAGGTACAATTCTATTTCTGTACTTGCAATAGGCATAGGCACTCATCAGCTACAGGGGGGTCAAAAGTGGGTCGAAACGGTTTTGGGCCTTTTGCTGGAACTTGTCCTGCGCACTGCCGTGCGCTATTCCATATTCATCTATTATAGTTTCATGACAATTTTTAATTATAGGTGAAGAAAAAGAGATCGAATTGTAAGCATATAGAGAAAGTAGCATGCTCCAAGTCTGCTGACGAGAAGCCATGTTATAAGAACTGCGCACGAACTATGGAATGTGGACATTTTTGTAAGAAGAAATGTTGTGAACCGTGCGGAGATTGCAGTCAAATGGTATGTTACTTTGCTTACTTTTTACATTATTCGTCATGGTTTGTGGAAGGTCAGCTTAAACCAAGACGCGACACGACGCGCCGAGAAGACAGTGGAAGTGTGTGTTTTTTATGTATGGATTCTCGCAGGTCAACCTAGAAGAAATTGTGAGCTGCTTAACCAGACTTTTCTGTGGATGCCTTAAAAGACTCTAAGGGCTCTAGCCAACCTCCAGCGCGTTTATGAGTGACGCGTGGAGGCGCATCGCCGGGGCGAATCCCCGCTGCCTCGAGAAGTCGAGGCGCGGCGGGAAGAGCTCCGGCGCCATCTCAGAGCAGTATGGAGGGAACGACTGACGCAACCGAGGTCCGGACGCGCCGCAATCGCGGCGGTAAGACCCCTCTTTGAGGAGTGGCTGGATAGGCGTCACGGCGTCCTGACCTACCGCATGACGCAGGTCCTCACCGGACACGGAAGTTTCGGGAGGTACCTGTGTCTGATAAGGAGCGAAGAAACGCCTGGGTGTCACCACTGTGAGGCCATGCTGCTGGGCGAGACGGAGTGGGAAGCGGTCGCCTCCTCCTGCGAAGCAGTCATGCTCGCGAAGGAGGAGGCGGGCCGCGTGAGGGAGAGGACAGCGTCCTCCCCCAACTAGCAAAATAATCCTGGCATACGATTATAGAATGCTACCTGGACTTATATAGCTCCTATGAAGGTTTTGGTAGTTGCTACTACGCTTTTAACAGCATAAATACGTGCTGTTTTTACTCAAGTACGTTGCATCCTATAATTTGTACTTATATCCGTATATAAAACCATATTTCCTGACATATTTAAGATCAGGACTCCTATAAAAGCATGAAATAAGAGTAGTTACACTCAAGAGTAATTACTCCGGTAAATTAGACTTATATGCGCCTATAAGGTAACGTCTGCGGGCTATTTAAATCCTCATACTCTTGCAGAAGCATGTACCAGGAAGATATGATCTGAGGAGCAATTGCTCTTGTTATTTTTGCTTTTAGCCTCATATAAGCTAATATTTTGTGGCCAATATAAGTAAATTAAAGTTAAATCACTATAAGTCATTTATGTATCTGGTATGGTTCAACATAAGCTTAGAAGTAACTGTTAAATGAATTTCATATCCACGTTTTATGAATAATAAAACACCAAGATTATAACAGCACTCGGTATGACAAAATATTTTCTGTATATATATTTTTTTAGTTTTATCTTATGCCGTTTTAAACCTAGACATATTTATATTGGCATTCCACAGTAGTGTTATAGTCTAAGGGCCGAGTTCACCGACTTTTAAAACGGCTGTTTATCATTTGAACAACTGATTAAATCATTTTTAATGTTCACCATACGCTAACCAGTGTTTACAGCCCTTAAACAGCCGATTGTTTTAACCGAGCTCAAAAGCATCGTTTAACCGCGATAAACCACCCATTTGACATTTGATGTGAGTTGACATAACAACAACAGTTGCAACATTACTTACTCAGATTACTTACTTATTTTATTTAGATTTTTCGCTCTGTTTGTGAATAGTTAAACATGGAGACAGTGTTCAATGATAACTATCAAGACCACTACTTAGACCTTCTTGAAAATCTAGAGGATATAGAGACCAGAACAAGGCGACCTAGAGTATTTCATGTGCGTCGGAATTATTACGAAGAATTTACTGAGGAATCTTTTAAAACTAGATTCCGTTTGTCAAAACCTGCTGCACTGAACGTACTACAACTAATAGAGAATAAGCTAGAATTCCCGAACGATAAGTAAGTACCAATAATTTTATTATAACCAAGCTTTACTGTGTACCTATGTACTGACTGTGTGTTTTGTTATTATTGTCTGGAGCCAGTAAGTGAAAAAAAGATTGTACCAAATGGTTGGATAGAGGTACATAATTGAAAACAAAGTACCTACTTACTACAAAAAAATCATTCATAAATCTAAGAGTTCCAGTGGCACATAGGTACCATCTAGCTTGTTACCAACTACTTTTTAAAATTTCCGCACAAACCTCCAATAAAAAAAAATGTTTAAGTATTTATTGTAATCTTTTCTTTTATTACAGGAATAATTCCCTGGCACCTATAAATCAGTTATTATTGACTTTACGTTACTACGCAACTGGATGTCATCAACTGACCATGGGTGATTTTTCTGGAGTGAGTCGACCAACAGCTAATCGTGTCATTCACCGAGTAACTGCAGCAATAGCCTCCCTGAGCCGTGATTACATCAAGTTTCCGCAGACTGATGCAGATATTAGAAAAACCCAAATAGATTTTTACAATATAGCCAGATTTCCAAAAGTTATAGGAGCTTTGGACTGCACACATATAAAGATTATATCACCAGGAGGAAGCCATGCTGAAACCTTCAGGAATAGAAAAGGCTATATGTCAATTAATGTGCAAGCTATTTGTAACGCCCAATTGTTATTAACTGATCTAGTAGTTAGGTGGCCAGGAAGTACACATGATGAACGGATATTCAGTGCATCTAGAAGACATGCCATGTTTGAATTGGAAATGTATGGTGATTCAGTGCTTCTTGCGGACAGTGGGTACATGAATAGGAGTTACATGATGATGCCATTAGACAGAGTTGCTACATCAGCAGAATCTCTATACAATGAATCCCAAATCAGGACACGCAACCCAATTGAGAGGTTATTTGGGGTTTGGAAAAGGCGCTTTCCAGTGTTAGCCCTGGGAATTAGGGTAAATTTGAAGAATGCGCCACCTATTATAGTGGCTACTGGAGTATTACACAACATCCTACGAATGAGAGGAGAAGAAATGCCTGTTGACGATCCAAATCTATTCTTACCAGCACCATGGGAAGAAATATTACACCAGGGAAGAATACAACGTTCTCTAGATAATAATGTAAGAGACATTAATTCCAACAGAAGATCATTAATATCAAATTATTTCCACAGTCTTGTTTGAAAAATCAGTAATGTTATTACTTAAATAAAACTATTTTAATTAATCAACTGAACATTTTTATTACACATACAATTTACTATATTGTCTAAAAAAATACTAAGTAAAACAATAAACAAGAAGAAATAAAGACACAACAAAATTATGCATTCATAAGTTTTTGGGTCTTTATTTTTTCTTGTTTTAATTGTTCTTCCAGAATCGCTAATCTGATACGGGATTCCTTCTCTGCATTTTCTTGTAAATTTTTTACCAACTGAATTTTTTCTTTGATTAATTCATCACCCAAGCAATCAGTTTTAGGTCTTCTTCTTTTTAACCAATTCTCTTGATTTTGACTGGGTACTTTTAACTGATTTGTTACTGGTGTTTTTAAATTCTTCGGTGTCCATGACGTCCAGGTATCATTGTCCTGTTCACAAAAAAATTGCATAAATAAAGCACTATCTATGTCATATATTTTAGAAAGAGGGGCCGAGTTTGTACACATATACATGGGATCATGCCTTAAGGGGTATGATAATATCAGGTCACACGTAATAAGGCATGAACCTATTGCCATAATTATTCTGGTTACAATTCCAGAGGACTGTTACATTTTCCTCAGCAAAATAAGTCTTAGTCCAGCAGTTTGGGCTAAATTCTTACCTAGTCCTCGTACAGGTTACCAACTAAGCTGAATTTTAACATTTCTAGTTTATAGCATCCTGGACAGTAATAGCCGCCATTTTATACCCCACTGTTGGGCACAGGCCTCCTCTCACATAGGTACAACAGTGAGAAGGAATGGGTGAATGCAGGAATGTGCACTATATTTAATTTTACAGGTATAGTATGATGTTTCATGTCTCAACTTATAAAAAAGTGGGAACTTACATTTTTTTCTTTCAAAAAACCCTTTACATTACTGGTGTCAGCATTCTGTGCTACAACCATATGTTCGTCAACCGCTGAAACAACATTTTCTATGTTTTCCTGTAAGAAAAAATTAGTTACAATTTATAACATGTAAGTATGTACAATGTTATAAGTAAATTAAGTAGGTATAACAACATAAAAATATTATCAACTCACATTATCTTCTTTTGATATGCCTGTATAATCAGTGTCAGCTACTGTATAAACTTCTTCAGTCTGATCTGAGTCTGTTGCTGTCTTCCATTCTATAGTTTCCTGTTGAAACATTAAATCATCAGTCAGAATGCAACAATTTTAGATACAGAATCTGACAATCATGAGGAATTATGGATCTTGGGACTTAGTTCTCTGTTGAGTGCATTATAACTATACAGTGCATAATTATTATACTTGAATACACAATATATTAGATAAAAGGAAGATTTAAAATACTTACACTGAATATGGGACTGTCGCTGTCGAATTCACTTGGGATTCCCTTTAGAGCTGGTCCTAATATGGCCTCCACTATTGTAGACTCTTTATTAGACGGTGGCGGTGTTGGCGGTTTTCCACCACCTGCATTATCATAGAAAATAAAAATAAATACAGATACAGAATAATGCAAATAACTCCGCCTCAACGACTCACTACCACAATATGCACACGTGAATAATTGTTGTTGTACATACCAGTCATAAATAGCTGTTTCTTCCTGTCGGCTCGGTCTTTTTTGGTCTGCCTTTTAATATTTTCCCAGCAACATTTTAGAACTGAGTGGGTTCGATGGCAATATGTACTGACCGTGTTGAACTCTTCTTGTAGACGGATCCACCCTTTCAACTTAGACGAATTCGTGGCGGCATCGGTGCGCTTATTTTCGACAACATCTTGGTATTTTAACACCAACTCCGTTAAAATGCGCTTCTCATCGCTTGAAAAATTGCTTGTTCTCTTCTTCTGAGCCGCCATTTCTCAAATAGTAGGTAATTTTACAATTAATCTTCACAACCTCAGACCAAATAACCAATGAACACGATTTCACAATCACAACACAACAAAATAATGCCCACGAGAATAAAAACTAACAAAAAATAGTTTGTGAATACAATTTTATTGACATTGACAGGTAACAGCGCCGGGATGTTATTACCTAACCAAATTAAACACTACAGGCTAGTATAAAGTTCCCAATGCATTTTCGAACTTCTCAAGTTGCAAGCATTGTAATTTATGCTATTAAATAAAGATGTCACTAAAACTCGTGTTGACTAAATATGATGACATGACTTCGCTAATGAGTAGACTTATATCATTCGTTCATTCACTCTGAGCGTATGGTGATTGCCCGATTTAATAATCACGGTTGTAATAATCGTGGTGAACAGTGAATACTTAACCGGCAGCATAAACGATGTTTAAGAATTCATCAGCCGATTACTCAAACATTGGTTAAATGAGAGTCGGCGAACTCGGCCCTAAGTAAGCTCAAACAATCCTGGTTAAAACTCTTATGAAGCCACTTTGGCTTGTAACGACCAGTACAGGCGAAAACACGCTTTATATAGTTTTGAGAAATTCTATTGTAGGACTTGACATCAGCCATTTTGATTACAACAGTGTGACGACCGTTTTGCGAATTTTAGCGAGGGTTCCGGACATGGCACATTTAGAAGAAGTTCGAACTACGAAAGTACCAAGTCTATGAGCGATATTGAAAGTGAGGAAGGACTTTCGGATTATAACAAAAATTTAGAACTGTGTCATTCTATTAAAAACTGGGCTTTAGACTTCAATATTTCTCATTAGCATTAAACTCTTTACTTAAAATTTTAAATATGAGATTAAACAATGTTTTGCCTAAAGATGCACGAACATTACTGGATACCAAGAAAGAAAATCTAAACATTAGTGTTTCAGCCCCAGTGCACTATCGGCACAACGGTTTGGTCAAATGTTTGAAAAAAAAATGTGACAATGTTTCTTTTTTACCAAATGAAATTTTTCTAAACATAAATGTTGATTACCAGTTTTCAACATTTCGAGATACCAGTTTTGGCTTTGACAACCGGGACATATCTCAGATAACAAGAAATGTGTAACATTCCAAGGCCATTTTAAGTTCTTTAAAGATCTGAAATCTTCTTTATCCAGGAACATCGGCATAGTGTTGTTTAAATCGTCAGCAACCTATTATATAATTAAGTTAATCAATGTTTAACCTAGCACGTAGAACAAACCTTATAATATGTTTTTAACTTATCAATATAATATCAATCGATTTCATCTGGGCATTGCGGAACCCTAATCGGTAACAATGGCGAATATGCTTCGGTTTTGAGATATCCCAATATAGAACCAACATACTTATATTGGTCCTATATTACACTTGGACATGCTAAAAATACTTATTTTAGCACTATGTTACACTTGGAAATGCTTACTAAGAAAATGTCGGCTGCCTTCATAATATTAATTTAATATTAATTAATACTAAAATATAAATAAGCAAATTTCAAGAGGCGCTTTAAAATTGTAACCCAAACCACCACAGATTTCACAGAAAATTCATATTCCCCTATGAATAAGCTACCTACTATAAGACTAACAATAACTTTTTCTATTGTGGTTGACATTAATAAATTCTGATTCAAATAAATACTTAAACACAAGAAGTTAAAAATATTTTTCACAGAGCACAACAACTTCCGATACTCTCTTCGACTGTTCTCAATATGAGCTTACAGCAGCATTTCTAGGAGCGTATTAATCCAAATTTTGACTATAACTTACTTATATTGAGATTAACAGGAGTAATTGTATTGACGTAATTCTATTTAAGGAGCAATATAGGCGTATATGGCATTTCAGCGGACTAATATAAATACGTTATAAGTAAAAGTAGACTTATAAAGTGGGCCCTTTTCGCGACTTATATGTGGATATAAGTCTCATATAGTCCTCGATAAATGTGGTTCTAGGATAGAATTAAAACCACTTTTTGCTAGTTGGGCCCTCCACCCCAGCCGCAGTGGTAGACGCCCACGGCGCCGGACGTCGGCAGACGATCTCCGGCCACCGCAGGCGCGGGCATGCGGGCGGCGCGTAATGGGCAACTCGCTGTCCGAACATGAACCATGCCCAGGTCGACGCACGGCGCGTTGTGTTCCACGCGCGCCTCAAAGAGTGTCAGCATAATGACAGAGTTTTGAAAAAATAATGGAATCGTATTTTTTATTCATTTAATGCATTTGTAAAGATCTATCGCATCAAAATTGGAGAGTCGGAGCTCGTTACGGCAGAAGCAAGTGAAAACTGAACGAACTACACTTGCTTGTGATGTATTTTTAAACTAACGTATCTTCGTCAAGTTGGGTTTACGTACCTAACAAAAGATAAAAGACGTTTCAAATATTTTTTGCTAATTAGAGTGATATTTCAATATTTCCCTATATTTTAGGTCGACAAAGTTATACCAGAGTGTCTGCATAAAATAAAGGTGCAGTGTAAACAAAGTGTAAGTCGTGAGCTTTGCTACGAGAAGTGTAATCGACTGCTATCATGTGGTCATCCGTGCAAGGACCGATGTGGAGTCGTTTGCGACCGTACGAAGTGCACCAAGCGTACTTCTGCGGAGGTGATGTCCCCTTGCGGCCACAAAGTCAAGCTGCCTTGCAACGTATTAGATTTATACAATAAAGGTAATCAATAATAAGGTTATTTGAGTTGTGTAACCTACGTTAGCACGTCCACTTGAACACTGTACAGCA
Source organism: Agrotis clavis (assembly GCA_954870645.1). NCBI lineage: Eukaryota > Metazoa > Arthropoda > Insecta > Lepidoptera > Noctuidae > Agrotis > Agrotis clavis. Next base: position 10,357,424 of record OX940934.1, read on the forward strand.
CGCGTAACATGGCGCCGTAGAAAGGGGTTGTGAAGACGTAAGAAAAGACAAAATGACAGAACGTAGAAATGTAGGTACGAACGTAGTATTGCATGGCAAAGTAAAAATATAGAAGTTTCTATTCTTCAATGGTATACGAGTCGTGTCATATTTGACACGTGATACACGTGACATGATAAAAATAACAATGAAATACCTTTGTCTATTCTAAGTAGATAAAGATAGAAATAGTCTTGCTACGCGTGCTGAACAACTGTCCTCGAGTGCAATAACTTAGCAGACTATGAAAATAATTCTTGAACCGAAATATGCTAAAGCTATTCCAGGAAACCCTGAGTAAGTAAATACACCGTGACTTTTTAGTCGTCTTACAAAAGCAGCCCAGTTCATGTATCCAATGACTAGAACACGTTTATAATAAAAAAAATAGGTATTTAAGAGATTTGAAAATTTTAATAATAATATTTTAATTCGTTATTATGACGCAAGGCGTAGTTAGAAACACCCTTGTCTCATAGAAAATTGGAATGGAATGATCTGCCCGACTATTGCGGTGGGTAGGTATATACTCTACAGCTTGATACGTAAACATTTTAACAGGGCAGGGTGTTTCATATTTCTAATGTACCTATTTATTAAAAATAAAAATTATTATTACGATTAAAAAAAAACACGCCTAGAGGTATTTTAGGTCGGATAGGTACATTAAGTGGATCACTTTTGTAAGGCGACTAAAAAGTCACGGTGTATATCTCGTAGTTAAAGATAACCATCATGGAAATATTGTACACAAGTAATAATTTTATTATTTTTGTTTGAGAGATGAAGTAGGTTATGATCAGGGTTGCCACCTTTAGCGGAAAAAAAAGCGGGACGATCGGTCATCTGTATGAGACTTCGAAGTTTGGGTGAAAAAAAAAATACCCATGAGACAGTCAAAGGAAAATGATACTTTATTTTGTGTATTTATTTGAATTTATTTTAAACATTTATTTTTTCCATGTGTAAGTAAGTATTTCTTGTTGTTACGAGCCACTTTTACTAAATTTATCATTTTTGTATTTAAGTATTTATGAAGTCTGAACAAGACACATGTGCATATTCAAAGAAATTAGCACTTCTGCTTTTATCAAATCTACCGAGCTACGATTTCTGATATTAGACCATTACATGGTCATTAGTGAAAATACGCGCTCAACATACGCATTTATAATAATAATAATATTCCACGACTATCACACAAAGCCATCTAGTCCCAAGCTAAGCAGAGCTTGTGTTATGGGTACTAGACAACTGATATACATACTTATATATTTCTAAATACATACATATTATAGATAAATTACACCCAGACACAGAACAAATGATCGTGCTCATCACACAAACATTTGTCCTGGGTGGGAATCGAACCCACGACCTCCGGCATAGCGGTCAGGGTCACTAACCACTAGACCAACAGGCCAGTCATGGAAGGAGTCATTTGAAGGAGGTATGCTCAAAGCACTACATATAAAACTAAATTATGTGTTCAACTTCTGCTCCGTTGCGACTTTAAATACTTGGACTAGGTTATACCCGTGAATGAATTGATTGAGCCTGTCGCATAATATTGTCGAAAATCGGGACAAAATCGATAGTCCGTCGGGACGCGGGACAATGTCTTCGAAATCGGGACTGTCCCGGGAAAATCGGGACGGGTGGCAACTCTGGTTATGATGTTATTTCGTTAGGGAATTCTATGGTTGGGATTGGAACTCGTTTGTTTAAAATTCAAATTCATTTATTTGCATAAAACATGGTATACAAGATGGTGGAAACAGTTTAGAACACACATGTTTTGCTTTTTAGGTCTACGCATGCAAAAATTTACAGTCATAGTAAACAACTTTCATCATCCGATTTTATGCTCAAGGAACTCCTTGACACTATAAATACCTTAAGCAGACAGCCATTTGTGTAATTTAATTTTATACAAACTCATATTTAGTGCTTTAAATTCATCTGGTGGTATCTTATTGTATACCGGACACACATAAACATGTAGCTTTTATTATATTTCGCAAACCTTGGTAAAACATCTAACGCGAGCCTGTAGGGGGTTCGCGACGGATCCGAAAAGAAGAATGCCCAAAAAAAACCCAGAGTCGATTAAAATAATTTATGAACAACAAAATAGACCTTACTTCAGAGGACATAAATACGCTATTCGTTTCGCATAAAACCATAACCAAACAGGCCAGCAGCATATACAGGGTGAAAATTTTTCAACTGGGCGTGGATGGCTATATCCGAAACTATGAGGAATATCAAAAAACGTTGAAAGGAATCTCGAGTCGAATTTTAAAGAAAACTAGAACTGCATCATTGGATTTAGAAAAATCAATAATCCTGGCCAGGAATAGAACCCGCTAATTTTGGAAAAAAAACACACCCTGTATTATTACACCATTCGATAGTGTTACTAATAAGGATCAAATTCTGGGAAGTAATCATATACGGCAAACTTAAGGAAATAGCTGATTTGAAACATTATTTATATAGTTGACTTGAAACATCATAAAAACTCGTAACTTATCAGTTACAATTTTTTTTTACTTGGTGATGGTTTCATCGAAAACTATTATTGGATTTGGGTTATAGTATGTATACTCTACCTTGCCACACATAAGTCGTTTTAATCGATTCTGGGTTTTTGTTCCATATATTTTTGGGCATTCCTCTTTACATCGCTTGCTTTAGTGAACAACTCCTTGCCTCCACACAAACATACAAAGGGACTTCTAATAGATACTTAAATTATATAAAGGAACGGCAATGGTTACAAATCAAGTTTTGTCGCAGTATTTATAAATGAAATGATGAAATGAAATGATGTTTATTTATGCAAGTAGGTTATTTCAACACTTTTACACGTCTTTTCATAAAACTAGGAGGGGCCGGTGTTTCGTACCTGACTACTCTGAGAAGAAACATCCGAAACAAACTCAGAGGTCACAGTCTCTTTTAAAGTCCAGACATATTAAATGTAGAACAGTTTATACGAGGACCATGCAGGCAATGTCTGAAATGGTCTTTTGAAGAAAGAACCACACAAATTTGAGTGGACCTGTCCAGTCAGTGCAAGCATTTGTCAGTTATCGTGGAGCTCAACTTATAACACAAGGAGCTCAGCGACACGACGAACAATACCAAAGAAAGGACTTGTTTAGGCCGCTTAAGTTACTCAAACTGTCAGACAATCATAATGAATAAATAAATAAAAAAACGACAGCTTGGCCCACATAGGTTCTCGCATTCACAATACTAAATAAAATAAATAATTAAAATGTCATGTAAAAATAAAGTAATGTCAGTTTGTATAAAAATATAAAATAATCATACATGTCAGTTTGTATATAAAGGAAAAGAAAAGCAAAAAATATAAAAAGAAAAAAAAATATGCATGTCAGACTGTATATATAAAAAAAAAACGTACATGTCAGATTGTATATAAAAAAAAAATCAGTAAATAATGGTTTAACAATCGGAAAATTGTTTCGTCAATACATGTGAGAACTATGTAGATTCTTGTATTAAATGGTCTTTTTAAGAAGAACTGCAAAGAAAAGCTTTAAGTAGACCTGTTCAGTCAGTGCAAGCATGTGTCAGATATTGCTACGTCCCGACACTATTTCAAGCTATAGATGTGAATGCGACATACAAAATCACTACAGCATTAATAATTGGGACGTTTATGTGCAGGCGAGGTGAAGGCAGAGCAATTGCCTGCGTACTGCTCGGTATCCTGTGACGCGACTCTCGCATGCGGGCACGTGTGCGGCGGCACGTGCGGGGCCTGCAGTCAGGGTCGCCTGCACCAGCCCTGCGCGCAGACCTGCAACCAGGACAATATCTGCGGTCACCGGTAAGTCTTCCTATTCTACTACAGTGAATACTCTACAACCTTGGGACCTTCAAGTCAAAAGATTCTTCTAGGCAAGCATACTTCATTCTCGACCACATCATCGCTCGCCATCAGCAGAGATAGTGATCAAACGCGAGACTATCGTTAAACAATAAAAACAATGGTCAGCAAAAACCGTGTTGGGGAGAGCACCGTCCTCTGAGGGATTCCGCCGATTCCGGCGTTAATACCTAACTGACCGGACCAGCAGCCATCGATAACCACTCGGATGGACCGATCCCTCAGGAAGTCTGCCATCCAATCACACAGATTACTTGGTAGACCGATGGAAGGAAGCTTAGCAATTAGGCCCTCCTTATTATGGACTATATTATATTATAAATTATAATATATTATATTATAATTATATTTATTTTAAACACTGATGACGATGCTTTGAATGTTTCTTTAGATGCCAGGAGCCATGTAATCAAATCTGCCCACCATGCAAGATGCCCTGCGAAGTTAAGTGCCAGCACTCGCACTGCAATAGATTGTGCGGTCAACCATGCAGGCCATGTCAGGTAAATCACCATTAAATCATTTAATTATTATCTTAGAATAGAATCGAATACTCTTTATTATGTACGCCATAAAAATTACAGAAAACATTCAATTAACAATATCTTAAGAATAGGGTGACACAATGGGCGGTCTTATCGCTAAAAGCGATCTTTTCAAGACAACTTTTTTTTTTCGTTAAAAGGCGCGCACCACACAGGAGAAATTCCTAGTAAAGGGCAACCTTTACTAGGAATTTCTCCTGTGTGGTGCGCGCCTTTACAAACATAAAAACTCACATGCACAAACACCCAGACCCGGAACAACTACTTGCAGACCATACAAATATTTGCTTCGTGCGGGGATCGAACCCGCGACACGCTACGCAGCAGTCGATCGCTCGGGCACTGGGCCAATACTGTCGGCCATCTATATTATATAGTTGATGCATATGGCTAAGTTTTGACACAGACCGATTCTGTCATTCCGTCCTCGCCGCCGAGGACGCCCGTCGCGACGCCCAAGTCAATGCCCCCCCGATCCTTGCAAGACTCGGGCTGGCTAGCCCGCGATGCTGAGCCTGTAGTTTTAAATTAGCCCCTAAATAATGAATCATTGATATCCAGCCTGTCCCTTGCTGTCCTCCCTCAGTGAGGCCCTAAGCCGAGGTTCGTACCCCACAGGGGGTGCCCTTAGCGTGTGGTCACTTAATTTTATTTAGTTGTAAGCCCCTGGCTGGAGGCCTTAGAGTCATCTTTGGCAACCACAGGAAAGTCCGGTTAAGCAGCACATAACCTCTTCTAGGTTGAACTGCGAGATGCCACTAATAAAAACAAAAAAAAAAAAAGTTTTGATGACCGCGCGTTGCAATTACGAACTAAATAGTATTTACCGTATCGGTTACCGTACCGATCATGAACGAATTTGCCCATTGTCGCAAGATTATGGGCTATGTCAGCCATGGTTTATGGCCGAAATATCTCGAGATTCGAGATCTCGCGAGATCGAGATCGGTCGATCGACCCGGCCAAAAGGACCAACGTGTCTCTGCAATGCATTTGTACTGTTTGTCTTGGTTCATTGACATCTGTGAAGGAAAACATGCGTAAAAATGGACTTATATCGTCTTAAGCTGGCTTAATTACCTGTAAAATATATAACAGGAACGATGCAGTCGCGTGTGTCCACACGGGTCGTGCACGCGGCGCTGCTCGGAGCCGTGCTCGCGCGCGCCGTGCTCGCAGCGCTGCGGCCGGCGCCTGCCGTGCGGCCACATGTGTCGCGGCCTGTGCGGGGAGCCCTGCCCCGACATCTGCCAGCTGTGCTGCCCCGAAGACTTCCCCACCGACTTCCTCGGCGACGAGTACACCGAACAAGACAAGTGAGTACCTACAGTGAAGCCTGTGCCTGTTCGCCTCGCTGGTACTTTTTTTTAGCGTGCTAAAATCATCAAATAAGTCCTGGGTAGGATAAGGGCAGGGCGGGAAGGTCTGTCAGACTTGTACTGACTAAAATCCACAGTGTCCTTCAATAGCCCTTTACGTTTCAGGGTCACGGTATTCGGTTCCAGGGTCACGTATTCGGCCCTGCTAGTACCTACTTAAATTATTTTACTGTTTGTTTGTTTGCTTGCTATATACAAACCTTCCCTCAAACCTCTGTTCCGTGGTCAAGCCACAGTTTGACTACCACAGTTGACCACAGACAACTAAACACTGCAGTATTTTGTTTTTGATTGTTCAACTTGTAGAAGAAATGAAGTATGTAGGTAGGTAAATGTTAATATTTCAACTTTTTTAATCCATTAACTTATCATTTTAGGTTTATTGTACTTCAAGATTGTGGTCATGTTTTGGAGATCGATAGCATGGACACTCTAATGATGGGCGACCAGGAAAATATAAAAATAAGGACGTGTCCTTTTTGCCGCAAACCGATTATTAATACCAACAGATACAAAGATACTGTGAACAAAATGTTCAAGGAAGATATCAACCCCATTAAACTTAAAGTTTATGGAACTAACAAGCAGATACAAAAGAAACTGGAAGAACTAGAAATCAAAGTGCGCGAACATTCTGAAAAATATAGACACCATATGGAAGGTATGTAATTAGTGTGTAAATATTATTTTGTACATAGGTAAACAGGGTGAATTTTCCAATAGCCAAATTCGAAACTATGAGGAACAGCGGAAAATAGGTACCTACTGAAAGGAGTCTCAAGGCCGATTTGAACTAAAAATCAAATTGAATTTTTGAAAAAAACGTGGGATTAATCAACATTATAATATATTAAGTATTACTTTACAGAATACTCCTGAATAATACAATATAACTTTAATAATACTCCTCATAATACTATCGAAAGGTGTAAAATAATACAGCGTTTTTTTCTTAAATATCAACGAGTTTGATTCTTGGGAATGAACATTGCTTTTTTCAAAAATCCAATGATGCAGTTTTCGATTTTGACAAAATCGAATACGACACTCCTTTCAGTATTCTTGGCTATTCCTCATAATTTGGGATTTAGCCGTCCACGGCCAGGTGGAAAATTCACCCTGTAGTACCTTACCTATACCTACAGAATGTTTCTTTTAAATTGGCCAAAAGGGAGAAATCCGAATCCATAATAGATACAGGAAAACTTTCTTAGGAACCTTTAGTTCTTTTTTGATGTTGACAATTTTGGCGTTTTTTATTTTTTGGTCAAGTGTGTGTTGTCCACAGAAATGGGTGAAGTTGGCCAATTTTTGAATGACAACATTAATAATATTTTTTATGATGTTATTTGATTTAATGTTATGTGAGGATCATTTCGTTGCATGGGAAGGAAAATATCTGGACAGTAGAAGTTGATCAAAAGTACAGTAAAGTTTCTTCTAACAGCATAAAGTTTATCAGTAGTAGTCAGTATTTAGAGAGCAGTGGTGGCCCAGTGGTATCGGTCCCGACTTACGAGTAGTAGGTCGTGGGTTCGAACCCAGCCAGGCGCATTACTTTGTGTAATTTATTTCATCACCACTGCTCTCAAAAACGGTGAAGGAAAACATCGTGAGGAAACCGGCATGTCCTAGAACCAAAAAATTCGAAGACATGTGACATCTACCAACCCGCACTGGGCCCGCGTGGTGGATTATGGCCCACTCCCTCTCACAGAGAGGAGGCCTGTGTCCCAGCAGTGGGAACATTATAGGCTGATGATGATGATGAGTCAGTATTTCATTAGATTTGACCCACTTCTGTTGCCCAGACATTTTCTTTCCCATACAAAGAAATTATCCATAATAGACACTAAATAAAATAACATCATAAAAAAAGTGATATTTTTTTCGTTCAAACAATTTGTATGAAAAAGTATTTTGCATTTGACCAACTTCCGCCGTCCCGATTTTTTCTTGTTTTACAATGAAATGATCCTTCCATAAAACAGAGTCGAACGGCACTAAAAATTTTGGCCAATTTCACTCATTTCTGTGGACAACTCACACTTGACCAAAAAAAATAAAATCGCCAAAATTATTAACATAAAAAAAGAGCTAAAGGTTCAAGGTTCCTAAGAAAGTTTTCCCGTATCTCTTATGGATTCGGATTTCTCCCTTTTGGCCAATTTAAAAGAAACATCCTGTATACTTATTCAAATTCACCCTATAAGCTACCTGCTATCGTACTGAAATTCTGTAAAGCCATGTTTCTTTTCAGATTTTAAAGAGATGAAAGCTACATTTGTGAGATTTCTATCACTTTTAAGTACACAGAAGAAAGTGTCGCTCTTACAAGTCGAAATGGAATGCGTCTACTTGAACGTATTCGAAATGATCGTAGAATGCTGGCAAAAATATAGAACACAGAAACTACAAACAACTACATTACGCGATGAACTGCAGACGCATATCAAAACACTACTCAACGTGTTGAAGATAAAACCAAATTCCAAGATCCCTACAAAAATAAGCGAGCAACAGCAAAATGACATCGGCAATGAGATTAAACGCTTGAATGTTATGGTGCAACTTTCTACACTACTTCATCTCGCAACAAGTATGAAGAATGAACCTCAAGTTGTACAACAAGTGGAAGCTACTAAAGCGGTTGTGTTCTCTCTGTCCGTATTTAATGAAGAGAGAGCTTTAGAATCTCTTAAAGAGTTGCAAAAAGTGATCAAAACAAGCGGTGTTGTCTCTAAGTACGAGCGCCAATTAATTGTCAAAGCAATCGGTTTGAAAGCTGGCCACTGGTTTAAATGTCCGAATGGTCATTACTATTGTATTGGTGAGTGTGGTGGAGCAATGGAAACCAGTAGGTGTCCTGATTGTGGCGCGACCATAGGCGGAGCTCATCATACGCTCACTGCCGGCAACCAACACGCTAGGGAAATGGACGGATCTAGTTTCGCAGCGTGGTCGGAACAGAACAACTTGGCCAATTTTGATCTCAATAATCTTAATTTAGACTAAATATCTACTAATATACAAATCAAAGTAGGTAGTTTTTTTTTTGTTTTAGGTACAGTCAAAAAAAGATATCTAAGCAGGCATTAGTTGTTTTATTGTGTTACACAATGAAAAAAACCAAGGAATTAAAAATTAATAGAAGTGTCAATTTTTAAGACTTTATTTGTTTAGTTTCTTAATAAAAAGAAAGCCTAAAGAAATTGATACTTGCATAGAAATATCTTTTGGCAGCTAATTAGAGATGTTACGAATATTCCCATTCGTATTCGCAAAATTCATGCGGATATTTTGACAAAAAGAACTGAAAGAATACTTACCAATATTTGGTACGATCTTCGACACACTGCATTCCTCTTCTTCTCCTTTCATCTTTTATTCAGTCTGCCTTTATCACACCATTCATCAATATTGATGTCCATCAAATCAACCATAAATAAGATCGTGTTATGATAAACATATTTCTTTCTGCTTTTCTTTCACTGGCGCTACTCTTAGAGCTACTACTTACATACTTTTTTTCATTCTCGTTAGAGACAGGAAATAAACTATAAACGATTTAAAAATAATTTATAGTGTTCGATCATTAAAAAGTGTCTCTTTTTGTATTTTTAGGTGATTGATTTCGCATCCGCATTCGCATTAGCGAATGTCAAAAATGAAACATTCGTAACATCACTAGTGACTAAAGTACTGTTAAGTCGGAAGCCGACACAGTTACACATTTTTACTCAATTTTTATAGGTTTACTAATACTGTTCCGTTTGCTATGCTATAAGACTTTGTTAGTTCTTTCTACAGTGTTTCTTCTACATTGCGGACTTTATAGGACAGTGAATTCGGTTGATCAAATAAATACCGTACCACGTACCTAACTTGCATGCAACTCGCTAACGATACGCGACACTTACGACATAAAAAGAAGTCGCGCTGCATGATTTTCAACTGACGGCGCTGAGTCGAGCGTTCTCTCTATTTTATTTGAGTGTTGGTTGTATAACTATAGTGATACGCGATTAATTCGTGGTTAGTAATTAATCGAAATATACTGACACAATCGACTGTTCTGTGTTGTTGATCACATTAATCTATTTAGAAAGTATAAGCCATAGATATATTAAAGTAAGCAGTAGGTAATTAGACTTAGAATAAGTAACTCTTATTTCGTAATCGAATCGACTATCGGACGTAGAACTTGACAAGTGTTTTATTAAAATTTGACAATTCGGAACAGTAAATGTTGAGAAAGAATGCTGTATTCTGATAATAAAAAAGTGAGAGTTACAATGGCATGCTCACTTAAGGGCCCTGCAAAACTGCAAGGAAAAATTTAAATGCATTGACTTTTTTTTAATTGGATTTTCATTCCATTAAAGTCGCCAACATTTTCTGTTACCGTAAATAATGTTTTATTAAAGAAAAATAAGTTAGTATAAAGTTTAGGTACCGGACCTACCTTATCTTGAAAGTGATCTGTTAAATCGTGTTGTATCAAATCAAGACTTTGACAACATGATTTGGTTTTAATTAAGATAAAATTATTCAAGAATTTATTTTTATAATTCTATGTTAATTCGTACAGCTAATTAATTTGGTTACTCAATAAAATTGTTTTATTAACTTAGCGTTTTTTCTCGTTCTAATTGCAGAGGTTCTCCAGAAATACCTACATAATTATTAAAGATGCGTAGTAAAGTACCTACTCTCAACCGGTTTCTTTAAATATATGATCAGATTTATGGGCGTGGTGGCCTACCATAACGTCTTAAAGCCAGAGTTTTTCCAGTGAGGGAAAGGGACAGAGCTAATACAAGTCGTGTAGCGCCATCTCGTTTTCCCTCACTGGAACTTATTTGGCCAGTAATCTACTATTAAGTTTCCGTGCTTTGGCTTTAAGACGGTAGGCCACCTGGCGATGCGACAGGAATGTAGGATCGTAGCGTAGAGAAGCGAGCATGCCGCCTGCTTGGTCGAGCCGAGCAGTAAATACATTACCTACTCGACAATAGCCCTTTAACCGCCATGTCATAATTCGCATGAAGTGCACCTAGCGCCAGCAAACTTTATGGAGCAGCCACACACTCGTCGAGTGGTATGGGAAGTAACGAGGAAAGGAGGCAGAGACATAGTGTGGCAACATTACTCGTCATGCTCCTCGTCCTGCCCCTTTTGTCGGTTTTTGCGCGCGAGTCAAAGGACCGGCAATACGAGTGCGAGTGGCTGGCCACATAATCGCGCGGCCGCAGTCCGCATCGAGCGGTCGCGCAAGACCACAGACTACATAGACACTCGCGTTTGTAAAATTGGAAATTATGTCGTCGCCAAGAGTGGAATGGTCAAATGAAAAAGCGTTAATGTTTATTGATTTTTACTACATATTTCTTTTTATTAAATTAATATAATTAGCTATATACTAAAAATGCATAGCGCGCACGCTGCCACCGTTTCAACGTCCATTGTCTCACCAAGGCAAATGACAAGTGAGGAGCGTCGCGATTAATTGCGCGAGTAGAGCAGTGTGTGGGCAGAGAGGGCAACATCGCGGCAAATCACGGCAGCGCGAGGAGCAGAGCGATGAGCAGCGCGAGGAGCATAGTGTGGCAGTAACATTAGGTACAATTTAGCATAGTGTTGTAAAATATAGTTATCGAAAAGATGATTTTCTGAGGAAAGAAAAATTTTAAGATTGCAAGTGGGATTCGAACCCGCGTCTTCTGGATAGGTACTCCAGACGCCTTAACCAACTTGGCTATTGCAACCCACACTTGCAAGCTGAAATTCTCTATTCCTCGTTTACGCTTTTCGGTAGCGTAGCGCCATCTCTTGGATTAGTGTTTAACTAACTTCCACCCAACACGTTGACATTACAGCCAAATCAATGTTGTATAATGAGATAGCAACTACCATACTTATTAATTATTTTAAACGCATTAACGCATGCAACGCGCATCGTAAAGATGATTTTCTGAGGAAAGAAAAATTTTAAGATTGCAAGTGGGATTCGAACCCGCGTCTTCTGGATAGGTACTCCAGACGCCTTAACCAACTTGGCTATTGCAACCCACACTTGCAAGCTGAAATTCTCTATTCCTCGTTTACGCTTTTCGGTAGCGTAGCGCCATCTCTTGGATTAGTGTTTAACTAACTTCCACCCAACACGTTGACATTACAGCCAAATCAATGTTGTATAATGAGATAGCAACTACCATACTTATTAATTATTTTAAACGCATTAACGCATGCAACGCGCATCGTAAAGATGATTTTCTGAGGAAAGAAAAATTTTAAGATTGCAAGTGGGATTCGAACCCGCGTCTTCTGGATAGGTACTCCAGACGCCTTAACCAACTTGGCTATTGCAACCCACACTTGCAAGCTGAAATTCTCTATTCCTCGTTTACGCTTTTCGGTAGCGTAGCGCCATCTCTTGGATTAGTGTTTAACTAACTTCCACCCAACACGTTGACATTACAGCCAAATCAATGTTGTATAATGAGATAGCAACTACCATACTTATTAATTATTTTAAACGCATTAACGCATGCAACGCGCATCGTAAAGATGATTTTCTGAGGAAAGAAAAATTTTAAGATTGCAAGTGGGATTCGAACCCGCGTCTTCTGGATAGGTACTCCAGACGCCTTAACCAACTTGGCTATTGCAACCCACACTTGCAAGCTGAAATTCTCTATTCCTCGTTTACGCTTTTCGGTAGCGTAGCGCCATCTCTTGGATTAGTGTTTAACTAACTTCCACCCAACACGTTGACATTACAGCCAAATCAATGTTGTATAATGAGATAGCAACTACCATACTTATTAATTATTTTAAACGCATTAACGCATGCAACGCGCATCGTAAAGATGATTTTCTGAGGAAAGAAAAATTTTAAGATTGCAAGTGGGATTCGAACCCGCGTCTTCTGGATAGGTACTCCAGACGCCTTAACCAACTTGGCTATTACTAAAATAATTAATAAGTATGGTAGTTGCTATCTCATTATACAACATTGATTTGGCTGTAATGTCAACGTGTTGGGTGGAAGTTAGTTAAACACTAATCCAAGAGATGGCGCTACGCTACCGAAAAGCGTAAACGAGGAATAGAGAATTTCAGCTTGCAAGTGTGGGTTGCAATAGCCAAGTTGGTTAAGGCGTCTGGAGTACCTATCCAGAAGACGCGGGTTCGAATCCCACTTGCAATCTTAAAATTTTTCTTTCCTCAGAAAATCATCTTTACGATGCGCGTTGCATGCGTTAATGCGTTTAAAATAATTAATAAGTATGGTAGTTGCTATCTCATTATACAACATTGATTTGGCTGTAATGTCAACGTGTTGGGTGGAAGTTAGTTAAACACTAATCCAAGAGATGGCGCTACGCTACCGAAAAGCGTAAACGAGGAATAGAGAATTTCAGCTTGCAAGTGTGGGTTGCAATAGCCAAGTTGGTTAAGGCGTCTGGAGTACCTATCCAGAAGACGCGGGTTCGAATCCCACTTGCAATCTTAAAATTTTTCTTTCCTCAGAAAATCATCTTTACGATGCGCGTTGCATGCGTTAATGCGTTTAAAATAATTAATAAGTATGGTAGTTGCTATCTCATTATACAACATTGATTTGGCTGTAATGTCAACGTGTTGGGTGGAAGTTAGTTAAACACTAATCCAAGAGATGGCGCTACGCTACCGAAAAGCGTAAACGAGGAATAGAGAATTTCAGCTTGCAAGTGTGGGTTGCAATAGCCAAGTTGGTTAAGGCGTCTGGAGTACCTATCCAGAAGACGCGGGTTCGAATCCCACTTGCAATCTTAAAATTTTTCTTTCCTCAGAAAATCATCTTTACGATGCGCGTTGCATGCGTTAATGCGTTTAAAATAATTAATAAGTATGGTAGTTGCTATCTCATTATACAACATTGATTTGGCTGTAATGTCAACGTGTTGGGTGGAAGTTAGTTAAACACTAATCCAAGAGATGGCGCTACGCTACCGAAAAGCGTAAACGAGGAATAGAGAATTTCAGCTTGCAAGTGTGGGTTGCAATAGCCAAGTTGGTTAAGGCGTCTGGAGTACCTATCCAGAAGACGCGGGTTCGAATCCCACTTGCAATCTTAAAATTTTTCTTTCCTCAGAAAATCATCTTTACGATGCGCGTTGCATGCGTTAATGCGTTTAAAATAATTAATAAGTATGGTAGTTGCTATCTCATTATACAACATTGATTTGGCTGTAATGTCAACGTGTTGGGTGGAAGTTAGTTAAACACTAATCCAAGAGATGGCGCTACGCTACCGAAAAGCGTAAACGAGGAATAGAGAATTTCAGCTTGCAAGTGTGGGTTGCAATAGCCAAGTTGGTTAAGGCGTCTGGAGTACCTATCCAGAAGACGCGGGTTCGAATCCCACTTGCAATCTTAAAATTTTTCTTTCCTCAGAAAATCATCTTTACGATGCGCGTTGCATGCGTTAATGCGTTTAAAATAATTAATATAGTTATCGATAAACAAAGTAGGTAATGAAATAAATAAAACTTACTAATTTGTAATCAAAGGTTTATTTTTTATTAAATAGTACCGCAAATAAATCAGTCCTCAAACATACGTTAATCAGTCTTCGAACATACGTTAGGTAAATTAGTCTTTTTGACTGTAGGATAAATAAACAGACTAGAACAACAAAAGAGTGATTTACCGATTCATTATCACTATCCGCTGAACTGCCACTACTATACTAATATCATTGTTTGATTGCTGCAATTTATTTAATAGTTCTTCGTCGTCGTATAACATCATCGACAACTTCTCGACACTAGCTTAGACCTAATAATAAAGAGAGCACGGATTATCACGACGATGGCGCTAGCGCAACTGACGTTTATTCAAAATATGACTTTAGTTGACCTTGAACCGCACGTAAAATTACGGCGACGGCGTTCGCGGATCGCCTGCGTTAGTGACGTTCTGGAATAAGTCGGTAATTTATGTTTCTTTGTTGATTTCTACATATTATATCACTTAAGCTTATTGGATTTTGAATAAGTAATTAAATCCTACTAATATTATAAATGCGAAAGTTTGTGAGGATGTATGTAGGTATGTGTATGTAGGTAGGTATGTTTGTTACTCTTTCACGCAAAAACCACTGAACGGAATTGGCTAAAATTTGGTACACAGATAGTTTATAACCGGGATTAACACATAGGATAGTTTTTATTCCGATTTTGTGTTCCCGTGGGATACCTAATTTTCGAGTTGTAGCGGGTGAAGCCGCTGGCAACTCGTTTAGTTTATTAACGACTAGCTGTCGTTAATAAACTATGAAATTTGAATTGATGTTTAGATGACAGTTTGATAAAATACAGGGATATTTTTTTATTAAATTAGCATCATGAGCTTCAAATGTGGTACAACACTAGTCTACGTGAAATCACGGTTTCGGCGAAGTAGGTTGATACTTAGACGTACCACAAACTGAGAAAAATTAATTATTTTAATCAATTAGCTAAAATATGTAAGTATCTAGTACTGTTAAAAATAAAGTAATAACACGAAATATACTAAGATTTAGTAAGCAAATTCAACTTTTAAAAACATTTTTTTAAATGACAGGACTTTTACGTAACATTCCGACGTGGCGACTGAGGTATCATTCTTACAACACGTAATATTACGGCGATGGCGGTTAAAGGGATAGGGAGTTTCACCGCGAGTTTTAGCCGTCAGAGGCGCTACAAGCGCATAACGTAAACAACGTCAAGTCCAGCTTCGTGTATGTCAACTTAATCATACAGTTAATGACATCATGCGCTTGTAGCGCAATCTGAGCCGAGCTTTGCGTGAAACCTTCCATCATTCGCGAGCATTTCGCAGTTCGGTGTGCCCTGACCCTTTTGGACGTACAGGGTAATACTTGAAGTATTACGACGTACTGAGGCCTTATAATGAGTTTTCAGTTATTCTCACGAAAGGTAAACTGGAACTTTGACATTTTCAATTTACAAAGAAGACGGATCACAATCCATAGAAAATTACCCCACGTCCTATAACAAAGTGAAATATCTCAAAAGAAAGAGAAAAATGTATAAAAAAATATGGGATACTCCCTAACTTCATTTTTTTACACCTTCATATGGAAAAATTGCTTTAAAAATAGTTCAGGCGCTGATAAGAAAAATTCGTTCGTATGCGTATTTATAGACCGATTTAAAAAACTCTTTTTTTTGTTTGAAAGGGTTCCCCCATGGTAGTCCCGATAAAGCCATAAAGTCAGGTCTTCGGTCTCCAGGACCCCGGACAAATGAATGAAAAATCTTAAAAATAAGCTCACTTTTGTACTTTACATTATTAGTTATTCACTCTCTAGTTGTTTCTTTTGACGGCACCATAGTCTAAAAAAACAAGGTCTGGCACTCCCGCAGTGACACATGTTGACGTCACTTTCCAGTTGCCACTTAATTGCAACAAAATACGAAATTAAGGAAACATTTTCAAATTTTATTTTGTTTAAAAAATAAATAAAACATTTAAATTGTATTTAGCATAGCAAACGAAACAATTCAATACGTATACTAACAGAATTGTTAAATAAAACCACAGCGTTTTATCGTATTCGCTTAAGTAAAAAATGCGCTTAGGGAGTTATAACCATACACTACTGGTAACACAGGAACGGGCTGTGTCATTGTCATGCCGCCATTTTGTCGTGTATCGCTATCCTTGTTTTATGCGTATGCCTGTCTCGCTCAGTGACTGTGTAACCAGCGGTACTCAAACATTTTTATTTGTGAACGTCGAAAAGTTTCTTTGTTATCTTTTATCCTAGGATGGATAAATAATACTTTTTGTCACTGAAAATCTACTACGCTGAGGTAGGGGATGGAAGCCACGTGCAAAAGTTAGCAGTAATGTAATAATTAGGTCAATGTTTTATTAGGTTAAATTTCCCCAAACTGTAAAGTTTGAGAACCAGCAGATAGCGATGATGACGTAGGCTTGTGTCACCCACGTGACCACTGTGTTTCGGAGTGCCATACCTGGCGAAGTATATTATTATACCATGGACGGCACGTTTAGCGCGGTGGCTGAGCGGTTGGACTGCTGCGCTGCGTGTCGCGGGTTCGATTCCCGCACGGTGCAAAGATTTATATGATCTCCAAGTATTTGTTTCGGGTCTGGGCGTTTGTGTATGTGAGTTTATAGGTTTGTAAACGCACCCATGATACAGGAGGAATTCCTGGTGTGAGGCAAAGTTAAAAAAAAAGTAACTGTGATGCATTATGATGAGACAGAATCAGTGGTATCGCGAGGGAGTGGTCGACAGAGGTTATTTCACTTAAAATGAGATCTAAGACGAATAAAGTTTGCATGGGAAAATCATAACACGAGTTGATGAATTTGAAAGTCAGTATTTATATATACTACATCAGAAATAATCATTCACGTGTTTTTGGATTTTTCGAAAATCATTCCCAAAGTTAGTGAAAAGGGGTATTCAAGTTTAAAGGGAAGGTTCTGAAACAGCTAAACGTATGACCTGAATTTTTGACGGTAGTTGCAATTTATTACGTAGGTCAGCACTAAGAAAGGATTTTGTGTGGATTACATGTAAGGGGGTGAAAAGGGGTGAAAACCTTTGTAAAATCTTATTCCTTGGGTTTATAAACTTGAAGCTTTGTACGAATATGAGTATTAGTAAATATGGGCATTATTAGTTATTAGAAGTATTTTTTCAAATTACCCTCCATTGGTAATCTAGACCATGTTAAAGTTTGTATAGGAAAATCATAACGTGCGACCCGATGAATTTGAAACTCAGTTTATAGAAATTAGATAAAAAATAAACAAACACGAGTTTTTGGGTTTTTCGAAAATCACCCCCAACATTGGTGCTTAAACTCAAAACTAGGTCTAAATAATCTCTCAAACGAATAAAGGATTCGTATCCTACATTTAAGAAATCAACCCCTAGCGGGGTGAACATTGGAAAATCCACATTAATATTTTAAAGAGGAATGATTTGATTGTTTGTTTGAATTGACTATTCATGTGAGCCTATGCTCCGAAACTACTGGAGCATTTTTAGATTTTCCAAAAGTATCCGATAAGGAGGGTGACCGGGCATTTAAATTCACTGAGTTCGAACTTAGAAACACGAGCAGACGAAGTCGCGAGCGAAGTGCTATTTCATCATCATCAGCCTATTAATGTTCCCACAGCTGGGACACAGGCCTCCTCTCTGTGAGAGGGAGTGGGCCATAATCCACCACGCGGGCCCAGTGCGGATTGGTGGATGTCACATGTTTTCGAATTTTTGTTTCTAGGATATGCCGGTTTCACGATGTTTTACTTCACCGTATCGAGAGCAGTGGTGATGAAATAAATTATACAAAGTAATGCGCCTGCCTGCTTCCTTGCCCTCGCCTGCCCCCTTCGAACCCACGACCTACAACTTGTAAGTCGGGGCCGATACCACTAGGCCACCACTGCTTTTTACACATGAAGAAACAATTTCAATATTATTTATCATTACCTACCTAAAGTATTAAAAGTACCTAATATTTGAATTGAAATGTAATATTTATTAATATAGTATAGTATTCAAAAACTCAAGCTGAAGCTTTTATGCTCACGTTTCATAACCAGATGAATAAAGAGATAATCGTCAGTTGATCGTTAATTGAACAAAATAAATGTAATATACACACATCAACAGAATCTAGGGATATTTTATATTTCATCAAATATCTAAAAATCTATGAAGAATTTTCTGATATAGTAAATGGAAGAATGATAGGTTATTTTATGGTCTATAGTAAAAAATAAAAAACATTTCGTGTTTTTTTTTTTGTTTTAAATAAAAATGTTTATTTTTTTAATCGCCGTAGCAAATTAATAAGGTAAAAAACTTCATTTCTTCTTATAAAGCTATTAACTTAATGAAAATTGAAAAAATCTTATAAAATCTAATTATTAATAATCAGTGTTGCCATCTCTAACATTAATTACACATCGACATCGATTGTTCATGCTTAAAATTAGATTGTCAATGTCTTGCTGCGGTATGAGGTCCCATGTTCTTTGCAAGTGTTCGTAAAGTTGTTGTTCTGTCAGCTAATTTGGCGGGAAATCGCTCAAAGCTTTTCGTTGGAGATGTAGCTGAACGGCGCACGGGTAGATATCGCGTTACTACGCAGAGACAGGATCGATTTCTCCAAATGACCGCTAGAAGACAACCCAATATCACAGCGATGCAACTAGTACAAAGGCTCCAGGAGGTCCACCAGCTGCTGGTAAGCGACCAAACCGTGCGAAGGAGGTTGCATGAAGTTGGTCTTCTTGCTCGAAGACCGCTACGTGATCCAGCATTGCGACGTGGCAATCGCGGTCGGCGGCTTTCGTGGGCTCGGGAGCATTTACCATGGAGTGACGAACAATGGTCTTTGGTGCTGTTCACCGACTTGTCCCGGTTTGGGTTTCATCTGGATTCACGAAGAACACGCGTTTGGAGAACTCCAGGGAGAGTTAGCCGTCTAGGGCACCCTCAGGAGGTCCACTCATACCAAGGCGGGACAATCATGGTGTGGGCAGGAATTCGTCTTGGCGGACGAACCCAGCTCATTTGGATCCAATGTAGCATGACTGCACAAAAATACCACGAGGAGGTAGTAGAGCCTGTTATTGTCCCACACAGAATCCAAATGGGCCAGGAATTTCTACTCATGCACGATAATGCTCCTTCCCATACGGCGCGGCTGGTGTCGGCCGCTCTCCGAGACCACGATATTCAAGTTTTGGATTGGCCTGCACAGTCGCCCGACTTAAATCCTATCGAGCATGCCTGGGACATGATACAACGAAAATCTTTGAGAGATTTTCCGCCAAATTAGACGACAGAACAAAACTTTACAAACACTTGCAAAGAACATGGGACCTCATACCGCAGCAAGACATTGACAATCTAATTTTAAGCATGAACAATCGATGTCGATGTGTAATTAATGTTAGAGGTGGCAACACTGATTATTAATAATTAGATTTTAAAAGAATTTTTCAATTTTCATTAAAATTAATAGTTTTCTAAGAAGAAATGATTTTTTTACCATATTAATTTGCAACGGCGATTAAAAAAATAAACATTTTTATTTAAAACAAAAAAATCACGAAATGTTTTTTACTTTTTACTATCGACCTTAAAATAACCTATCATTCTTCCATTTACAATATCAGAAAATTCTTCATAGATTTTTAGATATTTGATGAAATATAAAATATCCCTAGATTCTGTTGATGTGTGTATTAAAAGCTACCGTAATTGAAAAAAATGAGGTTATTTTTGAGATTTTACTTTTATTACTCCAGGATCCTGAAACCAGGAGACCTGACTTTATGGCCGTGGTAATATCTTGGGGGTACCCTTTCAAACAAAAAAAGATTTTTTTAAATCGGTCCATAAATACTCATACGAACGAATTTTTCATAACAGCGCCTGAACTATTTTCATATCAATTTTTTCATATGAAGGTGTAAAAAAATGAACTTAGGAATTACGCCATATTTTTTTTAATTTTTTTTTGACGTATGTCTCGTTGTTATAGGACGTGGGGCAATTTTGATCCATCTTCTTTCAAGGAAAAAAATAGTTTCTTCGTCGTACACCAGAGGCGCTGTTCCATTTTTCCATACAAGGAACGCTGTAAATACTGGGAAGACGCTGTAAAGTAAAATAGTGAAAAATCGTGCTAAGGGCTCTGGAATTATTTTATCCATCATAGTCCCCGTTTATTTTACCTCGCTTCTTATGAGGTTGCGAGTTTAAACCCAGGTGAGTACCAATGTCTTTTTCAATTCTTAATATACCTATGCTTTCTAAGTTTATTTTGGACATCACTGACATCGGTCATCATCGGTGATGGAAAACATCGTGAGGAAACCTGTACTTATTATAATAAATATATAAATCCAAAGGGTGTTTTCAGAGATGGCTTATTTAAATCTGACACTTGAGGGTGGCCACAATCGGCCACATTCATCATCTGCCTAGCGTTTTCCCAGCTATATTGGGGTCAGCTTCCAGCCAAACCAGATGCATGAATATCAATATTTCATATGGAGCGACTGCCCACCGGACCTCCACAACCCAGTAACTGGGTAATACGATACCCCATGGTAAGACTGGTTGTCAGACTTTTGAGCTTCTGACTAAAGCTGCGAACAAATTATCAGAATCAAATTGTCAGCCGCGGCTGAGGGACGCGGCTTATTCATAATCTAGCCAGTACATATCATACACACACACTACACTGTGCAAACTGTCGGTCGTAAGACGCGGACGTGACCTTGAGCGTTCGGACGTCCGAACAGGGCTTCTGTCGTCCGAACTACCGTGCACACTGCACACTGCTAAGCCGCGTCCCTCAGCCGCGGCTGACGGACGCGTCCGATAATTTGTTCGCAGCTTTAATAGTAACGACTGTCAATGATCTACAAATGACAGCCGGGACCAACGGCTTTGCTTTCCAAGGTACGGAGGAAACTCGCTATGACAGATGGCCACCCACATCCACAGACCAACCTCGGCAAGCGCGGCTTAACCCGGAAGTATGGCCTGCGTGGCCGGACTTCCGCGGCGGAACGCCAATACATGTTATTGCATATAAAATACAAAATACCGATCTTCCGCGTAGTATGCCCGCTATTGTACTTTGGCGTTCCGCCGCGGAACTTCGGCGACAGAATTTCCATCTAGTGTGGCAAAGGCCTTAAGCTCCTATTTGTAAAATATCATGGTGTACAATAAGAATTATTAAATAAATATTTGTCGCATAAACAGGGTGAATTTTCATAAAACTCTGCTATTTCCTTAAGTTTGCCGTATATGAGTACTTCCCAGAATTTGTTCTTTATTAGCAACACTATCGAATAGTGTAATACAGGGTGTGATTTTTTTTCTAAAATCAGCGGGTTTGAATCCCTGGCCAGGATTATTGATTTTTCTAAAAACCCAATGATGCAGTTTTAGTTTTCGTCGCTCCTCGAGCCTCCTATCAAAGTTTTTCGATATTCCTCATAGTTTCGGTCAACACACGCCCCGTTGAAAAATTGACCATGTACTGTACGTACATACGACTCGGGAGGTTAAAGGGTTAAAATACAAAAAAAAAGGAAAGTGGTAGAAGTTTTGAAGCGTTTATTTATGCATTAGGCCAGACAATGCTCTCGATCCAGTCTAGGTACCGACTGACGCGCGTGTACACGCCGGGCACAGGCGACCCGCAGCCGCGACCGAACGACGTCACGCCCACCAGGCGACTGTGACCGTCCGGGGTCGAGCTCTGGAGCGGACCACCCGAGTCGCCCTGAGGATAACAAATACATAGAATAAAGACTGACTGCAACAATCTAATTAGTCCTTCAGCGGCCGTATTACGTCTTAAAATCAGGCTTGTTCCGGTGAGTGAAAGAGATGGCGCTACACGACTTGTATAGCTCTGTCACTTTCACTCGCCGGAACAAGCCTGGTTTTAAGACGTTGTTATACTCCAGGTGGCCTACCATAACGTCTTAAAGCCAGAGTAGTTCCAGTGAGGGTAAGAGACAGCTATACAAGTTGTCTAGCGCCACCTCGTTTCCTCACTGGAACTACTTCGGCTTTAAGACGTCATGTAGGCCACCAGTTAGATTTAAAAAAAAAAATTACATGTATTTTTTTTTTGTTCATCATCATCCTATAAATGTTCCTACTGCTGGGATACAGGCCTCCTCTCCTAGAGAGGGAGTGGGCCATAATCCACCACGCGGGCCCAGTACGGGTTGGTGGAAGTCACATGTCTTCGAATTATTGGTTCTAGGACATGCCGGTTTCCTCACGATGTTTTCCTTCACCGTTTTGAGAGCAGTGGTGATGAAATAGATTACACAAAGTAATGTGCCTCGGTGGGTTCGAACCCGCACCCTACAACTCGTAAGTCGGGGCTGAGACCCCTGGGCTACCACTTGACTGCTCTCTTTCTTTTGTTGCGTATATTAAAATCTGGTTGGCAACGCAAAGGTATTGTAGATGGCGCCACCATAGCTTAGTCCTAATCCGACCAATGACGTAGTACTATTTTGAAGTACCTTTAACATTTGAACTGATTTGAACCAATGACGATGCTTAGAACAAGCTATACTAGCGCCATTAGTCCCCAGTTGCCATCCCCATTGACGAAGGTATAATGCATTCCAACTAAGAAGTTCAGTGTCTATCATGGTCAACTGACAAGTGACACTTCAAAAGTAGGTACGGTTATTATTACACTTAAATGACCTTCTTAGGCCCGCTTGCACGAACCCGAGTTATCTTTTAACTCAGAGTTAGTTACTAACACAAGGTTAAATTGACAGTTTGTCATACAATGTTGTCAATTTAACCTCGTGTTAGCAACTAAGTTTGAGTTTAAAAGATAACTCGGGTTCGTGCAAGTGGGCCTTAGTTGGATAGCACTATACGACGAATTTAAATTCACAATACGTCATGCTGTATCATTTATAGTGCGTCCTGACGTCATAAGTTTGAGTTTTGATGCGAATTATCTTTGTTAAATAAAAAGAAGAAATACCTACGTGACTTTTATTTAAGAAAAACCGTAACCGGACTCATTTGATTTGCAATTTATTGATGGTGGAAACTAGTCTATTACCTGGCAAGTGTCCCGGATGCCTTCCGGATCTCCAGCACACATCTGGTCGGGCGAGATGCCCGCGGGCAGCTTGCGCCAGTTGGTGTATGACTCGCCGCACTGGCTGCGACTGACTGTCGTCACGTTCGCTTTCAAAAGCAAGTTGCTTCTCGTGTCCCCTGCAAATGAATATGGTAATAATTATACGTTTTTTTTTGGGACAAACCCACCGCACTATTCCCAAACCACTGCAACTCCTGAGAGCCAGAATCAACAGTGGCAACCACCAGAAAAGCGCCAAGACAATGAAGCTCGACTTGTCCCGGAGAATGAATTTCCCTGTCTTGGATCCTGCAACGAAATTAATCAAGAAAGAATAGTGGAGGAGAAGGAAAAATATGTTTCCACTTCCCTCCGTGCAAGCAGGAGACAGAACAAAACAAGGCCAACAGGCACAAAGGGACATTACAACTGGGAGAAGCCCAGTTGCCTTGCACCACGGGTTTAAATTACTACTAATATTAATGGGTCCTAAATTGTGAGCTGCTATATTTGATTCCAATAATAGGTATGGCAAAAACGCTTGAACGCACGGAAGTTCGTTCGAGTTTCCACAAGGTCCGAATAATAAATGACTCCGGATGTAGTCTGAACAGTATCCAACATAATATTGCGTTCGTTCTGCAAAAGAATACACTCCCAAAGAATATGATTATATAATTAAACGCTGGCAATCCACGAAGGTTCAAGCAAAGGCATACCCTAAGGGCGTTTGTCCACCGCCGCCGTCAACGTCACGTCACCGAGAACGAGATGACGGCGCCGAAGTAGCGGTATAGCGGTACAATACATTTACTTAGCCGCGTGTCCACCGCACATCCGTCACCCGAGCGCCGTCATCCCGGCCGCCGAAATTGCGAGTAGATCGGCGTGACCGCTAGAACGTAGCCCGAGATTTTGACGGGCCGATGTGCCGGCAATACAAAACACGTATGAACTTGTCCACACACTACCGTCGCCGTCGCACCGTACACGAGCTCAGTTATTATTTTGTCTGTCATCAATTATCATAATCTATCTATATATTCTATATATATAAAAGCAAAAGGTCACTCACTCATAGGACACGAAATCTCGGAAACTACCCGTGCTAGGGGTTTAAAATTTTGCATAGGGGTTCTTATTATGACGTAGGTACTCGCTAAGAACGGATTTTGGGATATTTCGCCCCTAAGGGGTTGTTTTTGGGGTTGACAGTTTGTATGAAACTTTGTTACTACAAGTACTAAGAGTTTTAAATTTTGCATGCGGGTTCTTAATAGGAAGTAGGTGCTACTTACGAAACGGGTTTTTCGAAATTCACCCCCTAAGGGGTTGTTTTTGGTGTTGATAGTTTGTATGAAACTTTCGTTACTACAAGTGCTAGGAGTCTCAAATTTTGCATGGGGGTTGTTTTTAGGACGGACGCACTACCTAAGACAGGGTTTTTCGAAATTCAACCCCTAAGGGGTTGTTTTAGATGTTGATAGATAGAGGTCTCAAATTTTGTATAGGGATTCTTTTAATGACGTAGGTGCTCACTAAAGGCAGGATTTTGCGAAATTTCACCCCTAAAGGGTTGTTTTTGGGGTTGATAGGTTGTATGAAACTTTGTTGCTAAAATTACTAGGAGTTTCAAATTTTGCATGCGGGTTCTTTTTAGGACGTAGATGCTACTTAAGAAAAGGGTTTTTTTTAATACGACCCCTAAGGGGTTGCCTTTGATGTTGATAGTTTGTTTGAAACTTCGTAACTACAAATGCCAGAAGTCTCAAATTTTGCATGAGGGATTTTTAGGACGTAGATGCTACTTAAAACAGGCTTTTGCGAAATTCGATCCCTAAGGGGTTGTTTTTAGTGTGTATAGATAGAGGTCTCAAATTTTGCATGGGTATTCTTTTGAGGACGTAGATGCTTTTTAAGACAGGATTTTGCGAAATTCGACCCCAATGGGGTTGTTTTTGGGATTGATTATTTGTATGGAACTTTGTTACTACAAGTTCTAGGAGATCAAAATGTGATATTTTTAGGACGTAGATGCTACTTAAAACGGGATTTTCTGAAATTAGACCCCTAAGGGGTTGTTTTTGGTGTATAGATAGAGGTCTCAAATTTTGCATGGGGATTCTTTTGAGGACGTAGATGCTTTCTAAGATAGGATGTTGCGAAATTCGATGGGTTGATAGTTTGCATGAACCTTTGTTACTACAAGTTCTAAGAGATCAAAATGTTGCATGAGCGTTCTTATACATCTTATTATGATGTAGTGCTAGAAGTATCAAATTGTGCATGGGTTTTTTAGGACGTAAGTGCTGCCGAAGACGGTATTTTGCGAATTTCGACTCCTGAGGGTTTGTTTTGTTGTTGATAGATAGAGGTCTCAAATTATGCAAGGGGTTCTTTTTAGGACCCAGATGCTCACTAAGATGGGATTTTACAAAATTCAACCCCTAAAGGATTGTTTTGGCGTTGAGGGATAGAAGTTTCAAATTTTGCATGGGAGTTTAAAGATGAAGATGCTCACTAAGACGGAATTTTGCGAAATTCGACCCCTGAGGGGTTGTTTTTGGGGTTGATAGAATTTTTGTTGGATATTGATTTAGATGTTCCAAAAATGTCCAATGAGCATGGCCAAGAGTAAAAATTCACAGAGGAAAAGTACTACATACGCGCGGACGAAGTCGCGGGGGAACTGCTAGTATATTATAATTTTAATAAAAATGGCCAAAAAATTTAAATACGATATTTAATAATTAATACAAGTTATCGAAAGTAAAGAATGTTTGTGGGATAAGAAAGAGTCCAAAGATAAAATTTTGCGTAGAAATGCCTTCGAAAGTACAAAAGCTGGAGAAGAAGTTGTCGCCGGTTTAACCTAACCATCACTTTATTCCTTCGAAAACGTGACTACCACGCATGACAGTTGGAACAAACTTAACAAGCGAAATCGGTCGCGGTGGACAAACGATCGCCGTCACGTCATATTAAACTCGGCCCGAAATAATCTCGTTCTCGGCGACGGCTCGGTGACGGTGGCGGTGGACAAACAGCCTAAGGGACAATTTATACTAGCGCAGAATCGAAGCGCATCGAAGCGTCTTTCCAAAACTGAACATAACAATTCGTAACGCACACATTACTTCTGAGATTTTAAAAAGTCGCGCGCATTCTTCGGAATTCGCGCGTCTGCGCTTGAACAACGCTGATCGTGAATCGTGCGGCTTCGCTTTAGGGTCGATTTATACTAGCGGAGAGTCGAAGCGCATCGAAGCGAATTTCTAAAACTGAACATAACAATTTCTACCTTAACTCCACAGCGTAACGCACATAATTACTTCTAAGATTTTAAAAAGTCGCGCGCTTTCTTCAGAATTCGCGCGTCTGCGCGCGAACAACGCCGATCGTGAATCGTGAAAATCTTAGAAGTAAAGTGTGCGTTACGCTGTGGAGTTAAGGTTGAAATTGTTATGTTCAGTTTTAGAAATTCGCTTCGATGCACTTCGACTCTGCGCTAGTATAAATCGACCCTAATGGCTGCTACACACCTTACTATAAATCGTTACGATTAGTCGGTACAGTTCAAACTGCAACGATAAATCGACAAGTGTGTATGAGAAAAACTGTACAGTTTGTTCGATTTTTCTCATACACACTTATCGATTTATCGTTGCAGTTTGAACTGTACCGACTAATCGTAACGATTTATCGTAAGGTGTGTAGCAGCCATTAGTTGTAAAGAATTTGACGCTTCGACTCTGCGCTAGTATAAATTGACCCTAAATGAGTATTAGTGGGCTTACTGATGACGCGATGCGACGCAATTCGACCGATTCCAACTACAAGTGAAAATCATCCTTACCACTACGACATAGGACATAAAACGTGCGGTTTTCTACAAACAAAACTCGCTCACCACAACGACGTAAGTCAATCGAACTGCATCATTTTATCGTAGTAGCAAGGACGATTAATGTGAATTTAATTAAATTTCTATTAAATTGTATTAAATCTTGTTTCTTCTAACCGTACAGACAGATGTGTTGCTGGGGAGTTTGTTCCGCCACTTCTTCTTCCCAGCCAAAACACTAGGAAGTGTCGAAGGGGGGGCGCTTTGGGGGACTGTCTTATGTAAAATTGACCTTCAAAAAGTGCTGATAAATCAGCCTAATTTGAATAAATAACTTTTGATTTTATTTATTTATTTATTAACAAAGGGACACCAACAGCTTCTGTATATAGATTATTAAATAGTTTACATAAGAGTACAAGGCTTATACAGTCGCCAATAATAGGTGAACCAACATTCACACACATAGGTGGTAACTTAAGCTAAAATCTAAATTAAAGTACTAAATAATGAGTGAAAATAAAGAGTGAAAATAAACTATAAATTTAAAATACAGAGTAAAAATTTTGATTTTTAATTAGTAGAAATTGCAAATCGCACGAATCCGCGTCATGGGGAAGCTCCCATAGTCGGCCTGGCCGCACTTTCTATCCTTTTGCGACCATTTCTGGGGACCAGTATCATCATTCAAATGTTGTTTTTTTTTTTATAAAACTAGCTGAACCCGCAAACGTTGTTTTGCCATATAAATTAAAAAAAAAAATAGATAGTAGCCGATTCTCAGACCTACTGAAAATGCATACCAAATTTCATAAAAATAGGTCAAGCCGTTTCAGAGGAGTACGGTAACTAACATTGTGACACGGAAATTTTATATAATAGGTACACTCGAGAGCAATGAATCCGGGTCACTTAAAGAATCCTAAAAATCTCGGAAACTTAAAATGCTAGGTTAATGCAATAAATTGTATTTAATAGACAATGTAATACTCCTTAAATGTAGGTATTAAAACTTCTTAGTTATTGTAAAGTTATATCATAAAAAATCAAATTTGAAAAAGGGCCACTTTCGAAGATGGAACTACGAAATTACAGCATTTGGTTTTGCTTTTGTTTGTAATCTGTCATTTATGTGGGTACATAAGCCATGTTGATAGTGCTCTATATTCATTATTCAAGCTGAAATTATGTCGCTTACGCCTGAAGAATGCACCAGAATACTTACAATGCTGGAAACCGGCCGGAGTCAGCGCGATACAGCCAGGACTGTCGGTGTGTCGCTGTCAACAGTACAAAGAGTTCTCCGACGTTACGAAGAAACTGGTTATAACCTACGCAGACCAGGAACGGGCAGAACCAGGTGTACCACAGCACGAGAAGACCGATACTTGGTGAACACCATGCTTCGAAATCGCTTTCTCACAAGAACTGAACTCACCAATCAGATTCGACGACTAGGAGGAAGTAACCCAAGTGCATGGACAATAAGACGTCGGCTTGCTGAATTTAACTTAAAACCCCTTAGACCTGCAAACGGCCCTAAACTGGAGCGTGGGCATCGTATTTCAAGACTAAGATATGCCCAGAGCCACGTAAATTGTAGTATTGAAGATTGGTCAAAAGTTATGTTCTCCGACGAATCAAAATTTATGCTCTACAAGCACGATGGAAGACACAGAGTGTATCGAAGACCAGGGGAAAGATTCAAGCAAGCATGCATCGAAGAAAAAGTAGCCTACGGTGGTGGGTCTGTACTTGTGTGGGCCGGAATTTCTTCTGAAAGTCGCACAGAGCTGGTGATCATAGAAAACGGCTCTTTAACTAGCGTAAGATATGTGGAAGAAATCCTCAATGATCACGTTGGTCCATTTATGGTCAATTTAGGTGAGGATGCTATATTTATGCATGACAATGCCCGACCTCATACAGGTAGGATTGTGAATGACTACCTTCAAGAGATGAACATTACTCGTATGGAGTGGCCAGCGCGCAGCCCGGATATCAACCCGATCGAGCATGCTTGGGACGAGCTAGGCAGATGCGTAAAACAACGAAACCCTCCCCCAATCACGCTTCGTGAGCTCAAAATTGCTCTCACAGAGGAATGGGAGAATATTCCCCAAAATCGTATAAGGAACTTGGTGTACAGCATGCCAAACCGCGTAAACGCAGTAATGGAAGCACGAGGAGGCAATACGAAGTATTAAAATTCAAGAAAATCGTAATGAAGTTCAAAAATTTCATGTTTCCTATTTTTGTTTTAAGGAGAGATCAGCAGTTTTTTTCTTTATGTAATTTTGTGTTAATAAAATGTATAGTGACTCATATTTTTTTTACTTTCATTTAAGGAGTATTACATTGTCTATTAAATACAATTTATTGCATTACCCTTTCATTTTTAGTTTCCGAGATTTTTAACATTCTTTAAGTGACCCGGATTCATTGCTCTCGAGTGTAATATAAGATGGCGTATCTCGTTATCGCGACGGATTAGTGTGGGTCGCGATGTCAATGTTGGTCGCGTGGCCATGCTAAGCGGGTTGGCAAAACATACTTAAAGTTTAAGGAAAAAGAGAAATACGTACTTGTATTACTAGTTTTCCCCCATCCAGTAATGGTGAGGGCCACTGTGGGATCAGCTTCGCTAGTCTCCAGACAAACTGCATTCAAGTTACTTGTGAAGCGCAAAGGTCTCTCCAATCTGAAATGAGAAGAAGCAACTGGATACGGATTTTTATAGACAAGTCAGTACTATGAACCGTATACAGAAAGGAAACTTTTTTTTTGTCATTCATCACCATCATCAGCCTGTAATGTTCCCACTGCTGGGACAGCCCACCTCTCTACGCGGGCCATAAACCACCAGGGGCGCTCAGTGCGGTTTCTTGGCGGATAGCTTGCGAGGGAAGCGATCCAGTGACGTTACTAGATGGCCTACCATGAACTCTTAACGCGATCCAGTTTAGGCTGTGGGAAAGAGATGGCGCTAGACGACTTGTATAGCTCTGTCTCTTTCGCACAGCCTAAACTGGATCGCGTTAAGAGCTCGTGGTAAGGCCTCAGGTGGCCTACCATGACGTCTTAAAGCGTGAGTCTTGAGGCTGTGGGAAAGAGACAGAGCTATACAAGTCGTCTAGCGCCATCTCGTTCACTGAGCAGAACCACTCACGTCATGGTAGGCCACCAAGTTGATATAGTTAGCGCATATCCATAGAAGACCGTATTAAGAATACTAACCGCACGAGACGAGGTTATGACCTTTAGTAAGTCCTCTCTTGGTGTCCTCTTGTCATCGTCCCCCCCTCCCCCGTACCCCAAAGGGGCCTCGGGAGGACTCATTAAAGCGGTCTACAGAACAGAATGTCCATTAGAAACCGTATTGGCTCAAAAAGTGCTTTCGATACGGATTATTGCTAAGAAACCCTTGAAAATGTTATGTAAAATTGATAATTAATACAAATTACGCATACAAAGTTATCATAGTCTGGTATGTTGAGAATGCAAAATAAGAATGTAGTAGAACGATAAGCGTCAAAATGTACTATATTATGTAGAAGTTTTAAGCCAGTAAATTTAATTCATAGATACAGATTATGAAGCCGATATTTCACAGAGTTTCGTTAAGAACAGAGATATGAAATGTAATGCAAATGCATGAAATGAAATAAAATTGAAGCTTTGCCTTGCTTTTATCAACAACAAGCTACCTGCATATTTTTTTTATTTATCTCAAAAGGAATAGGCAGCGTTTTCAGTGAAAGGTCCCAGGTGACTTGACTTTTTCCGTTTCCAACTATTATCGCGATATTTTAACCTATTTACACGAAACTTAACAAAAACTACACTTGCACTTTCACGAATTACTGTCTATTAATGAAAACATAAAAATCCGTATAGATTTTTTTGACTTTATCGCGAACAAACAGCCAGACTGAAGCGGCGGGGTTCTTTGTTTTACTTTATATGGAGATCACTCCATTCGCGGTACAGGAATATTGGCTTCTGCCTGCGACTTCCATTGCTCGAAGTTTCGGCTCCCGACCCACGGTTAGATTCCGGAGATTATCCGCTATTGCCGTACGGGGTAAAAATACATTATTTGTTCCATGCGGGTATCGAACGCGAGACACGCAGCTGTCACTGAACCGAGCCATATAATATGAAATGTTCCACAGAAACCTTACCTTAACAAAACCAAGTCATGGTATTTCTCCTTCCTGGTATATCTCGGGTTGGTTATGATCTCCGCTATTCTGACGTCAGTCTCCGGATTGAAATCCCGGCCGCCGATCTCTACAACTCCACCGCGAATAACGGACGGTTGAATCCTAAAATAAAATATTATTCTGTAAACTACTGAACTGATTTAGAAAATTCTTTCCCAGGAAAACGCTTCATTATTCTTAAGTCATCCAGGTCAGGTTATATTTTATGTCGCTTGTGTATTCATAAACATAAATACTAATGTTATATATTTTTTTATACGCAATAATGCCTGCGTCGCGTCTTCGCAAAGATATTTTTAAAGAAACGAAAAAAATCAGATTGCGAGCAGGGCTCGAACCTGCGTCTTCCGGATAGGTACTCCAGACGCCTTAACCAACTAGGCCATCGCAACCACTACTCACAAAGCTGAAATTTCTTGTTCCCTTGCTTTTTGAACGCTGTTTACACGTTGCGCCATCTATTGGTAGTGTTTCAAACTACTTACCTAGTACCTATCTAGGAGACGCAGGTTCGAGCCCTGCTCGCAATCTGATTTTTTTTCGTTTCTTTAAAAATATCTTTTTAAATACTAATGTTTACATAAGCATATCTGATCACGGGTGGAACTTTGAGCAGGGGCGTAGCTACCGCCGTATCAGCAGTTTCAATGTGTGCGTAATCAAAAATTAATAAAAACGATTTTATTTCAATTGCGAAATTTAAAAAAAAAAGTTATTAATAATGGCAATCTAAATTGTTTGTAAACATTTGATAAAGTTACAGATGGATATTTATTATGATAAATAAATATTTCTTTTAATTTTATGCATATTTTTTTTCTTTTGTGATTAAGTCTTCCTTTCATATGGGCCTAAACAATTTTTTATACGGGGCCCCGGCAAGGCTAGCGACGCTTCTGTCTTTGAGGTTAAGCCACACTTGCATAAATATGTAATAATTATTCTATTGTATTGCGCAATAGATAATAAAGCAGGTAATAAATAAATGTATGGAAATATTATGTTATAGATAGAGATACATAGAGTTCTTTTTAGACACCGTGGTTATTTTTTATCGTGGTAAAATCATCAAATGAGTCCTCCCACCCAGGGCGGAACGGGACTGCCAATACTCGTACTGACCAAAATCCACGATGTCTTTCAATAGCCTTTTACGATCCAAAGTGACGGTGACCTGTTACCTGATGAAACAGTCCCGTGATCTCGGTTTTATGCTAACCTAAGCAAGGTCAAAGTCAAGCAATTTTTCTTTACATGCGACAAATATAAGTGGTTCAATTTACCTGTCTAAAGTGTCAACGCAATGTGCAGCGCTTAGAACATAAGTCGGCGACAGCACCGAGCCGCCACAGTCAAACTCGTAGCCATTGCCTCGATCAAACCCCAGGGCAACCTGAAATAAAATAAAATAAAAAAACTTTGTTAATTTCGTTTCTTTCAATAGGCTAATTTTAAAAGTTGCTGACTATTGAAAAAAATTTATTCGGAAAGATAGATTATTATCAAAAAAAAATTTAACCGTATTTTTTCTATTGTTACGTTAGTCAAAATTAACGTAGATACTATGCTTCTAAAAATCAAAAACGTCTCTGGGTCGGTATAATTTTTCATTTATGAGTAAACTACCCTAAGATGCGACATGTAATTATTTTTAAATGTTATTAAAGCATTGCATAAGCATACCTAATATTTTGAACTAGAATCCGGGCTAGCAGATTGAAAATAAAATACAATCCATTTTCTAGTATGTAGGTGTATATGCATTATCTGAAGATGGAAGAATACAAAAATCGCTACATTAGTTTTCTCTTTCGACGCGCCCCGCTGTGGCCTGTGCCCCAAAACGCGTGAAGGGGCGGCGCGGCGCGGGCTGAAGCGTCCGTTTTCTGTTATTTCGGATAGCAACTGTGTAAAGCCAGCATACGAGTATGAAAACTATGTAAAAAAACGCGACTGCGTAAAAAAAAATACTCAAATAAAAACTAAAAAGAAAGAAACAAGCCCAGCAGTTTAGAATTCACTCATTCACACTCACAGTCGGGGGCCCCTTGGGAAGATTTGATTGGTATAATTTGAATGGGCCCCGACTGTGAGTGTGAATTATTGAATTCTAAACTACTGGGCTTGTTTCTTTCTTTTTAGTTTTCAAATAAAAACTAAAAAGAAAGAAACAAGCCCAGCAGTTTAGAATTCACTCATTCACACTCACAGTCGGGGGCCCCTTGGGAAGATTTGATTGGTATAATTTGAATGGGCCCCGACTGTGAGTGTGAATTATTGAATTCTAAACTACTGGGCTTGTTTCTTTCTTTTTAGTTTTTATTTAAGGACGCGTTTGCAATTGACACAAAATTATGCCTTTTTTCGGTACATTTTCTGACTAAACTGAATCAAATCGAATAAAACTAATAACGAATACAAACAGATTGGTTCTTTATCTTCCCATGATAGAGACGTTTTTCTTGAAAATGATAGTTTTAAATACTTTAAAAACGATCTGCCGTTGCCATGTTTACCATATCGTGTTGTGTTTAGGTACATTTTTTGTTATACAAATAACATATTTTAACATTCCTAAAACTATTGAAAGTAGGCAAATATAGTCTATTTTAAGTCTTAGAGAATATTTCTTTATTTTTCATTCAGAAATACACCAAACATAATTCCGCAAAACAGGAAGATATTGACAAATTTTCGTCAGAAATTATATTTTTTATCTATCAATATTTAATTAGAAAGTACTGAATAACTAAGGTTACTATGTTACCTTGCATCAAAAAAATAATTAGTTCATTTAAAAGTAAAATAATAGTGTAAACAATTATTATAATGCAATGACAAAATTCAATATAAAACCAAGACCAGTTTGTTCTTTGATTTAGACGGCGCGAGGCGCCTATTGAGGGAGGACGTATCGCTCGCAACCATTTTGACATTAGTCACGTAATCATTAAAATTAAAAATACTCGCCACCATTCATGACCTTTAGACGCGGCGCTAGTATCTTCGTCATAACATCAAATTGCATTTGAAAAATGTAGTAACTCGAATTTTCCGTAGGTCATGAATGGTGGCCAGGAATTTTCCCAATCGCAAAGAGTACAGCGTAACCAACCTTTCTTGATACAAATTAATATTTTGAATTATTTTAATTCTGATCTGATTGTAATGTAAATTTATCAATGTGTTGAATGCGGATATAACTGTATCTTATCCTATACTATTAAACGCGCATAAAAATAAATATATTTTACGGTTCTCGAAAATGACTCCGACGATTACGATGAAATTTGGAATAAGTATAAGGATTTATTGGGACGAAAAATCAATTTAGGTAAATATTCCATGTCTGGAAAAAATTGTTATTTCCGTATTTACACCCATAAAGATTTACACGAATGATTTATCTATACTCAGGGGGTAATCTCCGGAACTAATGAACCGATTTTAAAAATTGTCTCACTTGTCAACAGCTATATTATTATTAGAGTGCTATCCAAACTAATTATAAATGCGAAAGTAACTCTGTCTGTCTGTCTGTCTGTCTGTTACGCTTTCCCGCTTAAACCTCTCAACCGATTTTGATGAAATTTGGCACAGACAATCTTTAGACCCTGAGAAAGAACATAGGCTATCAAAACACCACGCGGGCGAAGCCGCGGGCGGAAGCTAGTAGGCTATAAATTATAAAGATATCATGTATATTTTACCGCCCAACGAAGTGGGCACGGGTCAGCTAGTGTTTTGTAATTTCGTCGCGCGAACCTGGCGTCTAAGTAACCTAATTTAAGGGTTGACTTCCATAGGGCACGCATGCCGCAATCGCGGCGGTTAGACCCCTCTTTTAGGAGTGACTGGATAGGCGTCACGGCGTCCTGCACTACCGCCTGATGCAGGTCGTCACCGGACACCGAAGTTTCGGGAGGTACCTGTGTGTGTTGATAAGGAAGGAAGAAATGCCTGGAGCATACGGTCCAGGTCTGCCCCGCTTGGTTAGAGCACCACCGTGTCCTCACGGCGGCGATACGCGGCAACCTCTCGCGTCCGGCATTGGTCGAGGCCATGATGCGGGGCGAGACGGTATGGGAAGCGGTTGCCCCCTTTTGCGAAGCAATCATACTAGCGAAGAAGGCGTGACGCGTAAGGGAGGAGGAGGACAGCTTCCACCATACAATGCCAAAAGCAACCAAAAAATAAAGAAAACCTGCAATATCACGGGTATAGTATTTCAATGATACCAGTACACAAATGCATGCAGGAGTTAACGATCATAAAAAAAAAGTCTTTTATGGTCCCAATCATTGAGAGCATACTGGAAAAGCACTTCATCAATGTTTGTTTTTTATTTATAAAGACTCATAAAATGCCTCCCCGTTAAACCACCACGCCAAACGACAATTCGCAATTTGCTTCCGTCGGTTGCAAGTGACTCTCACAATGTCGTCGGTCCACCTAGGAAGAAGCCTGTCTATGCTGCCGATTTTAGGGGTAGCTGGGTCGTAAGGTGGAGACTGTCCTCTCGCTCACGTGTCGCACCTCCTCCTTCGATAGCATGACTGTTTCGCAGAAGGAGGTGACTGCTTCCCAATCCGTCGCGCCTCACAGCATGGCCTCGAGCAATGAGTATTCTCGCGGACACAAACACTTAGAGATTTGTGTATCACTGCTACTAAGAGGTTTCAATCAATCGTAAATTCTAATTAGTTTCAAAGTTAGAGAATTTAATTAATTTCCATCTAGAGGCATTGGTTGTTTACCTGAACCCGAAAAGTGGTCGTAATTTATTTACCGTATAAGTTCGCACCGACATTATCAGAAGTAAAAAGATTGAAAATGATCTCGTCCATGCCCCAATTCGACTTGATTTATGTTTCTAGAGACATCTTATATAAATACTAGCTTCTGCCCGCGGTTTCACTCGCGTCAAATTAGGCGTTGGGCCCTATGGCCCCGTCCGCATTAGTTCCCTTAAGGAGCGCCTGGAACACGACGCGCCATGACTCAAGCCTAGACCTTGGTCAGACGGCGAGCTACCCATTGCTCCCCGTCCACAAGCGACTAGAATATGCCCTGCGATTTCCAAGGCCCAGGGTGTCTGCAGCGGTGGGTGGGAAAGAGGTAGAGGATGTCCATTCCCTCACACGTTCAGACTCTTCCCCATTCCCTTGCCTGCCGCCGAATCCCTCCCGAAACAACCGTGCCCGGAAGGACTTGCACCAGGTTGAAGGTGAGGACGCCGTAGCGCCTCTCCAACCACTCTTCGAAGAGGGATCTTACCGCCGCAATCATGACATGCCCTGTCCAGCCCGTCATTATTTTGATGTGGTAGTATTTTGATACTGTGATATCTCCTAAGATATTCATTCAAATGAAATGAA
The DNA here is from genome assembly GCA_954870645.1 of Agrotis clavis. NCBI lineage: Eukaryota > Metazoa > Arthropoda > Insecta > Lepidoptera > Noctuidae > Agrotis > Agrotis clavis. Next base: position 10,394,465 of record OX940934.1, read on the forward strand.
GTCAAGGGCAATTTTGTTCAAACTCAAACGCTTCTAATGAATAATGTGGATAAGGATCAATATCATGTTAAAAAATTGTCCTAAAAATAAAAATAGAATTTTTGGTGTGGATGGATAGCCCTTATCACTTAGAGGTATGAAAAATAAATAGTCGTTCTCAGACCTATTCCATATGCCTATAAAATTTCATGAAATCGGTCAAGCCGTTTCGGAAGAGTATGGTTACTAAAGCCGGGTCCAGACTGGTGTAGCCCGAATCTTACGATTACGTGTAATCTGCATGAAAAGTGTGGACGGCACACGAACTCAAAGCAAATTGAGAACGCGAATACTGCGTGCGCCTTTGTGTTCGCGCAAAAACCGACAGCCGATGGATCAGATGCGAGCGTTACATGTAATGCTGGCAGTGCCGTCAACACCTAGAATTCGCGTTACATTACACGGTGGATTCGCGTTACATTACACCAGTCTGGACCCGGCTTTACACTGTGATGGCGGCACCACATTAGTGCCGTAAACCCCCGTGACCAGGCGCGAACGACAATGTGGATGGTTTTCGCGGGGTTCACGCGCGTTCGTGCCTGTTCCCCGATCAGTTTCGGTATTGTGCCGAGAATTCACGGATTCAGTATCTAGTTATAAGTAGATATAATTGGCTACGCTACGCCACATACTAATAGACGGCACGGCGACGTCGAATACACAAGTGTGAATCTAACTGTCTTTGCATCAACACCTCTGTAGGCTTCATATACAACAGATAGATAAGTACCAAAATTTCTGCCAAGCTGCTGAATAAATTACCAAAAGGGCCAAAGCCTGCCCGGGATTGCGGGACTAACGAGTAATCATGGCCACGATGGTCCGTAATTTTTACTGTTCCACCTCAAAAAGATAGAACCGGGTGGATTTGGCTCCTTTTTCCGGAGAAACTCACGCCTTGGTCTTAGCAGCATTGATCCTGACTAGATTGGCGGCTCGGCATCGGCAAGTTCAAGCGCTGAACCGGCCATGTATTATACATTCGTCTGATATTTCTGAATAGGTCAATTATCCAACTGCGGCAAGAACGAAGTATTTTACAAATACATAACGTATTATCCATTCGTTACCTACTGAGAAAATAAACTAGTGTCTAGAAGCCACGGGATCTCACTCTGTTTAAATTTTCGTAAAAAACATTGCAAATGCTCTTGTAGTTTTCTTTCTGGTATACGAGGCATAGATGTTTCGTTAGTGTTTTGTTTTTATTCGTGGGGCAAATTGACAGAAACTGTGTTCTTTCATAATGTAAATACGTCCTTAAGTTAATTTTTTACGCAGTCGGGTTTTTTGTTTTTTAAATTATTTTTTATATTTTACTATTTTTAGTTTTTGTTAGAATTTATCAGTCCAAATTAAATTGAAACATATAAGTTGTATAATTATATTTTGGTAAACCATTTGTAAAATCCTCTATTTTGATACCCCACTTGATTGAATGTGAGAGATTAAAAAAAAAAAATTAATTCGGAAACCCTTTGCACGCGAGTTCCGACTCGCACTTGGCCAGTTTTATGTACCCAGTGACACTCTCACGTTTAAAAGACGAATCTAACGACACCTCTCAAGTTAAAATCCATCAAGCCGTTTAGGCTGCAGAGCGTGCCAAAGAAATATACCCACATTTTTTTTAACATAGATTTTGGGAAATATTTTTTTGTTTCTATTAGGGTCAGTACACACCAAGACGGTACGCTACGTTACTGGAAACGTCCATCTTTTGGTGTAGTAAATAATGTTAGATTTTGAGTCGCGTCTCGGTGTGTATTGGCCCCAATGATATAAAGAAAGATAGCCATGTTCATACTTAATGGCGTTCAGATATCGTTGCGTTGTTATTATAGTAATTTAAAACTACGACAGCGATAGATAGTGCGAAACGTATTAAGAAAGAAAGAGATAGCAGATAGCAAAGAGCAACAATTGTCTTACTTTATCCTCAACAATTTGTGCGTGCTAGTGCGATATCTACCTCTTTTTATTTATAATATCATTGATTGGCCCTTAGTAGCAGTAGATCTTCTCAAGTATTACCGTCCGAATTACCGTCCTGGCTAAACATTACACTAAAGTAAATTAATCTTAGAGGGCCATAGCTTGCCGAGATCGCGGGACTGCCTCATCAGGTAACCATAAAGGGCTATTGAAGAATCACCGTGGATTTTAGTCAGTACAAGTCTGACAGTCCCTCCCGTCCTACCCTAGGTGGGAGGATTCATTTGACGATTATACCACAAAAAATACTAAATTAGCCAGCGATACACAATCCAGATTACCGTAAAGTTTGCTACGCTGGAAGCGACGCTGGTCTTGTAATTGAAAACACAGTAACTACGAAAGTGCCATTTTGTAAAAAACTCCTTATTACTCGTACAATAACCATACGAGTACAGCTTGACCAGAACGGATTGAAACGGAACTAATCTTTTTGTTTATGACAACGTTTTAAAATCTTTGATATTTGATGTAAACAAAGACCTCAGGTTTGTTAGATTTATTATTGTGCCATAATTCTAACGTAATAAGTGAAAAAAAAAAAACATTCAAAGTGCTGGAGAGAGTGGCGACTTCCGGTTTTCTACAGTTTTTTTCAAAGCTGTACAAAGCTTAACACAGTTACCTACTTGAGTTACTGTGTTTTCCATTACGACGGTAGGACGTGCGTCAAGTATGACTATCAGTGTGCATAAACCGTCAAGTTTACCGTACACGACACCCAGTAAAATAAAAAAAAATGCATAAAATTTCACTCGCATACGATGATGTCACAGGCAAAATAAACACGACAAATACGAACAAACATGATTTATCCATTATGACCTCAACCGCTGTTATCTCATTTATTTATTTTTTATTTGAGATATTGTGTTTGCTCTTGACTCCAAGTCAAAGGTGACACAGACAAAGTCTACGATGGAGCGAGCTTACTCACAAGAAGCATTCTTACATTGTTGACGACGAAATTCGAATTCGTGGTTTGACCACAAGAAAGTCTAACCGGCTATGTATAAAGAACGATAAACAACGAATTCACCTCAAAAAAAAAATAAAAAAATAACCGAATTAAGAAAAAACAACCACAATAGCTTTTTTTTTCGTAAGTCTTCCGAAAGAAAAGTAATACCTATACTTTTTGTGGTTGTTTTTGAAATCTTTTAAAGTTTTCTATTTTACTATGTTTTATTTTTAGTTTTATATTAAACCCAAATTCATGTAATATACATAATTTCCTTACATGTGCACTAGTAGTGCCAAGTAAACAATAAGCGAAAATGCTCATGAAATGAAAACTACTGAATCAACCTGAATTAAATTTTTACGGGACAAAATGCTAAGTATACTGCATCGGACCAGAAACCACGGAGTAATCGGCGTAAATACATAAAAAATACCGACCGAATTGAGAAACTCCTATTTATGTATAATTTGTGCAAGTGTGATATGCATCGCTTCTCGTACTCACATTGTACTCATACTTACATTGCAAACCAAGTTTATTAAACAACAACATGCCAGTACAAAATGACTCGCGCTCTATCTTAAACGTGAACTCTGACATAGAGAAGATAATAATAAAAAGATGAATATAACTGAGAAATGTTAGCGACAATATTACAGTTCGCCGACTGCAATGCTTGGTTAACAAGAAATAATTTTCATATTTCTGAAAGATTTATTATTCCATACTTATTAACTAAGTAAGAAAGTGAGTCTATCTGTTCCGGTTTCACGCTGAAATCGCTGAACCGATTTTGAGATCTTGCAGATTAGGGGTCCCGACTCCCGAGGTCCCGTAAAGCGTGTTAGGGTCAGTACACACCCAAACGCGACGCGTACGTTACACGGCGATATTGGAAATCTTCACCTTTTCTTGTTGTGGCGAGCGAAGCCGCTGGGAAAACGCCGCTAAGGCTGCGTTTCCACTGAAGCGGAGCTGGGCGGAGAGGAGCGGAGAAGAGTGGTGAAAAGTGGTCAGTGTTTCCACTGAAGCGGAGCTGGGCGGAGAGGAGCGGTGAAAAGTGGAAAGTCCACTCCACTCCACTCCGCTTCAGTGAAGGCTGAGGCGGAGCGGAGCAGAGCGGAGACGAGCGGTGCCGCGATTTACCAATCACATGGCTTGAATACACATGTGTCACATGGCCAGCCATGTGCATCAGCCGTGTGATTGGTGAATCGCGGCACAGCTCGTCTCCGCTCCGCATCAGTGTAATCGCAGCGGAGCGGAGTGGAGTGGAATGGAGCGGAGCAGAGCATACTTTTAGAATCGCGCATTTAATTGATAAAAAACTTACTGTCTTCTAAACCAGTGTCTCTTATTATAATTGCCCAAGCTGCATCTTTGGTTTCATTGCATTTGTAGGTAGTCAGTCGCGTATCCCATAAAAAAGGAAATTGTCTAACATTTTCAATGAACTTCTCATCCATTTTGATATGTATGCACCTAATGACGTAACGATGATAACTGAGGCACTGCGCGCGAGTCACGCACCGCTCCGCTCCTTACGGCCCCGCTATCCTCCGTACAGCACCACCCCGCTATCCTCCGCACAGCACCGCCCCCCTGTCCTCCGCTCTGCACCCCAATGCTCGTTGTCCTCTGCACCGCATCGCCTCGCTGTATATTTTTATTATGAATATCCGCTCAGCTCTGCTCCACTTCGCTCGTGCTGTTTCCATTGAAGCGGAGCGGAGATTTCGAGCATGGAGATTGGTCAATTCGTGCACCGCTAAGCTCCTCTCCGCCCAGCTCCGCTTCAGTGGAAACGCAGCCTAATAGTTAATAAAGCTAGATTTAATATAAATACACTTCTGGACACGAATGTACCTCTCAGCATTTAATGTTGGCAGCCGTGGTCCTGTAACAACCTCAAGTTGAGTTTCGCCGCTCGCGGATATACCGCCCCAGACAGTCCATGAGCCACCGCCATAAGCAACCATGTGCATCTGGACTGAGAGCCCGTTTTTTTTTTATTGTTGGATCAACTTGAAACTTACAGGGGTTTTACTTAAAAATAGTAAAAATTCAATGCCGCAAAGCATAAATTTCTTAAACGTGAAACAAAGCTGTTATGGGCAAATATCTATGGCCCTCAGTTCAGACGCTCGCTAAAAACGGCTTAACATAAATCTCAGAAAGTACTACCCCTGTGATAATAATTTTTATTTTATATTTTAATAAAGAATTTCTTAAAGATTTTAAGAAATTTTCAAATTCCTAGAATATGGCATTACTGATTTATAGCAGTTTTACTTAGGGCTCTCAGTCCAGACGTTTATGAACTGAGAGCCCCACTGAAACATAGCTTTAAATGAAGAAATACATACATTTGCTTCTTTAACCATAAAGTTAAACACCCCAATGAATTTCTTAAAAAGAAATAACGACATAGGAAGTAACTGTTGAAAGGTAAATTACAATTGAATTTTCGGATACCGTCTGAACTGAGAGCCCTTATATTTTCGGTTTTATCGGCTATTTGCGGGCTCCGAGTTTGAAATAAATTAGCTGAAAAGTTTTAAGAAATTTTTAAGTAAAACTTAACATACGGCTTTTTCTTCTAAATGCTATACTTACCGAGAAAAACCATTTTTTAATTTTTCAATCGAACAATTTTTGTAAGGTAACCATGATTCAAAAATCTCAAACGTCAGTAAGTTTCAAAGATGGCAGCACATGTGTGGTTGCGTTTGGAAATTTAATCTTCATAAAATTATGTGTGACGTCTTAGTGCTCGCCCGCGGCGATGATGCAGCGCGGCGCCCGCCGTACTACGTCGCGCTGCGTTGCGAAAGGTGTATCTTTTGTTTTTTATTATAGACTTACATTTTTAATAACTCTATTGAAATGTGCGCGCAGCGTCACGTCTCGGTCTAAGCTGATAATATTGAATGTATGAAATCGCCGCTCGTGGCCACACTGAAGTGACTAAGGCGGGCCTAGCTCGATGGCTACAAGCGATTTTGCAAGCCTAGGTGTTGCTCGGGCACGCCGCAATTGCGGCGGTAAGACCCCTCTTTGAGGAGTGGCTGGAGAGAAGTCATGGCGTCCTGACCTACCGCTTGACGCAGGTCCTCACCGGACACGGAAGTTTCGGGAGGTACCTGTGTCTGATGCGAAAGGAGGAGACGCCTGGGTGTCACCACTGCGAAGATCGCCCGGAGGACACGGTGGAGCATACGGTGCAAGACTGCCCAGCTTGGGCGGAGCACCGACGTGTCCTCACGGCTGCGATAGGCGGAGACCTCTCGCGCTCAGCATTGGTCGCGGCCATGCTGCGGGGCGAGACGGAGTGGGAAGCGGTCTGCTCCTTCTGCGAGGCAGTAATGCTCGTGAAGGAGGAGGCGGGCCGCGAGCGAGAGAGGACAGCGTCCTCCCTCCGCCCCAGCCGCAGTGGTAGACGCCCACGGCGACGGACGTCGCTTGATGATCTCCGGCCACCGTAGGCGCGGGCATGCGGGCAGCGAGTAAAGGCAACTCGCTGCCCGACCAAGGACCATGGCCGGGTCAACGGCGCGTTGTGTCCCACGCGCGCCTCAAAGAGCGTCAGCATTATGACGGGGCCCCCCTCTCAGAGGGCCAAACCCTGCCGGGGTCGCGGGATTATTCCCTTACCGTGACCCCGGAACATAACAGGCTATGAAGGACACCGTGGATTTTAGTCAGTAGAAGTCTGACAGTCCCTCCCGCCCTGCCCGGGGTTGGAGGACTCATTTAAGGATTTTACCACGCTAAAAAAAAAAAAAAAAAAAGCCGGGGGGGTGGCAGGAGTATCAAACCATTTCGGTCTTAGTTAAAATTAATAAATGTATTATTTTTTCAAAGTTTCTATTTATTTTTCAAAGTAGGCTGATAGGCCTTTCAAACTGCCCAATATTCGCCACTTATTTACAGTACAAATAAGTAGTTGCTCTGCTGCTGCGGAGCAAACTTCCCAGGAACACATTAGTCTGTTTTTGGTTAGAAAAACCTGAATTTATACAGCGCCGTGAATTAGAGCGATCCCTCGCTTCCTGTTTCGAAAATCTTTGAATCCAGTTTGCTTACTATTCAAAAATAAAGGAATGTTTCCTTTGAGTAAAATTTTCTATCTGCAGTATTAAGGGTACTTTCCCTCCAGGTGGCATTACAAAATTCCACCCTGTAGATATATAAGACGTACATAAGTATATTACTCCGGTCCGAAATAAATAATTGATAATAATAAAAGCCTGCCGGAGTCGCGGGACTGTCTTATCAGGTAACCGTGGACCCGGAACGTAAAGGGATATTGAAGGACACCGTGGATTTTTGTCAATACAAGTCTGAAACAGACTTTTGAGATTTTTAAATCATGGTTACCCTACAAAACTTGTTCGCATGAAAAACTAAAAAATGGTTTTTCTCGTAAAGAACAGCATTTTGAAGAAACAACCGTATGTTAAGTTTTACTTAAAAATTTCTTAAAACTTTTCAGCTAATTTATTTCAAACTCGGAGCCCGCAAATAGCCGATAAAACCGAAAATATAAGGGCTCTCAGTTCAGACGTTATCCGAAAATTCAATTGTAATTTACCTTTCAACAGTTACTTCCTATGTCGTTATTTCTTTTTAAGAAATTCATTGGGGTGTTTAACTTTATGGTAAAAGAAGCAAATGTATGTATTTCTTCATTTAAAGTTATGTTTCAGTGGGGCTCTCAGTTCATAAACGTCTGGACTGAGAGCCCTAAGTAAAACTGCTATAAATCAGTAATGCCATATTCTAGGAATTTGAAAATTTCTTAAAATCTTTAAGAAATTCTTTATTAAAATATAAAATAAAAATTATTATCACAGGGGTAGTACTTTCTGAGATTTATGTTAAGCCGTTTTTAGCGAGCGTCTGAACTGAGGGCCATAGATATTTGCCCATAACAGCTTTGTTTCACGTTTAAGAAATTTATGCTTTGCGGCATTGAATTTTTACTATTTTTAAGTAAAACCCCTGTAAGTTTCAAGTTGATCCAACAATAAAAAAAAAACGGGCTCTCAGTCCAGATGCACATTAAGCAACCCTCTCTTCAAAGCAGCATTGTGCGAAACGCTCTCCCTTACGTCGGTAGACCTTTTTCCTTCCATCATTGCCATGTAACGCAATTTTAGACTCATCAGAAAAGAGTACACGGCTTCGATCTTGCTGTGTCCAATTTAAATGACTGCGTGCGAAATGAAGGCGCGCTGTTCGGTGGGCTCGCGTTAGTTTGGGCCCATTAGCTGGCTTGTGTGGTACGATATCGCGTTCTTTTAACCTTCACCGAACAGTTCGAGCGCTCACAGATACTCCGTGGAAGTCGCGAAGTTGGTTTGGTATCTCAATGGAGGTAAGGTGACGATTTCTCAAGCTGGTCGTCACGATGAATCGATCCTGCCTTTCAGTTGTGACCCGAGATCGTGACCTTCCTTGGCGACGAACAAAGCCGCCAGTCTCTAGGTACCTCCGATAAACATTTCGGACCGCAGATCGACTTAAATTAAGTTGAGCACTCACGTTTCTTTGGCTGTGTCCGGCCTGAATAAGTGCCACAGCTTGGGCGGCGACTTCAGGTGAAGTATCCATAGATTATTGATAGAACCTCACCTTAATGTTAAGAATAAGTAATGTTTGTTGCAAAACCAAAGATATCAATCACTTTTTCATGAATTAAATCCAAGTAAACCAATAAAACCAAGTTTTCTTAGTATTCGATTGTTTGATATCAACAAACAGTCTCCAAAATAATTGTCTTTTGTTTCTTTAAATTCTGTGTTCGAAATTCAAAAAAAGACTATTGAATGAAATTGTGAATGTGCCAGGTTCAAAACTGCATAAAAACTTTTTGCTCGACCTAATATAAAATTTTAGCTAGGACCAAACGAAACTGAAAATACAAGGTGGGCCAATAGATGTGTCCAGACGTGTAGTACGGCTTCCGAAATAGAAGTCTAATTAAAAGACAAACGTTTAATCAATATGGTAGCAGAACATCGCTTTTGAATACTGCTTAGTGTATACATACTATTGCTCGTGACTGTACACACGGCTACACATCAAGCTATACAAAACCAGTTTATCGTGGTCTCGCTTTGTATGATCATTCCGCGGATACAACGATCAGCTTATTTTGTATAGCTTGAGGTGTAGCCGTGTGTAGGTACACAAATGTGTGCGCAGTCGCAGGTACACTCTCTGTTCCTTCACTGTCAAACTCTCATAAACCGATGGAAAGGCAATCCGATGCGACTGGAGAGAGATCAGGCGCGGGACCAACGGCATAACGTGCTTTCCGAGACACGAGGGTATCTTACTGACAGACAACCTCACGAGGGTATCTTACTGACAGACGGCCTCACGAGGGTATCTTACTGACAGACGACCTCACGAGGGTATCTTACTGACAGACAACGTTTCGAGGGTATCTTACTGACAGACAACGTCACGAGGGTATCTTACTGACAGACAACGTCACGAGGGTATCTTACTGACAGACAACCTCCAAACTCCGGGCCACTACTGCGAAATTGTAATAAAAAAACCCATTAGCACTTTCTGCCTGACCCGGCAATCGAACCCAAGACCAAAAGACCGAAGACCGACGGGACAGTAGTAACGATAATGTGTAGTTAGACAATACAAGGAAAATAATTTTCAACTAATTAAATATGTCATTAACACTACTGACGCCTTATTAAAAGAACAGAGTAACGTCATTTGAAATGAGTTCACAAAATCGATTTGTCATTTAAAAAACCCGAAAGCAATGTTGATGCTTGCATACTTACCTGTTATTCGCTAGTTATTTTATAAAAATACAAGAAACTCGAGTGGAAACTGGATTTACATCACTGTGAAATAAAAACGTTTCAACAAGACACAGATTAAAAAAAAAACGATAACCTCCTTTGCAGGAACAAAATAGGTTGATGAGATGAATAATTACAAAAATCATCAATCATTAGGTATAAGGAAAAAATATGCCTTACCATATGTGGAAATTCCCCAAGTGAAGCTGCTTCACCTCCCAAAATATTCAAGTTCAGAGGAGGTAAGCTTCCTGCCAGTATTTTTTGACATTCTGAAATATTTAAGAGTGTAAGTGTCGCGTCAGCAGCATATACAGTAGCCACTGGACAAGTCTCCATGCAATGGATTCCAGAGGTTGGAAGACATTGGGTACGGTTAGCCGATACAAAATCTGAGCAGAAATCTAAAATGCTGAACAGCATTCAGCCTATGCTGACTAAATTATCGGCTGAAACCATGCTGAGTTCAGACGAGAGTGAAGCATTTTGACAGCTGTCTCAGCCTATGCCACTCAGCATTCGCCATTTTTCTTTAAGTGCTGCTCAGATATTGTATAACCGTACCCGTTGTTGTTGTCCGGAGGGCTTTGTTTTTTTAGCGCGGTAAAATCATCATATAGGTCCCCAGGGCAGGGTAGGAAGGACTGTCAAAGTTATACTGACTAAAATCCACGGTGTCCTTCAATAGCCCTTTACGTTCCGGGGTCACGGTAATTCGTTAGCCCCGGCAGGTTTTGGCCCTCTAAAAGGGGGCCCCCTCATTGTGCTGACATTATTTGAGGCGCGGGTGGAACACAACGCGCCATCGGTAGGCTTGGTAAGACGTTCCGAGGAAACTACTTGGGCAACGGTATGAGGCCATTGGCCAGAAATAATGGAAAGTAGTAAATAAAAAATAAATGTAAATGCGATCAAAACATTTGCTTGTTAGAAATACTATTTGCAAATGAGACGCACTATTTATATATTATACAAGCTACCATATATCCAATGTTCCATATCAATGTAAGTGTTGTTTAATGTTTTATTTTCAGTTACATTTATTTTTTCACTAGCTGTTGCCAGCGGTTTCACTTGCTACAACTCGCAAATTATCCCATGGGAAAATCGGGATAAAAACTATCCTGTGTGTTAATTCTGATTATAAACTATCTGTGTAAGTACTATAATTTCATCCAAATCTATTCAATAAATGTGTGAAAGAGTAACAAACATCCATCCGAAGAAACTTTCATGTTTATTAGTACCTATTATTTTTCTGAAGGCTTGTATCAAGCCTTAGATGCAAAAATATAATGAACTAATAAAATACTCACCTCTGTCAGCAATTCTCTCTGTTCTCATCCTAGAGTCTTCGTTTCCTAAAATAATTTAATAGTTCAGTAAGCGCTACTGTATGCTGAAGTCACATGACTCACATGACTGAAGTCATTTTGACGCAGCACTAGTGATATGTCATTAGGTACATCTAAATGCATTAAAAAAATGTAGTATCACAAATTCTCCGCAGGACTTGAGTGGTGGTACAGACTATCACTACTTCAAAATGTCAATAGTAAAATATTTTCTTACCAAACTTATTACTAGCATCACTAGAACGAGGGCAACAGACCACTTCTTCAGCTCCTTCAAAACCACATCTTTCAAATTGATGAAACTTCTTTTTTCTTATTTCTCTGAAATTATGAAAAATAGAACACCTATGCTAATACCACATTTAATTAAAAATACAGTAAATTCTTTTTATACCATTCCCACTTTAAAAAGTTACTTTTTCTCACTGAAAACAGTGAGTAAAAAGCTCTTTTTCACCTCACCCGCTCGGAAAGATTCTATTTCTCATTCAAAATCTGAGCGCAAAACTCCATTTTGTGCTCTAGAGCACAAAGTGTTGTTTAAAATTCGAACACGTCTTGTATTCAATTGTTTTCTACTTTTCTACACTGGCAGGCGAGCCGCCCCCACTGCATTTCCTCGCTGTGTGAGGTGAAAAGTTGTGTGTTGCACTCGGCAGCAAAGTTTTTCTGCGTCTCGTACCTTTGAAAACTTCGCATCGCTCAGGATTCTATATTTGAACCGCTCGTTTCTCTCGCGGTTCAATCTTAGAATCCATCGCTCGCTCAGTTTTCAATTCAAGTACTCGCGCCAAAAATCAACTTTGCAGCCTTGCATAACAAATAACTATTTCATCCCACCTATTCGAAAAGGACGACTTGGTTCGCCTTTAAGTGCGCCCAAAAGTGGTGTTTTCTATAGGGAACTTTTAGCGGGCAAGTAATGAGTTTTTAATCCTCTTTATAAGTGCGCCGCAAATAACTTTGACGCGCACTTTTCATAGGAAACTTTTAGCGGGCAGTAATGAGTTTTTATTCCTCTTTATAAGTGCGCCGCAATAGTTATTTGTTATGCAAGGCTGCAAAGTTGATTTTTGGCGCGAGTACTTGAATTGAAAACTGAGCGAGCGAAGGATTCTAAGATTAACCGCGAGAGAAACGAGCGGTTCAAATATAGAATCCTGAGCGATGCGAAGTTTTCAAAGGTACGAGACGCAGAAAAACTTTGCTGCCGAGTGCAACACACAACTTTTCACCTCACACAGCGAGGAAATGTAGTGGGGGCGGCTCGCCTGCCAGTGTAGAAAAGTAGAAAACAATTGAATACAAGACGTGTTCGAATTTTAAACAACACTTTGTGCTCTAGAGCAAAAAATGGAGTTTTGCGCTCAGATTTTGAATGAGAAATAGAATCTTTCCGAGCGGGTGAGGTGAAAATAACATTCCCGCGCACTTTTTGAATTTGGAACATCTTAGTGTTCAGCGCCAAAGAAATCGAACGCAAATATTGTTTGAACAAACACTGGCTGGTACGACGGCCCATAGTCACGCCGTCGCTGGCTGGAAAAAAAGTGCATCCATGCCACTGTCGCCGCGCCCATCTACATCCAAACAACGAGATTCACCGTCATATTTTCCTCAATATGACCTAGATAAAAAAAAAAACTACAAAAATCTCTATTCCTAATAAAGCTGTAACAATAATTTTTTTAATTGCGAAAACGTCTCAAATGTAAATATAAGTTTTTAGTTGTTATAATATTAGATACTATTTAATTTCAATTTCAATAAAATATGAGGCGCTTTTTACTTTTTCATAGTGGGTGATGAAAAGTAGAGTGTATCACTCGGGCGCAAAATATATTTTTGGCTCGGGCGACGTACTTTGAATCCCTCGCTACGTTCAGGATTCTACTAAAGAATCCTTCGCTACGCTCAGGATTCTACTGTAGAATCCCTCACTTCGCTCTGGATTCAAAAAGCGCCCTCGCCGTAAAAATATAACTTTGCTCCCTTGTCATACAATCTACTATTATACTACACCTGCTTGGAAAGTACCTACCTTGATACTTTATCACGGTAGAAAGTACGTCATTGCATATCGAACAAATATGCGGGGAGAAAACGCATCTGAGCGGGAGAGAAAAGTGTATGAAAATCCATTTCTTACGTGGTTTTTCTTTTTTAATTTTGGGTAAGACTGCGCCGGTAGCCTAAATATCAAAAGCCAAAAAGTTTTTACAGTGAGTTTTTATCTCCAAGTTCGCAAAATGACACTGGCCACTAGCTGTGTGTTGGATGGTGTCGGGCTGGCAGTGCGACCCTGCGGCGGCAGGATAAACAATTTGAAAAAAGAACATGTGAAAATTGCAGACGCCATTGGTGCCATTTTCAATTTGTGTGTTGTTTGAGGATTCAGTTTTCGTAGAAAGTAAAATAAAACTATCAAAATGATAAGTAGTGATAGTGATGATGAAGATTTTTTAACTCCGCCGCAGTTGAAGGAAACAGCAAAAATACTGATTGATAACCTTTTACCACAAGTGTTACATTAAGCTTCACTAACTGCAACTATTTCAATATAAAGAAGAATGCCAAAAAAAAACCCAGAGTCGATTAAAATAATTTATGAACAACAAAATAGACCTTAAGTTAGAGGACATGAATAAGCTATTCGTTTCGCATAAAACCATAACCAAACAGGCCACCAGCATATACAGGGTGAAAATTTTTCAACTGGGCGTGGATGGCTATATCCGAAACTATGAGGAATATCAAAAAACGTTGAAAGGAGTCTCGAGCCCAATTTTAAAGAAAACTAGAACTGCGTCATTAGATTTAGAAAAATCAATAATACTGGCCAGGAATCGAACCCGCCAATTTTGGAAAAAAAAACACACCCTGTATTATTACACCATTCGATAGTGTTGCTAATAAGGATCAAATTCTGGGAAGTAATCATATACGTACTCTTGATGTTATTTATATTTGTTATTTTTGTTGTAAATGTTTATCTACTTGTTTCATATTTTGGTTAATTAACGTTTAATGTTCTCCTTTTGTTATTTTTTATTAAATGTTTAAGAGGCCTTTTACCCATTTGCGCGTAGAACTAAAATTATGATCGTCTAATTTACCATATTAAGTAATACTCCAACATTTTTGAATACCTGCAAAAGAAAGACCAGTCTTTCGTGTTGTAATTATACGTAACATATTTCAAAAAACTCTTTTATTAACTTTGTGGTAATTAATCTCCGACAAGTAGTTTACTGAAAAATCAACGCAGAGTCGATTTGCGACTCCTATATCTACCATTACCATTCGTAATTTTAACCAAAAAAAATACACAAATCATCAGACATACGTTTTTGTCGTAAAACTACGTAGTAGAATTTATATTTTTAATAACACAAATTGGTAAAAAAATAAATTCTGAGGTCAATTTTTACGTTTTATATCGCTGTTTTATCGCCATTTTTGGTTCGAACAAAGCGTAATTACATTAAAAAAACTATGTAAATATAAACTATGTTTACAGACTAAACTAATTTCTAAATTTCATTAAAATCCCTTCATGTAATTAAACATACTATCGTTTTTAAAATCACTCTAAACTAGTATAAATTACGAAACATAACCGGGCTGCAATCAGTACGGCTCCAGCGCCCGTCGACGTAGGACCTGTGTCACTTTTTTCCTCGTCCTGATTATAGAGCGTACGTATCGTGAACGGAATATTATACTGCGACTGCCACATTTTGATTCTCTCCATATTTTTTTTCATAAGGTACGATTTTCGTTACTTTATCAAACTAAAGTATTATTATAATTATAATAGTAGTTTGTAGAATTTGTGCATTAATTAGCCATCCGTTTTTGTTTTATTAGTTTTTGCAATAGGGCGCAAGAGTGGTGAGAAATCCAATATGGCGGCCTCCCCGAGATCGCGGTCGGGCTGTTTGAAATCCACCCCCATGATATGGGTATCAAATTAAAGGGTTTGCTGTCAGGAATATGAAAAAAATAGTCACGTGTCTTAAATCCAACATGGCGGACATCCAAGATGGCGGATTGCCTATTTAAAATGCATCCCCATGATATGGGTATCAAATGAAAGGGTTTGCTGTCAGGAATATGATAAAAATAGTCACGTACCTGAAATCCAGCATGGCGGACATCCAAGATGGCGGATTGGCTATTTGAAATGCATCTCCATGATATGGGTATCAAATGAAAGGGTTGCTGTCAGTAATATGAAAAAAATAGTCACGTGTCTTAAATCCAACATGGCGGACATCCAAGATGGCGGATTGGCTATTTGAAAGGTACCCCCATGATATGGGTATTAAATGAAAGGGTTTGCTGTCAGGAATACGAAAAAAATAGTCACGTGTCTTAAATCCAACATGGCGGACATCCAAGATGGCGGATTAGCTGTTTGAAATGCACCCCCATGATATGGGTATCAAATGAAAGGGTTTGCTGTCAGAAATATGAAAAACCCACGTTTTTAATTTTCTTTAAAAAAATGAAAATAACCCTACGGGGCTGAGAGAGGGGCCTGGGATATATTTACATGACGTGTATAGATCGTGGTTGTAACTTGCAAAGATACGCTCCCACGCTTTGAGTGGCTCTTGTCTGCCCCGTAGCACAGTAAAAATATGGATGGTCCGGAAATTACGTACTAACGTTCGAAACGGTGCACTCACACAAACACGCGCATCTACGAGGCTTCTAAGCGGACATCGCAGTGCTGTCAGTTCTGAGTGCCGCGTAAAGACGAGTTGCGTTTATTTATGTTACGTATATGGCTGTTTGAACTCGGCTTCATCATAACCGGAGATTTTGTTTTTTATACTCCCTGCTTATTTTGAAGGTAAGAATGATTTTTATCAATATCGAATTCTATATCCGCGTGACCGTTTAATAAATTCGTAAGTAAATAATTTGTAAAAAAAACCAACGTGGTTTCTGCTACAATTTCTCATAATAGGCGTCTTTTTATAGTTTTCGTCTTCGAGGGTTTTGAATCCGATAGTGCTGTCAAAATGTAAATCCAAGATGGCGGCTGCAAAAAATATCGAGGTTTTCGTCATGGGTGTCGTTTTCATGGTTTTCGAGGGTGTTGAAACCGATGTTGCAGTCAAAATGCAAATCCAAGATGGCGGCTGCATAAATTATCGAGGTTTTCGTCATGGGTGTCGTTTTCATGGTTTTCGAGGGTGTTGAAACCGATGTTGCAGTCAAAATGCAAATCCAAGATGGCGGCTGCATAAATTATCGAGGTTTTCGTCATGGGTGTCGTTTTCATAGTTTTCGAGGGTGTTGAAACCGATGGTGCAGTCAAAATGTATATCCAAGATGGCGGCTGCATAAATTATCGAAGTTTTCGTCATGGGTGTCGTTTACATGGTTTTCGAGGGTGTTGAAGCCGATGGTGCAGTGGAAATGTAAATCCAAGATGGCGGCTGCAAAAAATATCGAGGTTTTCGTCATGGGTGTCGTTTTCATGGTTTTCGAAGGTGTTGAAGCCGATGGTGCAGTCAAAATGTAAATCCAAGATGGCGGCTGCAAAAATATCGAGGTTTTCGTCATGGGTGTCGTTTTCATGGTTTTCGAGGGTGTTGAAACCGATGTTGCAGTCAAAATGCAAATCCAAGATGGCGGCTGCATAAATTATCGAGGTTTTCGTCATGGGTGTCGTTTTTATAGTTTTCGAGGGTGTTGAAACCGATGGTGCAGTCAAAATGTATATCCAAGATGGCGGCTGCCAAAATTATCGAGGTTTTCATCATGGATGTCGTTTTCATGGTTTTTGAGGGTGTTGAAACCGATATTGCTATCAAAATAGAAATCCCAGATGTCAAATAACGAAAATCACATGAAAATAACATGAATAAGATAAATATTAAGTATTGAAAAGTAATTTGCGCAAAGTATTTTTCGTTAAACACAATTGCAGTTACAATATGGTGCCAAGGTCATCTTATACTTAGTTAAAACGCATAGTAAGGTGCGCAGCCACCGGGTTCATCAAGCATCAGCGCCACATAATTATGTTCCATTCTCCGCGCTCGTGACAACCCTAAGGCTGCAGTTGAGAGCGTAGGTATTTATTTCTACAATTAGGCCTTGTTTCCATACTATCCATATTTTGACTGCACCATCGGTTTCAACACCCTCGGAAACCATGAAAACGACACCCATGACGAAAACCTCGATATTTTTGCAACCGCCATCTTGGATTTACATTTTGACTGCACCATCGGTTTCAACACCCTCGAAAACCATGAAAACGACACCCATGACGAAAACCTCGATAATTTATGCAGCCGCCATCTTGGATTTTCATTTTGACTGCACCATCGGTTTCAACGCCCTCGAAAACCATGAAAACGACACCCATGACGAAAACCTCGATAATTTATGCAGCCACCATCTTGGATTTACATTTTGACTTCACCATCGGTTTCAACACCCTCGAAAACCATGAAAACGACACCCATGACGAAAACCTCGATATTTTTTGCAGCCGCCATCTTGGATTTACATTTTGACAGCACTATCGGATTCAAAACCCTCGAAGACGAAAACTATAAAAAGACGCCTATTATGAGAAATTGGAGCAGAAACCATGTTGGTTTTTTTTAACAAATTATTTAAGAATTTATTAAACGGTCACGCGTTTATCTGAGGAATTAAAATAACGGTTTGACATATTTTCTATAGATAAGCTGTCGAACCGCCATTTTTATTCCTCAGATAAAAGTTATCTGACCATTGTTCAAACTTCACTTCATAAGTTAATCGCAGATTCAGTTTTACTTCCACAACAATAAAATATAACTAACTTTAACTCACAGGGTATTTTTAACACAAAATTTAATTAAAATCACCAGAACAGTTTGTTAACATTCGACATCAAACGAATTATCTAACAAATAATTATGGGGGCGCCGCCGCCGGGCACATGACGTTCAACCAATCAGCGCGCGAGATGCTTTCCGTTCTATACCATTTAACAGTCTAATAGACTGAATAAACAAAAAAACTTGAGAGGTGTCAAGGGACACCCGGATGGAACGAAGTTCCTTTCGATTAATAATTAGTGAAGGAATTGTAATAAAATTTTATTTTTTTTAAGTTATAATAATATTTTTTGATTTTTGTTATTTGACATCTGGGATTTCTATTTTGATAGTAATATCGGTTTCAACACCCTCAAAAACAACGAAAACGACATCCATGATGAAAACCTCGATAATTTTGGCAGCCGCCACCTTGGATTTACATTTTGACTGCAATATTGGATTCAACACCCTCAAAAACCATGAAAACGACACCTATGACGAAAACCTCGATATTTTTTTCAGCCGCCATCTTGGATTTACATTTAAACTGCACCATCGGTTTCAACACCCTCGAAAACCATGAAAACGACAACCATGACGAAAACCTCGATAAATTTATGCAGCTGCCATCTTGGATTTACATTTTGACTGCACCATCGGTTTCAACACCCTCGAAAACCATGAAAACGACACCCATGACGAAAACCTTGATATTTTTTGCAGCCGCCATCTTGGATTTACATTTTGACTGCACCCTCGGTTTCAACACCCTCGAAAACCATGAAAACGACACCCATGACGAAAACCTCGATATTTTTTGCAGCCGCCATCTTGGATTTACATTTTGACTGCACCATCGGTTTCAACTTCCTCGAAAACCATGAAAACGACACCCATGACGAAAACCTCGATATTTTTTGCAGCCGCCATCTTGGATTTACATTTAGACTGCACCATCGGTTTCAAAAACCTCGAAAACCGTGAAACGATACCCATGACGAAAACCTCGATATTTTTTGCAGCCGCCATCTTGGATTTACATTTTGCCTGCAACATCGGTTTCAACACCCTCGAAAACCATGAAAACGACACCCATGACGAAAACTTCGATAATTTATGCTGCCGCCATCTTGGATTTACATTTTGACTGCACCATCGGTTTCAACACCTTCGAAAACCATGAAAACGACACCCATGACGAAAACCTCGATATTTTTTGCAGCCGCCATCTTGGATTTACATTTTGACTGCACCATCGGTTTCAACTTCCTCGAAAACCATGAAAACGACACCCATGACGAAAACCTCGATATTTTTTGCAGCCGCCATCTTGGATTTACATTTAGACTGCACCATCGGTTTCAAAAACCTCGAAAACCGTGAAACGATACCCATGACGAAAACCTCGATATTTTTTGCAGCCGCCATCTTGGATTTACATTTTGCCTGCAACATCGGTTTCAACACCCTCGAAAACCATGAAAACGACACCCATGACGAAAACTTCGATAATTTATGCTGCCGCCATCTTGGATTTACATTTTGACTGCACCATCGGTTTCAACACCTTCGAAAACCATGAAAACGACACCCATGACGAAAACCACGATATTTTTTGCAGCCGCCATCTTGGATTTACATTTTGACTGCAACATCGGTTTCAACACCCTCGAAAACCATGAAAACGACACCGATAACGAAAACCTCGATATTTTTTCATTAAGGATTCATTATTATTATTATTTTTTATTATTTATTATTTACATAAAACCTGTATACACTCAACAAAAATAATCGTCGCGACACCACACTGTTCAATGCGAAATAGAAATGAAAAAATATCTGGCTTGCTTTCTATAAGAGAGAGAGAGACAGACAGAGAAACATATCTGTCTGTCTCTTACTATAGCAAAAAGTGTCGTGACAACTTTTCGTAAGAATTTTTTTCCGTCTAGCCCCCTTTCACAACACGCGATAAGGAACTTCGTTCCAAAAACTTTTTCAGAAATGTAACCAAAGTGCATTACGATTATATCGGCTCAAGATTGTTTAGTCCGTCTCAACACTAGCGCTACACTGGTTGCGTTGTGTATGTGTGAATAGCTACGCACACATGAACATTGCTCCCGTCTTTTACCTAAACTCGAGCGTTCGAATTTTGTGAACTGGCTCTTAATATTTTCATTAGGTACGGGCAATAACAACTATTAATCTCTTTGTAATTTTTATTAATATAATAACTTAGTTTTTAAAACAATTTGCATGCTGAATAGTAGTAAGCGGAATATGTTGAACTTTTATAATTTTAACACCTCGATGTACCATATTTCACGCAAATAAAGATATTCTATTCTACGGCAAACTTAAGGAAATAGCTGATTTGAAACATTATTTATATAGTTGACTTGAAACATTATACAAAATCGTAACTTATCAGTTACAATTTTTTTTTACTTGGTGATGGTTTAATCGAAAACTATTATTGGATTTGGGTTATAGTATGTATCTCTACCTTGCTACACATAAGTCGTTTTAATCGATTCTGGGTTTTTGCTCCATATACACACATCAAAAGTGTCTAGGGATCAAGCATTTTTATGCGGATTTCTTGAGATTGAGATGTGGCTTTGTAATAAATTTATGATTTTATAAATTTATATGGATCCTTTTTGGTGCATTTCATAATTTGAATCAGGAACTGTAAATCAAATTCGAGTAAAAGATGAAAATCAGCTGTCAATATTTTCCCTATAAAAACATACAACGCATTGAAGACATTATTAGTGCTACTGTTTCCCTACTACTGATTAAAACCAACGTTATTATGGAGCGGCGACGTCATTTAAGCAGGGAAGAAATGCTCAGAGCCGTGGGAATGATAGAAGCTGGTTCCCGGCAACGTACTGTGGCTTTAGCTCTGAATACAAGTCAGAGTGTTATCAGTCGACTTTGGACACGTTACCGAAGCACTGGTACCGTGGCTGAGCGCCATGGAGGACGGTATCGCTGCACCACACGGAGACAAGACCGATACATTCAAATCTTAACTCGAAGAGCTCCAACAATAACCGCCATGATGTTAGCCGTGAGGCTTCATCACTCTTCAGGGAACTTAATTAGCGACCAAACAGTCAGAAACCGCTTGCATGAAGTGAACCTTCATTCCCGAAGACCGCTACGGGTACCACCTATAGCAATGCACAATCGTAGGATTCGATATCAATGGGCTCTTGAACACAGAAATTGGGCAGAAGAACAATGGCGTTTCGTGTGCTTTTCTGATGAGTCTCGTTTTGGTATGAGACCGGATACAAGACGTATACGACACTGGAGAACCCTTGGACGCCAACAGCGATTAAAATCCTGCCAGGAAGTCCATCCTTATAGTGGTGGAACCATCATGGTATGGGCGGGTATTTGGATCGGCGGAAGAACTGAGTTGATTTGGATCAGAGGCAACCTCAACGCTCAAATTTATGCTGAGACGATTGTATCAGACGTCATCGTTCCTCTACAAGTGCAAATCGGTCCCTTATTTCAGTTAATGCATGATAATGCACGACCGCACACCGCAAGAGTTGTAAGACAGACTCTCGCCGCAGCTAACATCAATGTCCTGCCCTGGCCTGCTCAGTCGCCAGACTTGAACCCGATTGAGCATGCATGGGATATGCTACAGAGAAGAGCTCTGCCGAATATGGAGGGTATCCAGTCGCAAGAAGACCTTTTTTTGTTGTTGCAACGAACATGGGCGGCCATTCCACAGCGTGATTTGGATGAACTCATTTTGAGTATGCCAAACCGATGTTCTTGTGTTGTTAGTGTTCGCGGTAGAAACACGGATTATTAATTGTTTAAGTTACCCAATAAAATTTTAAAGAAAACTGTTATTTCAGTCTTTTTTTCGAACTTTAATGTTAGTGGTTCAAATGTCAAAAATCCCTTTATTAGGAAAATGGCAAATTTCTTTATGAATGCAAAGGTGACTTGGTTTATCGTTACTGTGACAAACGATAACACTTTATTTGATGAATCCTTAAAGAACATTTTAATTAATATCAATCAGGAGAAAAGTTATTGCAAAAATATATGTTGATCCTTAGACACTTTTGATGTGTGTATTTTTGGGCATTCCTCTTTCAATTAGTAAAGATTTAGTTTTTTATTTTCCTCGTAGGTGTAGTATAAAGCACTATGTATCACTCGAGAGAAAGTACGATTCCCGATCTCGGGTGTTTTAAAGCCCGCGCCTACGGCTTGGGCTTCAAACGACACACCCTCGACGGTAATCGGTCACTTTCTCCTCTCGGTAAACAATGTACTATTACTCACTGTTTTGGTGTTTGAATTTAGAACACATTGATGCGGTCGACCCCCGTCAGCCCCCGTGTTGTTAGGAAAATGTTACTCTTCATTTAAATCATTGTTCCGATTTTAATGTCAATTTGTTGGCGCAGTGACCGAGCGATTGGACTACTTCGTCGCGTGCAGTGGGTTCGATTCCCGCACGGAGCAAATGTTCGTATGATCTACAATTATTTGTTTCAGGTCTGGGTGTTTGTGTATGTGAATTTAGATGTTTGTAAACGCACGTTTGTCTTTTTTTTCTTCGTTAAATATCTATTATCGTATGCAACTTGTGAATAAAACCGATTTAAATCGAGGGCCTGAATCACTCGCGTCGCTCAGGATTTAAATACTTGAATTACTCGCTTCCCTCGTGATTCAATCATCATGAATCACTCCCTACGGTCGTTATTCAGTCATTAAAATCCTTCGCTTGCTCTTGATTCATAAATATGGCCCTCGCTTTAAATCCGCTCTTTATTCACTAGTTGCATAATGTACTATTATTAATGTTTATTTTTGTAATATACATAATTTATGGCCAACATAAGGAAAATAGTCATAATAGTCAGTAACATTATGCCCATTATATTTTTTGCTTATCTAAGCTTCCTCTATCTAAATATATGAAACGCAGTGCACAACCACTGTGCACTGCGTTTCAGAAAAATAATATTTAATATGGCAGGCGACTAATAGTCATCAAAATCAACCTCAAGATTCCATTGAGCATTTTTTGCTATTCCTCCATAAATAATGAAGTAAAATGTTGAATGAAAGAATAATATAATCCAAAATAATTAACATTATTGTTGCATTAAAAAGAAGAAAGGAAGTTTGATGAAAGGTTTGATACCAAAAATAAAAATTTTCCTTTGTTTAAATGTTCAATGACAGATAAGTTAGTTAGCACACTAATTAATGTTTTGTTGCACTCACATGAGGGCAGCTCCACACTCGGATACTCTAGTACAGGTACCTTCCAATGTCGGGACATGAGACATACAGCTGTCACCAACTAAAACATTTCAAACATTCATTGGTCCTCACCAAGAAATCAATTAAAACATTTGACTTACTAATTTATAGAACAATAATTTGCAGTTGTTTTTGATGCAAATTAAATTTTTACACTGAAAACTACATGATTAACATAGTATTTTTATTATAAATAGCGTGAAGAAAGATATTTATTCACAAATATATTTGATAAAGATTGATAATAGTAACTAAGAATTTAAGGACCATTATGTGCTTAGGTAAATGATTTTATCCGCCTGTTAGCTAAATCCACCTCGAAGCACCGCTATCATACCAGTTAGACTGGCTTTGCTCCTTATATGAAACTTGTTAGTAAATAAAAAAAGAGACAAAAAAATGATAGGTAGGTAAACATTTGCAGTAACTTACCATCTTGTGAGAACGCAAAATGTAATAAAACTATATTTAAAACAACCAATAACTTCAACCACATCCTGATAATTTCAATTTAGAACCAAAATTTACTTTTCCTTCTAGCTCGCACAAGCAGTCTTCTTCAAAACCGGTTTATTATTTTCAAATAAAACTTTTCCTTATACGGTACACAGTTGAAAAAGAACGCCAAAGTCTAGACACTACACCAATGTAGTGCTCAGTCTGTTTAAGAGCACTAGCGCCTCGTTAACAATATCTTATCGAAATAAACGCATTTATTATTTTTAAATAAAACCGGTCAAACTTTATGTTACTATTATCTGTTAAGCTATGCAACCGCACAAAGGTGCCATCAAAAGCAACTATCAAATCTTTTTCTGACTTTGACAATGACAATACTGAATTATTGACATTGACAATTACATGAACTTATAATATAATCTGTGTTTAAGGGGAATGCTCCAACCAGCCCGCGAAATTCAAATTTTCTTGCGTTTTTTTGCAATGGGGAAGGCAAGTGTCAAAGTGACAAATGACAGTTTGGTCCCAAAAGAACTGTCATATTAAAGGAATTTTCTGAAAAAGAACGATTTATTCATGTAAAATGAGTAGATGTTGTGTAATAAGCTGTAAAAATGATGGAACATACAAATTTCCGACAATTCACACTATCAAGAAATAATGGGTAGCTGCTGTGACTGCCTTGAGAACAAAAATTGAATTATAACTAAGGAAAAGCTATATAATAAACAAATATCCTTATCCAGCCTTGCGAAGCCGAGACAGGCCGTTAGTTGAGTTTATTAATGAAATTCTATGATTATACCATAACTAAACAATCGAATACACTTTTGAAATAATATCTACTTTTCTATTTGAGGTTAAGTACCAGTATTGCATCGCTCTATAAATCATGAAATGGTTCGTCTGGCGGAAGAATTATCACCTAGAACGAGTTTTGTGATAGTTGTGGTGTTCAGAAATTAAATATATTGTGATATTTCTCGAATCTAAATAGAAAAAAGGGGTCAAATTACTGATTTAAAACATTATGATATTTTATCAAAATAGAAAGTCAGAAGCAGCATTATATTCTTGTTATAGGAGAGGACAGGTAAAACATACCTAAACTCAAAAATTGAAACCTCAATTACAAGTAATTGTGGATTTATTACGGTAAAATCAAATGTATTACCACTTAATTAAATCACTTTTTTTCCTCTTGTAGATGCACCGCGGCGTCTTAATTCTTCTTTTAGTATTAGCACTTGCATTGACGAATAATTTTCCATATTTGTTTTGCATTTATACTCAATTTTTATAGCAATAAATCTTGTTTATTTTTTATACAAGGTAGACAGTTATCTGACGTAGGGACCAACTATCGCAGCGCCATCTACGATAAGCTTTGAGTTGCCATCCCCATTTGCAGGCCAGTGACTAGGGTTACCAACTTTTTTTCAATCAAATATAGTATTTTTGAAATTATTACCTTAAAAAATATAGTAGATAGCAAAAAAATGAAAAAAAATATAGTATAAAATATGTAGGTACCTACTTTATTTTTAAACCGCAAACATTGATGTTAATATGGATGGATATTCCATGGGATCGCAAATTTTATTAATTTAAAAGAATATTTCTTGCTGCTCTGTGCCTTAATAATTAAATTTTTACTTTTTAAGAAACTTTCATAAGATTGATTGCACTCTAAATTTAAAGAGTCCCCCACTGTTGCGCTCGTCTCTCCACTTCGTCTTCATCACATAAAATATGCGTTCTGTGAATGCTGATGTTGCAGGAATTGAAAGAAGAAATGATGTCTTTTTATTGTTTTCGCACAGAATATATAATAGTACCTAAAGGGTTTTCGCGCGCGATCCACGCCACGGCACGCACACAACAGAAAGAGGCCCTACCACGAAACGTTTCGTAAAGCGTTGGAATAAGATTCATTTTAACTTGGAATATTTCGCCGTAGACCCACAGAGAGGGCTTTAGTTAAGGTTGCGTTCCGCTTTACGCAAAATATAGTAGTTTCGCCTACTATATTTATTTTTTAGAAATATAGTATTTGATCCCTTAATATAGTAGGATACTATATTATATAGTAGGGTTGGCAACCCTACCAGTGACATGTTGTAACTTTATCAAAATATGAATTACGGTAATAACAAGTATAATTTTGAAATATAAAAATTATCAAAACATTCGCTCCACCAGCTCTCACATAGAAAAGCTGCATCTTGTTAAAATCTCCGAAATCTAACTTATATGCAGCTCGCACCTTTCAAATGTATGATGTATTACATCTTATTGATAAATATAACCATGGCATGTCACCTTTAATTTTTGCAATTTTGGTAGGGATGGTTAGATTTTGTCACATTTTTAAATATCGAATTTTCTTGTTTGTACCTGAAGCCATAACTTAGCCGTTACATTGTATCCCTATCATTAACAATTATGATCACTACAGACTTGGATTAGCTCATACCGGAAGTGTATTTACTTAGCGTGTAAAAAAAGGAGATACAGCTTGACATAAAAATGTAGAAAACCGGAAGTCGCCACTGTCTTCGCGCTACCAGCACTTTGAATGATTTTATCTTATTTTTTTTTCACTTATTACGTTAGTTTTATGGCACAATAATAAATCTAACAAACCTGCGGTCTTTGTTTACATCAAATATCAAAGATTTTAAAACGCTGTCAGAAATAAAAATTTCAGTTCCGTTTCAATCCGTTCTGGCCAAGCTATATTTTGATTTCTTTTAATGAGTCCGCGCTCGAATATTCTCGCAGTCAGAGGTAATACAAAAAGTAAAAAATGCCTAATTGTGCCGTATTGAGTTGTAGAAACAATACACAAGAAGTGGGACGACTATGACGAAGTTTGTATACTAAATTACAGTTTTATCATCAAAATATCTATGCAAAATATGACACGCTCGTCTCGATACAAATTGCAGAACATATTGCTTCTATCCAGATATATTGCTGTGATGGCCACAGTAAGCAGAAACATCATGAGGCATATCATCATCATAACAGCCGTAGAAAGTCCACTACTGGACTAAGGCCTCACCCAAGGATTTTCCATTGGATGGTTATTGCCATAATCGCGAAGCTTGGCAGGCGGGTTGGCGAGCGCATTTATTTCAGCTTAATAGTCTTCCAACGCTGCTGCCCATTGAAAGAGTTTTAAGCTGAGGGGCTATGGATCTTACATTTTGCCCTATCCCTCGACCGACTTTTACGGTCTGCAGGAAGAGAAGCAGCTGGCTCATTCTACGTTTTTCTTTTTCTCCTAGACCAGGATTATCAATTACTAAAATTTAAAAAAATATTAAGCCTTTGTTATTCCGAATTAATGTGGTCAATTTTAACACTTTATATCTCAGAAACCGGATACTTTACGAGGGTAGGTGTCATAATATTTTTTGTTGTTATTGAAGTCAGCTATCGATTTATAAAGGTTTCATGGCTGGCCGCGATTTTGAAAAAAAATCAAAATGGTGGCAGTAGGTATGCCACG
This sequence comes from Agrotis clavis, assembly GCA_954870645.1. Taxonomy (NCBI): domain Eukaryota; kingdom Metazoa; phylum Arthropoda; class Insecta; order Lepidoptera; family Noctuidae; genus Agrotis; species Agrotis clavis. Next base: position 10,421,797 of record OX940934.1, read on the forward strand.
CTCCATAGTAAAATCTTCAAACCCCTTTGAATTTCGCGGGCAACATCGGGGTCAATCTTCAATTTTTGAACTTCCGTTGAGGATAATGACGCCCGATACTTTTACTGCTAGTGGAACCATCCATTGACAAAACACAAAAACATAAATTATTTTAATTTCATTTTACTTAAACGTAATCAAAATAATTTATTATAATTTATATTTTATTGTTATAAAAATTGAGTATAAATACAAAACAAATATGGAAAATTATTCGTCAATGCAAGTGCATACTAAAAGAAGAATTAAGAAGCCGCGGTGCATCTACAAGAAGAAAAAAGTGATTTAATTGAGTGGTAATACATTTGATTTTACCGTAATAAATCCACAATTACTTGTAGTTGAGGTTTCAATTTTTGAGTTTAGGTATGTTTTACCCGTCCCCTCCTATATCAAGAATATAATGCTGCTTCTGACTTTCTATTTTGATAAAATATCATAATGTTTTAAGTCAGTATTTTTACCCCTTTTTCTATTTAGATTCGAGAAATATCACAATATATTTAATTTCTTAACACCACAACTATCACAAAACTCGTTCCAGGTGATAATTCTTCCGCCAGACGAACCATTTCATGATTTATTTAGCGATGCAATACTGGTACTTAACCTCCAATAGAAAAGTAGATATTATTTTGAAAAGTGTATTCGATTGTTTAGTTATGGTATAATCATAGAATTTCATTAATAAACTCAACTAACGGCCTGTCTCGGCTTCGCAAACCTGGATATTTGTTTATTAAAAAGCTTTTCCTTAGTTATAATTCAATTTTTGTTCTCAATGCAGTCACAGCAGCTACCCATTATTTCTTGATAGTGTGAATTGTCGAAATTTGTATGTTCCATCATTTTTACAGCATATTACCCTACATCTAGTCATTTTACATCAATAAATCGTTTTTCTTTCAGAAAATTCCTTTGATTTGACAGTTCTTTTGGGACCAAACTGTCACTTGTCACTTTGACACTTGCCTTCCCCATTAGTTAGTCTACTGACCTGCAGTGCTATTCTCTATAAAACAGCCTGTTCACGGCTCGACAGCTCGGCTACAACATTTTAAAACTACGAATTCATTTAGTCGATTCACTAAAAAAAAGATTCAGTCGTATTGAGAACCTCCTCCTTTTCTACAAGTCGGTTAGAGATAGTTACGCGGCTCCACCCACATTCCCAGCTACTCCTTTTGGATTGTAGCAATAGATTAATATTATTATAAAGTAATTTCATCATTCATTTAATAAAAGAATTATCGAAAAAGAAGCTAAGGAAACGCCGTCGTATACTTTTTATCACGTTTACTTTTTAAAATGTTCCAAGAACAGAGGCGTGTGTTCTTCTTTCCATTTGAAAACCATTTCGCAGGTATGTAGTAGGTAGGTCGTTTTGTCAAAAAATCCGCCCTTCCTTGATACTGCGGCGCTCACGACTGACTGTAAAAGTGAATCGTTCAATTCTTGTGTTTACACATTCATTTCTCATTCATCCGCGTTGAAGATTGAACGCTAAAAGTGAAAATATTGAGCATGTTCAATTCTTTCAACGCCGTTGAACGACAACATTCAATGACATTGAATGATTCACTTGTTTATAAGTTTACATGGATCAATTTGGTTGCTTCATCCAAATTGAAAGACAAAAGTGAACCGTGTAATTTCACCTTAACACTATAATAATAATAAATTATCCTCAAAATACTGTATCATGGACACACTATTAGAAAGAAACAGAACGCATTGTTGTGTCTTTCATTCACTTCAAGGTCACCGATTTTGGATCGTTTTTCTAGGTAAGAAGCACTCGTTCCCTATTCTGTGTTTTAGTAACTACAAAAATCGACTAAATTGTGCAAAGGTTTCACGTTCAACTAACAAAGCATGAAAAAAAAAAAGAATTATTAAACTTGCAACATTGTTTTAGTTCTTGGCTGAAAGCTAGTGTCTATGTAGTCTGTGAAAGCTAGACTGGCACTGGCTGGTGGCAGGCAGAGTAACTTTTTGAGAGACTAGTGGTAACACTATTCTTGCTGTTGATAGTGTTGATTGATAGCAAAGAGTGAAGTAACTCTAAATTATTGATAGTTGGTAATCCAAATCCAGTTGAACCTTAAATGAAGTCGGAAGTAAAACAAATATCTGTCTTGTGCATTTATCTGATAAACTTGTTATTTTGGTGGTGAAGTGATAGTGTTAAATAACTATTAAGATTTATTCCGGACAGCATGTTTTCACGTGTATATTTACGGTTTCACCATGTACGTCAGGTTATTGGATTGTAATGATACCAACAAGGACATAGTTTTGCAAGTAGTATTTTCGTTCGCGGGAAAATGACATCTTCGGGCGGAACAAGTGCACATCTTGGAATGCACTCTGCAATGGCGAGCCAGATAAGCCTGGGTGGCCCAGTCACGGACTTTGGTTTAACGGTGGGTGTGCCAGCGCCGACGATGAGCTATGAGATTCAAGCTACCCACAGCGGTGACTCTTCCTCTGATTCGCACTCCCCAGGTATGCCCACAGCTAAAGCTAGTGATCGAGAATCACGTATTATAGCTGAAAAACAACGGCGGAGCCAATACAACTCTCAAATTAGTCTAATTATGTCTTTGTTGTCCGATATAGTGCACTCGCAACGCAAAGTTGATAAGACGAGTGTGCTAAGGCTCGCCGCCAACAAACTGCGCAATGAGCATGTGTTCGGTGATACAATCAAATGCGGCCATATAGAGACATGGTCGTCTTCATTCTTAAAGTTTTTCGACCTATTCGGCGGGATAATGTTCGGGGTCACATGCCGCGGCCGTCTGTTTATCGTATCACCCAATGTCCAAGAAAAGTTGGGATACTGTCACATAGATCTACTGGGACAAGACATGTATAACTATGTTCACCCAGATGATAAAGAAACTCTTCGCCAACACATTTATCCTCAAGAACTGCAAACAAGTTGTGACAGTAGACTCTTTGAACACCATCATAATTTCCATATCCGCATCATGAGAGCAGGTGCTCGTTCAGACCCTGCTAGATATGAGCGCTGTCGCATAGATGGCATTCTTAGGCGGTCTGACAAAGCAACATCCAATGGTGTTCAAGATGAGCAGATTATTAGACGGCAAAGAGTGAGAACCAATAGAACATTTTCATCTAGTGGAAATGATGTTGTTTTCATTGGCATGATTCATGTGTTGTCCAGTTCTATGCCCGCTCGGATTCTGCCCCCAACAGCCTATTCTGAATATTGGACAAGACATTTAATTGATGGTCGCATTGTGCAGTGTGACCAGAGTATATCATTAGCCATAGGCTACATGACAGAAGAAGTAACTGGGACGTCAGCCTTTGTATTTATGCACAAAGATGACGTTCGCTGGGTTATTTGTGTACTACGGCAAATGTATGATGAGAGCAGAGAGTTTGGAGAATCTTACTACAGGTTGATGTCACGATCTGGACACTTCATATACATGAGAACACGAGGTTTCCTTGAAATTGATAGAGCAACCAAAAAAGTTCAAAGTTTTGTATGTGTCAATAGTGTTATTGGTGAAGATTATGGATGTAGAATGATGGAGGAAATGAAGAGAAAATATTCAGTGATTATTGATGTAGAAAAACAACAAATAGAAGCTCCTTCTGCTGATGATGCTCCAGTGGAACATCCGAAACGCCTAGAACGCATTGTAATGCATCTAGTGGAGCCATCTCTTAATGAGAACATTGATGAGTTGCAACTGGTGCCACCTTCCAAAGAAAATATAATTTCTGCAATTCAAAATAGTGAAAAGGTTGTTCAAGAAACAGGGGTGAGATTTGACTCGAGGAAAAGGAGAAAGGTGGACTGTGATGACAATAGTGAATACTTGAAACGACACAGTGGACTGAAAGATGTCAATGTTGATCTGTAATTGGTGAATAAGCTTTGTGATGTCAGTTCCTAAGATTGTAAGTTAAGTTTCAAAAATGGTTAATGTTACGTAAGTAGATGGTATATTTGACCAAATGTTTCAGAATTAAACATTCATAGTGTAGTTCTAATAGTAAGTGAACATTGATGCAGTGGACTAAGAATGGGTAAGTCCCACTGTGTGGGCAGACTTCATTGACTAAGGTCACGTATACACGAGCGTTTTTATTGACGCAACGTTTTTTTTAATGGTCAGGATTTTCAACACGGTATGAAAATCCATTCACGGATTGTATGTGTTGAAAATCTGGCGTGTCGTACCTATAATATATGAATGTCGCGCTAAAAATACGCCCGCGCATACATGGCCTTATAATATTGTATAAAATCCTGAAAGACTGTGCCTCTCTTGGCAATTTGGCAAAATTTTATTGAAATGAGTAACATAATGATTAAGTTATGCAGTGTAGGTATTTTATTTAACGGTAAAGCAAGTAAAATTAAGGGCTAAGGTGACCCACTGACTGGGCTTGGTTTATGATTTGCTAAGAAACTAAGGTTCTTTCAATGTATTATTTCAGACATAATCTAGACACGCGAGAGCGTGTCAGAGCCAAGTTATTAGTGTGCGTCAGAATGGCTGGTTGCCTGTGGCGTTGGTCAATGAGAGTTGATTCGAAAATTGCTACATAATTGCTTATATTTGCTACATATAATAAATAATTGCTACATAGGATATATACTTAGATATAAAATATTTTTTTTGACCAGCCATCCTGACGTCAGGATGGCTGGTCACCTCCTAGTTTAAAGTGAAGCGTACAGAGTTTCCCGAAATGTAATGCGTCAATAATTGCTTCATATTTACTTCATTTATCTCATTTATTTGTATCTTTAAAAATATGCTAAATAAAGGATGTAGCGGTAATTTAAATTATCCCAAGGAAAAGTCCCTGATAAAATAATAAAGGCAAATAGTTGCAGTGCGTCTTCACTCAACGGTATTGCTACTTTAGGTGGCAGGCGTTCTAAATAAAATTGTTAAATGGCATCTTATGTATGAGTAGGTAAGTGGACAATGAGCACATTAAAAGGATATCGTAAATAAAAAAAAATACGAAGAGTAAAAAGAAGATAATTCCACATTGCATAATATATGCGAAAAAATAATATGGCAATAAGGTAAATTAATGCTGAGGTTATGGGACATCTAGCCCACGAAAAAAGGTGAAGGTTGTGTGAAGACGCACTGCAACTATTTGCCTTTATTATTTTATCAGGGACTTTTCCTTGGGATAATTTAAATTACTGCTACATCCTTTATTTAGCATATTTTTAAAGATACAAATAAATGAGATAAATGAAGTAAATATGAAGCAAATATTGACGCAATACATTTCGGGAAATTCTGTACGCTTCACTTTAAACTAGGAGGTGACCAGCCATCCTGACGTCAGGATGGCTGGTCAAAAAAAATATTTTATATCTAAGTATATATCCTATGTAGCAATTATTTATTATATGTAGCAAATATAAGCAATTATGTAGCAATTTTCGAATCAACTCTCATTGACCTACGCCATAGGCAACCAGCCATTCTGACGCACACAAGTTATTACATTACAGCAGCCAGATCTCGTGTGAATTGCTATTTTAAAAATTACACATTACTTTTTTTTTGCTTCTAAGTGTAGGTAGGTATTTCCTGTTCTAAGGGTTATTATATTCAAGGAACTGATTGTAGGTAATTCTTTTTTTGTTACTATTCCATAACTGTAGCGGACAATGAGAGACATGACTATTTCGAAGATAGAAACAAAACTAAAATAGAAATGGTTCGAGTCAATAGAATCGTAATCGTAAGAATGTCGGGCTAGAGCTCAGTAACAGTTTATTTTCATAATTTTGTTTAATAAAAGTAAACAAGAAAAGTGAGTGTATAAAAACGTGGGAAAAACTTCTTGGAGATACTTATTGCACTTAGGCTAAGCACGCGTAGCGAATTTTATATGCATTTTTTTGTCGTCGTGTGTAACTAAAATTGCACGCACTTGCGGAAAAATAAACAAACCCCAGTACCTACCTACATATTATGCGGATTAAAAATCGCATGGTGAGAATCCGCAGTGAAGCCAGGTCCCGAATTACGAGTTAGTAGGTCATGATGACTTCGAGTCCACATAGAAGCTTTGTTTTATGTGTACCTAAGTTATTTTTTTAAAAAAAGAAGACAATAGAATAAACAGGATGAGTTAAACAGCGTGTCCAGAAAATCGTAGACGAGAGGCGCACCACGCCCGCCTTAAGCCCACCGCGAGCGGAACGGACACATTAATGACTCCTTTAAACTCGCAAGCGCAAACTGCATACTTATATTTCCACCAACAAATCGTTTTTGCGTTCCCAGAGCGAGCTCATTTTTACTCTCTTCACCCGCTGGGTCATTAATGTGTCCGCTCCGCTTGCAGTGGAAACCGGGCTTTAGGGATACGGCCCAATCTTTCATAGAGAGGTCAGTTTCCTACCAGCGGAAACGTTATAAAACTTCTGTTACTAATTCAACTAAAAGAAACTTCGCCGTTTACATCAGTAAGTTTTAAATTCTTTTTGTGTTAGGTAATTATTCTATTGTCAATGAATAAAACTGGCTCCGATGTGTCTAGAATAGCTAACCTACTTGCCATCAATAGTTTAATCTCTTCATTTTCAAATTATCTTGAATGTTTCAAAGTATCAGTACAATCAAATTAATTACTTATCTTGGATTTTCATCAGACAGTTAAGAAAGTAAATAATACAACTATGTATCTTTAAATCATAATTATTGAATTTAACGGTACAGACATGCCACCTCAATTTTTATTTTACGAGAAGCCAATGACAGACCATCCTACCCAAGAATAGTACAGCAACAATTTAGGTTATCTACAGCATAGTTTTAAATGGCGTCAATTTGTGTCTTTGCGATTAAATAACATATCGTTGTAGCATTGTGGCAGTCGAAAGTCATGACGAATGAATTTAGGAAGCCAATAAAAACAATTGGAAACTTTCTGATTAAACTGAAGATACCTAGTTTATGGGAAAAAAATACAAAGTCATAATCATTACATCATTGTGTGGTTGAAAACTAGTGTTTGACTTTCCAAATCAAAATATTCTCAAACAAAGTTGGACAGACGTAACAAATAGCCACTATGTTCAAAATCAACAACTAGCCAATAGACCTCACCCAGAAAAAAAATGGACAATTACAGTCTTTCGGAGTAAAACAATGATAAAAAAACGTTTTTCCCACGTTTTTATCAACTCACTTTTCTTGTTTGTTTGTCGTTCCGGTTGGACTTTTGCAACTTAATTTTGAGGCACTTCCCGATAAGCTAGCAGGCTGAAATTTTGCACACGCTCTGAGTTCTGATGACATTATATGACTAGCTAAGAAACGTCATAACAAATCCAATATGGCGGCCTCCCCAAAATGGCGGACTGGCTGTTTGAAATGCACCCCTATGATATGGATATCAAATGAAAGGGTTTGCTGTCAGGAGTATGAAAAAATAGTCACGTGACTTAAATCCAATATGGCGGACGTCCAAGATGGCAGACTGGCTGTTTGAAATCCACCCCCATGATATGGATATCAAATTAAAGGGTTTGCTGTCAGGAATACGAAAAAAAATAGTCATGTGACTTAAATCCAATATGGCGGACGTCCAAGATGGTGGACAGGCTTTGAGGCACTTCCCGATAAGCTAGCAGGCTGAAATTTTCAGGGTAGCGTCAAACCCGATGAACAAAGATAAAATAATTAATAGATTAAAAAAATCTAAAACCCCACATTTTTAAACGTCGTCAAAATAAGAAAATAACCCTACGGGGCTGAGAAAGGGGCCACTCAAAACGTGGGGGCGTATCTTTGCAAGTTACACCCACGATCTATACACGTCATGTAAATATATCCCATAAATAATTCCTTTAATAATATACGCCCCCACGTTTTAAGTGGCCCCCCTCTCAGCCCCGTAGGGTTATTTTCTTATTTTGAGGACGTATAAAAACGTGGGGTTTTAGATCGTTTTAAATCTATTAATTAGGTATTTGTTCTTTCAAATTATCGCTCTGGTTCATTTGATCATAAATAGTCCGTAGCGTAGTATGAAAAACGTATTGGGAGAAGTCAAATAGGGGTGCTGAAAGTAGCCGAAAAGAAGTTGTATACTAGATTTTTTTTTAGAGAATGCTTCGAGTTATTAAAGTTAGACCGACCCGGTGTTATCTCGTTTAACAGCCAATTATTCCGCGTTTGATTTGAGTTTCTATCTTTGCGTGTAACTGTACAATACGACAACGCTTTTTATTACCAACTGCAGTGCGATCAATAATAAATTAAATCAGCAAAATATTCCGAGTTCTAAATAATAAAAAAAAATAAAAAATAAAAATAAAAATATTTTATTTTCAGGCATCGTGGCCCATAGTGGTGTTAGTAGTAGGTACATTCTTTATAAACTATTTTAGTATAAATCACAAAAATCAAAATTTACATAAAAAGAACTACATATTAAAATCAAACTTTAAATTAAAAACAAAATAATTAAAACAACCTGAACATAATTAGATTATTACAATTAAAAGTTATAAGATCAAATTAAAATCATAATATGTTTAAAATAAAATTGAAATTAAATAACACTCACATGACATAGAAATTAACTATTAAAAATCAAACTTTAAATTTAAATCAAAAGAATTAAACTTTAAATCAAAATTAACATAATTATATAATTTTTTATTACAATTAAAAGTCAAGATAAGACCAAATTAAAATAATAATTTTAAAGTAAAATAAAATAAAATAACAATCACACGACATAGAAATCATAAAAAAATAAAATAAGTCAAAGAAAGTCACAATAAAATCAAATGTTTAGCTCAAGCTTTGTTGCCAACATGCAGCCTGGTAAACCTCCCCATTGTGGGCCCATCCAGCCTTTCTGCAAACACCCTCAGAACGCTATTGTCGCTTCCCCTCACTCTGGATATAACCGAGGCAACTTTTTTACGCATTATAGCGAAATAGTCATCAGTGTGAGCATCAGCGAACATACCTGACGCGCTACAGTAAGGTGGAAGCCTCAACAGCGCCCTGAAGGAGTTGTTGTACTGAATGCGCAGAGCATTGTCTGCTTTTAGGGTATGATTATGCCAAAGACTGCTCGTGTAAAATGTTTGGCAGTAGGCCTTAAAAAGAGTTATTTTCACGGGTACTGAACATCCATGAAACCTTCTGCATACCATATTTCCCCGCACAGCCAGTGCTCTGCGCTCTCTTTCCATATCGAGGTCGTCTTTTAATTCCTCCGTAACGATATGGCCTAAATATTTAAAATGGGCAACTCTCTGCAACACTGACCCATTTAACTTTACAGGAGGAACAAAATTTGGATTTTTATTCCTGCCTCGAAACACCAACAGCTCACTTTTTGTCGGATTATATTTTAACCCATGCTGTTTGGCATATTCTTCACAAATAAAGAGTAACTTTCTAACCCCACTGATAGTAGGGCTCAGCAGCACCATATCATCAGCATAACTTAAGTTATTTAAGCACACTCCATCTATATGGCATCCGACATGCGTGCTGCTGAGCTCCACAAGCAGTTTATTGACATAAAGATTAAAAAGCCTCGGGGAAGTTAAACCTCCCTGCCTTACGCCGCACTCAAGTTTATACGAGTCAGACAAAACATTAGACCATTTGACGAAGTTCCTCTGCCTGTCATACCAGAAAGATAGTATAGACACTAATGCAGTAGGAACACCCGCCTCCCGATAATGATAACTGAATTCACCATAACTAGGTACACTAGGATTATGACTTGCCTTAAATCAGTCACAGGCGAAGTTAGGTAGGTACAACTTGACCAGAACGTCTTGAAACGTACCTAATGTGACCTAATTTTTTTGTTTGCTGACGTTTTAAAATCTTTGACATTTGATGTAAACACTAAACAAAGAACGCAGGTTTGTTAGATTTATTATTGTGCCATAAAACAGCTAACGTAATAAGTGAAAAAAAAAACATTCAAAGTGTAGCGAGAGCACAGTGGCGACTTCCGGTTTTCTATTCTAATTTTTCAAGCTGTACTATTGAATTTGTGCATCCTACCACAGATTACTTGTGCAGTGTTCAGGATCGATCGATGCGTATTATGAGTCAAGGGCAACTTACGGACGTCCTCGTCGACTTTGCTTTCGGCTAAGGTCTCCTCTCCCATACCGGCAAGAATTCTCGCATACCGTATATTCAAAATATTTTCAGAGAATAAATTAAAGAAGAGGATTTGAATAAATGTAGCTTGTACTCGTCTTTGGATAAAAATGGATAACCAACTATGGTAGATAATTATTTGAAACAATGATAATAGGAATCCAATCTCATGTCTAGATTGTACCCGTCGCTAGTAAGTTATAACCAACTGGTCGACCGAGCTCTGCTCGAAGGAAGTTCTTGAAATTCAAAAATGAAAGGAAACAGGTATAAATGAGATTTAATTTAAAACCTTGACTGATTAGCAACCTTGACTGATTAGCAGATGACATAAAAACACTATAAACATAATAATATTTTAATTGATACTGGCTCTGAACTAAGACGGACACAGTTGAGGGATGTCGATGTCGTAAGAAAAGGAGCTCCTTGAAGCTTCACTACTTACATAAAAATCTCACAAAGAGACTGGTAAAAGCGTATCAAAATATTTAAAACATTCAGACACTCATAGTTATTTATATACTTACAAAGCATAATATAATGGTATTTGCAATGCCATTGCTCGGCGAAGAAAGATTTTTCAGTTTATTCGAGTGCCACTTTACGTCTATTTTAACTCTTAGAAGTGTGCTTATAAGCTCATTTAACATCGATCCTGTAGCCATTTTTATTATTAATAACACGATTCAGTTTAATCAGCTCAATCTCACGTACTTTCAATTACTTGACGAAATTAAACTGAATGGTGTTATTACAAATGTATTTTGCTCTTAAATATTAATAAGATCAATTGATAAATCAAATTATTTCAATACAAAATAAAATTAATGTCTAATGGCTGCTACACACCTTACGATAAATCGTTACGATTAGTCGGTACAGTTCAAACTGCAACGATAAATCGACAAGTGTGTATGAGAAAAACTGTAGTTTGTTCGATTTTTTCTCATACACACTTGTCGATTTATCGTTGCAGTTTAAACTGTACCGACTGACGAAACTGACTGACGAAAAACTGTAGTTTGTTCGATTTTTTCTCATACACACTTGTCGATTTATCGTTGCAGTTTAAACTGTACCGACTAATCGTAACGATTTATCGTAAGGTGTGTAGCAGCCATTAATGATGTCTTGCCAAAGGGCCTTAATTATGAAGGTGGAGAACGAATTGACAGAAGCCTAGCGAACCTAGCAAAATAAGTGCCAGTATAAAATACAATTTTATGCTCAATGTGCATTTTTTTTTGAGATCATCAAATGAACGAGATAGACTAATGAAGTAATGAAACATGATACCTATCGTGTCAGGGTAAGATGAATAAGGAAAGTCCATCAAAATAATGCATCGACAATACTTGTTTCAGTAGGATACAAGGTATGCCTCAAGCAGGGTATTGTTTACATAATTAATAATGAAGGAATTTATAGATTGAGGGAGTGTGGGCGATAGAGCGATGTTACTGCATGTTGCTGACCATTTAAACCGACCAAGTTATTGAATGTTGAATAGGTAGGTATGTGGTTAAGAGGGTTCTTACAATATTGGCCGTCTGATGGTAGGCAACTGGAACGTTGCATATAACTTTTCTAAATTTAAAACATTTTTTCTAAGTAATAATATTATTACCAACATGAATAACTTGACGAGATAGCACACTGACGTAGTAAGCGCAGGCGCAGCTGTGTAAACTGAAGTGTTTTCAGTACACTTGAAGGCTAAAAATACAGAAAAAGGTGATTTTACATGTAGTCTTCTAATCACGGGCCAATTTTAATAGCATCTTAACCTTAATAATATATTATAAGACAAACCCTAGGCGAATGTTTTCATGACGGGATCTGGCGTAGCTAACAGAACTGGACTCCAAAACTAGTATGAACTTTGCGTCAGAGACCCTTTGAAGTGTCGAGATTTTATTCCTAAAATGTATGGACATGCATAGATAGGAATGGGACAAACCGTATTTGTAGAGAATAAACTCGAGCTTGAAAAGTGATCCTTTATTAGCTACAACTCAGCGATACACGAACCGACTCCAAGTTGGTTCATTGAGGAACCTATACAGTTAAATTGATAGCGAATATGCTTTGCTTCTGAGATGTTTTGATTTTTCATACCTAGTTTAAAATGTTGTTGTCATTGAATAAACGTGTAGTGATCTTAATGTCTGTTGTATCGATGTTTGAATATTTTAAAATATCGTACAGATTCAAGAATTTTATTTATGAGACATTTCTAGTTATAAATTCAATCAATTGTACAGTTCATTTTCCGTAACCACACTTACATTGATGATTTATTGTGTTTAGAAATAAGCATATTCCATAGGTTTAATACTATTGTAGTGCAGGATAATTATATTATTATCTGTTAAGAGTAATTTTATGTATTACGTAAACGGTTTTAGCTTGTTTCGGCTAAATGTCATACGAATCAGTAGGTACGATTGAGGTCTATAAAATTGCTAGACAAGTAGACATAAAAACAAACGTTATATATAATATTATGTCATATAACAAAAAAATATACGTTTGCCATTTCTATGCAATTTGTAGATAGGTAGGTACATTTAATAACTACTAAATTTCGTCAAGATAGTAACGTTACGCCGTTACGCACATCATTAAAATTCGTGTTTATCTCTGTTAGTAGATAGGTTCTGATTACTGAGAAATGTAATCATACACAAACAGCTTGCACCATAATAATTATTGCGGCAGCTTAAATAAATTTGTACAAAATACTTAATTATAATCCGCGAGAGCGTTTAAAAAGATGTTGATAAAATTATTGATTGTAATGAAGCCAGTGGCTAAACGGACCTAAATAAAATAACATTTTAATTATATATCTATATTTTAATATTTTTAATTATTATGTATATGCATGTTTTTATCATGTAACATAGTATTTTTCAACTAAAAAGAATAACAATAAGGCCCGTCAAATGCTACATTAAAAAAAAAACCAAACATTGCAAACACGCATGTAACTACGATTTTTTTATAAATGTAGTTAGGTCCCCTGAAAGTAGTTAACACCCAAGTTTGCAACCCCAAAAACCCTGTGCTGTCAATGTCAATGTCGAATCAAAATCCGTTCAGTAGTTTTTCCGTGTGTATCTCATGAACCGTGATAGCTAGAGAGTTGAAATTTTCACAGGTGATGTACTTCTGTTGCCGCTATAACAAAGCATACTAAAAACCAGAATACCTACAATAAATATGAAGGGGGGCTCCCATACAAAAAACGTGATATTTTTGCTGGTTTTTCGTAGTTAATGTTTCGGAGGCTGTTTCTCATGAACCGTGATAGTTAAATAGTTTAAATTTTCACAGAAGATGTATGTCTATTGCTGCTATAAGTAACAACAAATACTAAAAACTGGCTAAGTGCGATTCCTAAAAAAACCTCCTCCTTTTTTTGAAGTCGGTTAAAAAAATTGGTTATTACCTATCTGGTGTAATGAAGCGACGACCGAAAATCACTAAGTAATGTCTAATAATATTTTTGTGGTAAAGATAGGATAGGCCGAAATAATCAATTAAAAAAATAAAGAAGACTGTATTTTTCAAGGAATTTATTTTGAACTTTAATTTTACTTCGAACTTTATTCCGCACTTGAATGTTAGTCACTGCAACAATTAGACGATAGATTAGTATTAAAAATACATAGGAAACTATTTTTCGTGGTCTAAATCAGCGTTTCCCATTTACCAGATCGCGACCGGGTTACCGGGACGTCAAAATAGAATATTGGGTCGTGGGTCACGAAGAGGCGGTGTGAAAATTACCGGGCCATGGGAAGGCAGAACAATGTTTGGGAAACACTGGTCTAAATAGTAGCAGTTCAGTTGCAACATTATTGAATAGGTGACAAGCATTCGCGCGCGGACTATATTATAGCCGCCACCAGCAGTTATAACGGCACGTAGGCTATCTCGCAAGCATTTTATAAATCGCAAGCATCCCCCTGATGTAATCTCATACCCGTACAAAATGTTCTAAGAGCTTTAGGATTGCGCTCGTTCTGATAGTCCCACTGTTGAACCATCATTATGCCAAAGAAACAGGTTCATCTTCTGAACGAGGGGGTTGTTGAATAAGGCAGTACTGCCATACATAATATTGTCCTGGTCGTTTGTATCGGAGCATTATCCTAAACAACCTATTTTTGATTATTTTGCGGATACAACGCGTACTGTAGGCAACATCGCTTTTTCCAAAAGTGATTTTTTTGCAGCAGGCCTGCTTCTAACTACAGTTTTGCGATAGATTTATTATAAGCCATAATAATGATCTTCGTCGTTCGTTAAAATTTGTAATAAAGTTTGTGATCTACTTGAACAATATGGTGTCTGTAGTGTAGCCGTACACGGTATAAAGCTCGTATAATTGTCCGAGGACTCGTATCGTATGAAGCAGAAAAATTATCAGTCGGTGTGGCGACATCTACTTCGTAATGTCGAACCATATCAATTATTATATGCGCAGGGGCAGGGGTTAGTATCGGCCGTCGTCCTGAATTGCTTCATCACTTCATCAGGTATTTCCCCTTCGACGTAACACCGAAGCCAAAATGTCACTGAGAAATATTGAGAGAATGTTACAAGTGCACTATTGCTGAAGCTATCTTCATAGAAAAATAATATTTCAGGCAAGTTCAACTCTTCTACAAAAGAAGGGTCAACCACTTTGGTTTTGAATGGCGGTTATGATCACAAAAGTTTTATGAACTTTGATAAATTTATGTCAAACATATTGTATGCGATTAAGCTAAATGTGTCAAATTTTAAATTAACTTTTAATTAGTTTCATCATCAGATATTCATTACTACTCTTTTTCTTTGTATCGAAGGTTCACATTTAAAACTAAATGTAGGTACTGGGATATAACATTTTGCATTTTACACGGTATGTAAAGAATCTAATTTGAAACTGAAATGAGTTTTAGACCGCGACTCTACGTACCTACCAGTTTCTTCTGGTAGGTAATATATTTTATACTTAATATGTATTTATGATAATTCTCAAATAATGAAATTCTTCTTGTTATTATAGACATTAGACACGATAAAATTCGTGTTTTCTCTGGATTGGCGTTTAATAATACAAGGGTTGATCTTTGCTGATAAATTAATTACGTCATGTATGGTGTATAGTTATATTAATCATAATTATGAATGTAAATGAATATTATTGTCAAATTATGTCCTGCGTATTTTTTTATGAATATCGACTGTTTTGCTATAGACTTCTAAGCCAGATTGGAAGTGTCAACCGATGACTGGCTGACTTACAATCAGTTTTTTTTGTAGGAAACTATTTTTGTTCACACAGCTTAACTTTATAAAATGTATACAATAGCCAAAGTTACAATTAAATGGTTTCCTATAATTTTATTTTATCGAAATGTTTTTTTTTTGCGTTTCTAAATAAAAATGTTTTTTTTATTCATAGCAGCTAATAAATTAAGAATTCTTCAGTGGTGTCGCTTTTGTTGTGCGCAACCTAAATAATCTCTCTTTTTAAAAACAAAATTGTGGAAATTATATTAAGAACATATTTATTTCTAAAAGCTAATCTAGAGAATAAAATCTAGACATAAATATTTGACCGTTTGGCAGCCAACTGTGTAAAGACAGCTAAGGGAGTAGGAACTCTATTTTTGTTGTAATTTGTTCACAAGGGAATCGATGCCAGTAGGGAAAAATTTAAACTATTGAATACAGAAAACGACTTAGAACTGGGTCATTTCACGCAGGCTCAATCCTTTACTAATTTCGGTGGGATGGAAATTTCGGTGGCTGTCTTATTTTCAAAACAACTACAGTTGTTTATTTCATACTAAGAATACTAATGTGTCCCAGAATAAAACAAGTTTATTTTTTCATCCAAAAACCTACAAATAAAAAAATACACCGAAATTAGTAAAGGATTGAGCCTGCGTGAAATGACCCAACTGAATATTTTTGAAACATTCTGGTCAACAAAATTGAGTAGCAAATTATAATTGTGACTTGTGAGATAAGAAACAAAAAAATCTTTGTAAAATAACCTATTTCCAATTCGTTATCATCACAAAATTTTATCATGATGACGCACTTAGTAATTACACATTTAAATTTAATGTTAATTTCGCTTGTAGCCGCTGGTGGGTATTGTTATTTCGCATAGATTTTTGTAAATAAATTATGTAGGTTAGCTAAAATGAATGGCTATAAGGGTTGTGACATTCTAGATAGAAAAAACTTTTGGAAATTTTGAATGGGGTCAACTGTAAAACGAATTATTCAGAACGTAAGTTTGTTAATGTTTTAAGAGGAAGATGTTGTTTGTGCTATGATCTGAGGAATGCATCCCAAATATTGGATTTATAATTGTAAATATATTTCTATGAAAATAAGTACCTACACTGAATATCTGTTGTATTTATAAATGCGCTTAAATTGTATTTAAAGTTGGAGTGATATTACCACCTGTGTAAGTGTGTATGTTAACTTGAACAAAATTCATGTGCTGGGGTGTGTTTTACACTAAATAATCTTTACTTGTTTTGTGTAAGAATGAATTAATTTTACATTGATATTACTTGATGTAATAAAAAATAAAAATTACATTGTGTTTTATTACGACTAATAATGTATCCTTATTTGACCAATGTATTTGACAGACTTTTGCTGTAATGTTCTTTCTTTGACTGTCATCATCTGCCTAACCTTTTCCCAACTATATTGGGGTCGGCTTCCAGTCGAACCAGATTCAGCTGAATATCAGTATTTTACATGGAGCGACTGCCTACCAGACCTCCACAACCCAGTAACTGGGAAATACGATACCCCATGGTAGGACTGGTTGTCAGACTTATGAGCTTCTGACTAACAGTAACGACTGTCAAAGATCTACAAATGACAGCCGGGACCAACGGCTTTACGTGCTTTCCGAGGCACGGAGGAAACTCGCTATGACAGATGGTCACCAATCCACAGACCAACCTCGGCAAGCGCGACTTTCTTTGACTGTACCTGTCACTAAAAAAAGTTTGAGCTTTTGAATCAAAGACGAGAAAGATTTAAAAGAACCTATAGAGCGGGCATTGGGAAAATTATTGTCATACAAAATTGTTGATGCCGTATTGCCGTGCGTCAGTAGCACTGCATAGCAACGCGATTACTAGACTGAGCGACTTTTTACCTAGCGGTAAAAAGTTTTGGATCACAACTTTCTTCGTGATATCCCGTCTATTGCTCGTACCTATATAATTTAATGTCTTTGTTTTGAATCAGATTCTCAATCATAAAACAATAAAAAAGCGATATTTCTTTATACCGCGTTTTTTTTTTGCGACTTTTTTACGCTATTTCAACGAAAGTTTAGCTTATTGCTGAGTAGAAGCCATATAAATCCCTGAAAGTCTTAAACAGGCATGTTCTTCTTAAAAAGGGAAACATCCTTCCTTTGCTATGCTGAGTTTTCGGTTTTATGTCGATTATTTGTCATCTCTATCGCACTAGTGAGTTGCGTCGCAGCTGGCGGGCCTGTAACCACCCCAGTTGGATGGAACTTTCTGGTCATCGACCGAGTTCGGCATGGTACTTATCGGTTATTGACACAACAACAATTTTTTTTATGTACTTGACGGTCTCGCTACGCCATCCACTGGTCGTGATGGTCCAAAGAAGTCAACATCGCGGCTCTAATGCAAGAGCGTGTGATTTTTAACTCGGGCAAGTACCACTGTGTCTTGATAATACATTAATTATACTTTATAAGATAATCGTGGTTATCGGTGAAGGAAAACAGAACTCAATAAGCAATTAGTGTAAAAAGCCATGCCAAAGGCGTATGGGGTTTCGAGAGGTGGCTTAAATTAATTCTGATACCATATGATGGCAATCATCCCCACACAATAAAGAAAGAATTACATCGGATATATTTTCAAACAGCCACAGATGCAACGCAGCATAAGTCGGCCATTTTGTCGCTTAATTTGAACAAATTGCAATAACTAAACCGCCATTATTGGAGCTAAATTCCTTAAAACTAGCTAGCACGGCATGAAACGTAAGCGGCGTCATTACGTCACTGCGATTTAGGCCAAGCGCGGTGTTTCGGCGAATGGCGCGACGACGACGACGGTCAGGGCCCGCTTGTCCCTGACCACGGTCAACGGCATCGTTTGAAGGTGCCCTCCGAAACGGAATACGCTCGCACACAATGCCAGCATCGTAACGAAGTAGGTATGTACATTATGTACGTAGACACACGTATACAATTTTTTACTCGCTGCTATGCCAGTGAGCAGAGTTTTATACTGAACATAAACCAGTTAGTCATAAAGTCATACTCATTACCTACATCGTTTATAACAATTCCATTTCGATTGTCTGAGTGCCTTTCTTACTTAATGCACCTGTCAGTGTTATAGAATAAATAAATAAAATGTTCGTTCAATAATTTCTCTGCTGATTCTTTATCAATACCTACGTCACGTCGTGTGCATTATAGATAAGCATGTGCAGTTATATTGTGTTGGCAACTGTATGAGTGTGTTGCAATAATTGCAAGTAGGTAAATACAATATTAGATAAGAGGGAGTGGCGGGTGACTGGGTGAGTGCCATTGCCGGTGCCGGTGGCGAGCGGCAGGGTTTATCTTGTCATTAGGCGCTAAAGGTGACATTGCTCGGTCGTCGACCTAAAACCCGCTTTACTTTTATTCCTATTTGAGTTTCGTGATCGTCTCACTTTTTATGCATCGCATCGCTCTTATAGTATAGGTACCCAAGTTCTATGCGTCTTGGAGCTTTGCCAAAAGCGAGTCCGAAGACGTACGAAGTGGTACACTAAGGTCTAGATATATAATTATGTAGGTAGACAGATGTTGATTGTACCAACGAACGTGGTTATTTACGAGAAGATACCTATCTATAATAATATTGTTTGATGTTATTATTACTTGATAACGCTATTTCATTTGCATTGGACTTTAGTTGATTGGAGATGAAAACTTCTCAACACTTACATTATAGCCCAAGAGCCCGTGAACCCCAGACCTACGTTATTTTATAAAGGCTGAAAGTTTGTCAGCGGATGCTCCCAACACTGGTAAGAACGATGACCATTTATGGAGTTTGGGTAATGGTGGCTTTGGGAGGTAAACGGTATTAAAGGTGCGTAAAATATAAGTTTACTTACGTCATTTTTTTTTTTTTTTTTTTTAGCGTGGTAAAATCATCAAATAGTATAAAAGCTGATTTTTATATACAATACTCGGGTAATAAGTAGATGATGTTTCCTCATCAGCCAGACACTTATCATGGTGGCAACCCCTTGCCAGACACCCTTAATGTTCACGAAATTATAAGTTTACTTACGATATAGTATAAAAGCTGATTTGTTTAAATAATACTTGGGTAATAATTATGTAGATGGTGTTTCCTGATTAGCCAGACACTTTTGATAGTTCCAACCCCTTGCCAGACAAACATTGTAAATAGCCCAGTCAACTGATGTTCAAAACAAGGTATAGAGGGAAAATCTTGGAACACATTTTTTGACTACGCAACTTTGTTTGGACTAGTTAGGAGGAGAACATATCGAAAGTCCCCATCCCTAGCCCTTGAGCTAAGGGGGAGGGAGGGGTTTGAAGGTACCACTTTGTGGTTTTTCGCTTATATCTCGGAAAGTCGGAAACCATGGGTCCTAGCGGCATAATATGTATGAACAAAATAAAAGCTGAATAAATTCTCTATAAGTTTAATCCAGTAAACATTTCCAGGTTTTGTTTAGTTTTCGAGATATCTGCTCTTGAAAGTCTGTAATATTGGTTAAAAACATTTTTACCTCTTTGCATGTGGAAAGTTGTATTTGATGTCGGCAAAGATCCATAAAACAGCATCAGTGTTTCAGACCCTCCAAGTTGCGCAGAATGTCATTTTAATTTATATTAGGTACATTACAACTTAAGTCGTAATCGTATTTCGTTAGATTCGAATCGTTTCATAAGATTTGACCCAATTCTGTTGCCCAGATATTATCCTTCTCATACAATGAAATTATCCTAACATGACACTAAACCAAATAGCATCATAAAAAAAAAAAAAATTTTTCATTCATACAATTTTTACGAAAAAATTTTTTGCTGAATTTGACCAACTTCCGCCGTCTTGATTATTTTATTCCAGTTTAATAAAACGATCCTTACCTGAAAGAGAGTCGAAGGGCATTAAATAAATTGGCAACTCATTTTTATGGACACCTCGCACTTGATCAAAAATTAAAAATGCTAAAATTGTTTACATTATAAAAAGCTAAAGGTTCCTAAGATCGTTTTTCTGTAGCTCTTATGGATTTCTCCTTATTGGTCAACTTAGAATCAAAACCCTGTACATGTACCTACCTAATATGTAATTATAATCTAAAATGAGTTTCTGAGCTATTTTTACTGCTCCCTCGGTGGAAGGAAGTCAAAAAATATCAAGCTTGATAGTGGCTACCGCGAATTCAAGAATTTGTTATAACTTTGTGAGCACTGTAAGAGACCCTTTTAGCTGGAGGCTCATATCGCCTCAAGATGCAGGTTTCACTTGGCTTTGTTCATTGTAGGTGGTAAAGGGAGGGTCTGAAAAGACTGCTCATGTTTTCTGGACCTTTGGCGATATGAAATACAACTTTCCAAATGCAAAAAGGTAAAAATGATTTTTCACAATATTACAGACTTTCAAGAGCAGATAGCTCGAAAACTAAACAAGACCTGGAAACATTTATTGAATAAAACTTATGGGGAATTTATTCAGCTTTTATTTTGTTCATACATATTATGCCGCTAGGACCCATGGTTTCCGACTTTCCGAGATATAAGCGAAAAACCACAAAGTGGTACCTTCAAACCCCTCCCTACCCCTTAGCTCAAGGGCTAGGGATGGGGACTTTCGATATGTTCTCCTCCTAACTAGTCCAAACAAAGTTGCGTAGTCAAAAAATGTGTTCCAAGATTTTCCCTCTATACCTTGTTTTGAACATCAGTTGACTGGGCTATTTACAATGTTTGTCTGACAAGGGGTTGGAACTATCAAAAGTGTCTGGCTAATCAGGAAACACCATCTACATAATTATTACCCAAGTATTATTTAAACAAATCAGCTTTTATACTATAACGTAAGTAAACTTATAATTTCGTGAACATTAAGGGTGTCTGGCAAGGGGTTGCCACCATGATAAGTGTCTGGCTGATGAGGAAACATCATCTACTTATTACCCGAGTATTGTATATAAAAATCAGCTTTTATACTATGACGTAAGTAAACTTATATTTTACGCACCTTTAGTACCGTTTACCTCCCAAAGCCACCATTACCCAAACTCCATAAATGGTCATCGTTCTTACCAGTGTTGGGAGCATCCGCTGACAAACTTTCAGCCTTTATAAAATAACGTAGGTCTGGGGTTCACGGGCTCTTGCTCTATTAGTGTATATTGGCGGGCATCCAATGGATATTTCTGTTTCTGCATTCGGGATACTTACCACTTGAAATTATTTTAGGCACGCACGGTACCTACCTACTCTAATCAGTATCAGTCACATTATTTGTGTATTATGTTTTATTTTTAATAGCACCCACAGCTACTGATTTTTGGGTTTCAAATCTCCACGACAGTTTTTGGTCATCATTGCGTAATGCTGATGACAGTCCGTAGAACTAATAACCAAAACATATTGCTACGACTATAAGACCAGTTTATTCAAAATGTTACTTACTAGAAAATGTTTCCTCTGAATTTCGTTCGACCAGCTATAACTACTCAAGACAGACCGACATGACATTGGGAAGCAGTGAGACCAGGGTTGCCAGGTTCGGACAATTTATTTCCGGGACAATTCGGGGTTACAAATTTAGTCGG
The DNA here is from genome assembly GCA_954870645.1 of Agrotis clavis. NCBI lineage: Eukaryota > Metazoa > Arthropoda > Insecta > Lepidoptera > Noctuidae > Agrotis > Agrotis clavis. The sequence goes on from OX940934.1 coordinate 10,443,921, forward strand.
TAAGTATTTACAAAAAATGCAAATACTTACCGACTAAAAAACAAACTTAAATTACAGCTTGACATAAAAATGTAGAAAACCGGAAGTCGCCACTGTCTTCGCGCTACCAGCACTTTGAATGTTTTTTTTTTTTTTTTCACTTCTTACGTTAGTTTTATGGCACAATAATAAATCTAACAAACCTGCGGTCTTTGTTTACATCAAATATCAAAGATTTTAAAACGCTGTCAGAAATAAAAATTTTAGTTCCGTTTCAATCCGTTCTGGCCAAGCTGTAATTTTGTGAATCGCTTTAGTATAAATATCTGCGGTTGACCGAGCTTCGCTCGGTTTTTAAAATGTCTATATCTTGGGAACCGAGCTTTTCTCGAACCTGGGACCTTGATAAATCGATTCCTTGAGCCAAAAAACCCCTAATCTGTAACTTTCATGAAAATCCTTGGAGCCGTTTCCGAGATCCTGATTATATATAAATATACAAGAATTGCTTGTTTAAAGATATTAGATTAGATATTATGAAAATATACTGCTAAGAATGCTAAAAAAGAACTTACCTATCTACATTACCTATTGTAGGAGTAATGTAGGTCTTTGTAGATAAGTTATTTTCGCAGTGTATTTATAACAAACAATATTAGAAAAGCAAAATTACAATCAAAAATTGAGCACCGCTTCTCGCTTTACTTATTCATTAAATAAAACTATGTGAGAACAGTGATAAACAAAGTAGAGCGCAGACAGGGGACAACAAACTGCAATTCTTGGTCACGGGACAAGACTCATAATTCCGGGACAATCCCGGATTTCCCGGCCATCTGGCCACCCTGAGTTGGACCGAATTTTGCCCAAAGTAACAGTAATTAATGAAGTTTTGGAATACAAGCTGTTAAATGAAGTTTAGCCTTGTAAGGAACCCTTGTAGAAGATCCAAGATAGTTTTAACTATGTACTGTTACTACTGTAAACGTGTGTGTCTGTATGTATTACAAGGACCAAACAACTTGACTTTAGTTTTAGTACCTAAGTTGTAGAAGTGAAGCCTATTTACAAACTCGGAGTTACGTTTATTGTCAGGTATTAATCAAAAAATAAATTGAAGAGTTTAAATAGCTTCCTAAAGTCGACTAAGAATTAATTAGGTAGGTAATTGACAAAGTTTAGGCGCAGAGAGCCTAATTTTAGTAATGTAAATATTAGGATTTTTGTGCCTAAAGCCGGGTTTTCACAGTAAGAGTTGGCTCGGATCGAGTGCACTCGTACGAGTCAGCTTCGTACGAGTGTACACGGATAGTGGTTATGTCGCCATATTTTTTACATAAAAATGATCCACAGAATACATTCAAATGATCCGAGTGAGCTCGAAAAATAGAGCAGAGTCGGAGTCTACTCGGATTAGACGTTGGCGTCCGAGTGCGCTCGGATTACGTGTTTACATGATACGAGTAGCATCCGAGTAGACATCCGAGTGCACTCGGTCCGAGCCAACTCTTACTGTGAAAACCCGGCTTAAACCTTTGACACCAAGGAGGTTTGGTGACGCTCCAAAACAGACGTGGTCAAATGTACTGCTCTGTACTACTACTACTTACCACTGCAACCAATAACTTGCAGGACTGTCTCCTGGAATGCTTGGCAACCAAGGAACTGGGCAGTTTTTGTCAGTAAGTCTGACAGCTCCTCCACTCCACCCAGGGAGGGAAGACTCATTTGATTTGTCTCTTACGACTGGCTTCTCTTCATTATTTAAGGTTTCTAAACTCTCAACTTGCCATTGGTTATCTCTAGTTTGCTGTGATGACGAGCTCCAGGCAGGCTGGGTGGAGTTATATTTTCGCACTTAGGTCTGGATGTAGATGGGCATGAAATACATCATGTTGATGAGTATTATGTAGGTACTGGGGCCAATTAGTATCTTTCGAAACCGCCTGGAAAAGCTACAGGTCCATGAAGACGCTAATGAAGGGTGATCTTCCGATCTCGCTGAAGCGCAAAATTACTTGACGTGTGCTGCATCCTGCCACAGGATAACTGGAAGGTATTTGGGGAGGCCTTTGCCCATCAGCAAGACAGCATTTTTTTTTAGCGTGGTAAAATCATCAAATGAGTCCTCCCACCCCGGGCAGGGCGGGAGGGACTATCAGACTTGTACTGATTAAAATCCACGGTGTCCTTCAATAGCCCTTTATGTTCCGGGGTCACGGTAATGAGATAAGTCCCGCGACCCCTGCAATTTCTCAACTTTAATTCAAAGTCCGTATTTCGTTCATCGTGGCATGCTATGTTGTATTGTACGAGCATACTTCTACCAAGTGAGCGCACGAACTCATTTTATGGCGGTTCCTCAACGACATGCCCGCGACCTTAAAATTTATTAGAACGTAGATAATTGGTCAGAATCTGCGATGATTTACTTATTTCTTCCTGGTACAATATTGAACGGATCAATATCCGAAAGTACAAATTTATAGACAAAAGATTTGGGGAAATGTGTATTATCTACATTATGTATAATATAATGCATATAAATGCAAAAGAGCCACAAGTCGACTTGTGGTCCTTGTGTATTTAAGCAGCGATATATTGATGTTCAATTCATACTAATAATGGAAAATAGCAATTGATTAACTAATGTGAGTAATGAGTACCTACTTACGTAGTTACAAAGTAGGATTGATAACAAATATCCACTTAACTATCTACTTTGACCTAATAAATAAAGGTATAATTATATCCATACGTACATATGGACGGGTAGTCCATACGTACAACTACTTACAACCATACCTAAGTAACTTACCCACTTACCTACTTATTAATCTTGAAGATTACTCGAGGGAATAGTTGTGTGTTTTCATTTGATTTCACGATGATATCGAATAATATAGATAAAAATTATATCTTGAAGAATCTTCATTGTATTCAATTGCTGATGTGTTCATTGTATGATGAATTTCGCACATTATTTGTCGACGCGTCCGAAATTTCTAGCAACCAGTTTCGACACGGGTGTCATGATGGAGCCTCATCTTTACCAAATCTTGTTCATCGCAGGACCGCCTGTAAAGTTACCCGTGAATGTAGAGTACACAAAAAAACAACTGAAAAACGGGTTGGGTTTTATTCAGTGATAGTCTGAAAGTCCCTTCCGCCTCATCTAGGACTTTAGTACTCGCACAGGTACTCGTTTGAAGATTGACCCCCAAAAAGAAAGGCCCGCAGGCGAGGAATTAAAGTACTACAAAAAAAACTATAAAATAACTTTTCTTTCGGAAGTCGGTGGCTGTTTATTTTTATTTTATTGAGATATGGCCACCGACTTCCGAAAGAAAAGTTATTTTATAGTTTTTTTGTGTTGGGTTTTGAAGTCGGTTCCCTTTTTTTAAAAAAGTTTTTTATTTTTCCCTTTTTAGTTGAGATATTCCACAAAAAAAGTCTTCATAAAATCGGCTTCTTTGAAAATCTACAATCCTATTAAGCAACAAAAACGGATCTATGCGGGCAACTTCACGAGATATCTGTTATTATTATATACTAAAACCTTCCCCAGAATGCAACAAAGACTTTTCTTTCTGAAAACTGCATAAAAATCGGTTCAGCCAAACGCGAGATAATCGCGGACAAACATGCAATCGTCCCTGAAAATCTACGATCCAAGTATGGAAAACGGATCCACGCGGGCAACGTCACGGGATATCTATTAGTGTTATATACTAAAACCTTCTCCAGAATGTAATGAACACTTTCCTGAAAACTGCATCAAAATCCGTTCTGTCAAACGCGAGATAATCACGGACAAACATGCAATCGTCCCTGAAAATCTACGATCCAAGTAAGGAAAACGGATCCACGCGGGCAACGTCACGGGATATCTATTAGTGTTATATACTAAAACCTTCTCCAGAATGTAATGAACACTTTCCTGAAAACTGCATTAAAATCCGTTCAGCCAAACGCGAGATAATCGCGGACAAACATACATACATACATACATACATACATACATACATACATGTCGAACTGAGAACCTACTTTTTTTTTTGAAGTCGGTTAAAAATGGAAATAGATCTTGAAATTGGAACCTGCGGGCCTATTTTTAACCGACTTCAAAAAAAAAAGTAGGTTCTCAGTTCGACCTGTATGTATGTATGTATGTATGTTTGTCCGCGATTATCTCGCGTTTGGCTAAACGGATTTTGATGCAGTTTTCAGGAAAGTGTTCATTACATTCTGGAGAAGGTTTTAGTATATAACACTAATAGATATCTCGTGACCTTGCCCGTGTGGATCCGTTTTCCTTACTTGGGTCGTAGATTTTCAGGGACGATTGCATGTTAGTCCGCGATTATCTCACGTTTGGCTGAACCGATTTTGATTCAAGAGTGTTCATTACATTCTGGAGAAGGTTTTAGTATATAACACTAATAGATATCCCGTGACGTTGCCCGCGTGGATCCGTTTTCCTTACTTGGATCGTAGATTTTCAGGGACGATTGCATGTTAGTCCGCGATTATCTCGCGTTTGGCTGAACCGATTTTGATACAGTTTTCAGGAAAGTGTTTATTACATTTTGGAGAAGGTTTTGGTATATAACACTAATAGATATCCCGTGACTTTGCCCGCGTGGATCCGTTTTCCTTACTTGGATCGTAGAATTTCAGGGACGATTGCATGTTTGTCCGCGATTATCTCGCGTTTGGCTGAACCGATTTTGATGCAGTTTTCAGAAAAGTGTTAGTTACATTCTGGGGAAGGTTTTAGTATATAACAATAATGGATATCTCGTGAAGTTGCTCGCATAGATCCGTTTTTGTTGCTTAATAAGCTTGTAGATTTTCAAAGAAGCCGATTTTTATGAAGATTTTTTTTTGTGGAATATCTCAACTAAAAAACTTTTTTAAAAAAAGGGAACCGACTTCAAAACCAAACACAAAAAAACTATAAAATAACTTTTCTTTCGGAAGTCGGTGGCTTTGTTTTTTTTTTATTTCATTGACTATGGCCACCGACTTCCGAAAGAAAAGTTATTTTATAGTTTTTTTGTGTTTGGTTTTGAAGTCGGTTCCCTTTTTTTAAAAAAGTTTTTTATTTTTTCCTTTTTAGTTGAGATAATCAACAAAAATCTTCATAAAATCGGCGTCTTTGAAAATCTACAATCCTATGAAGCAAAACGGATCTACGTGAGCAACTTCACGAGATATCCATTATTGTTATATACTAAAACCTTCCCCAGAATGTAACAAATACTTTTCTGAAAACTGTATCAAAATCGGTTCAGCCAAACGCGAGATAATTGCGGACAAACATGCAATCGTCCCTTAAAATCTACAATCCAAGTAAGCAAATCGGATCCACGCGGGCAACGTCACGGGATATCTATTAGTGTTATATACTAAAACCTTCTCCAGAACGTAATGAACACTTTCCTGAAAACTGCCTCAAAATCCGTTCAGCCAAACGCGAGATAATCGCGGACAAACATACATACATACATACATACATACATACATACATACATACATACATACATACATACATACATACATACATACATACATACATACATACATACATACATACATACATACAGGTCGAACTGAGAACCTACTTTTTTTTTTGAAGTCGTTAAAAAGGGAAAAATAAAAAACTTTTTTAAAAAAGGGAACCGACTTCAAAACCAAACACAAAAAACTATAAAATAACTTTTCTTTCGGAAGTCGGTGGCCATATCTCAATGAAATAAAAAAAAAAACAAAGCCACCGACTTCCGAAAGAAAAGTTATTTTATAGTTTTTTGTGTTTGGTTTTGAAGTCGGTTCCCTTTTTTTTTAAAAGTTTTTCATCATAGGTACTTAATGAGAGTTTAATCAATCACAACAAATAGATTTGCTGACGCGTCTATTGTAATACTTACCAATAGAAATTATAAGGCGATACTGATTTGGAAAGTTTACTAGCATGGACAAAAATAGTTATCTGTTCCCAATTACAGCAGACTGTCATTGACCCTTCATCTTTTATTTTGGTTTATTAATAATTACTCGCTTTCCGATAGTGCATTGACTTCTAGTCTAAAGAAACCGACGAAATCGTCTACCATTCATGTGTGCTATCGGTAAAAGCAGAATGATTTTCAACTTTCTTCTAATGGTGATTGTTACAAGACAGTGTCGTAGCTAGGCCGGGGCGAAGCAGACCCTAGCCCAAAAAAAAGAAAAAATCCTGACACAACGGTCACAAGTCTGTAACCATTGCAGTCAGTAAAGCAGAGCAACTTATATAACTTCTACTAAATAATTAACATGACTTACAACAATAATTATATACCTGTGGTATCGCCGACGAACGCATTTAGGTCTACCGCCTCCACTACTCACCCGAGGACGTCGCAAGATAACTTGATTACCTACTTTTTATTTAACGGAACTGAAAGAGTCAAAGAGATTCAAAATGGCTGCTGCTTGATTAAAATATTGTATGGTAAGGGTAACTGAAACGGCTCTATGCTTACGTGTACAATGGGCGTCACTTAGGCTGCTTTTTCTTGATTCTACGAGTTTTTTAAACTCACACTCGTGTATAATACCCCTCATTATGTACCAGTTACATAAACTACTATTATCATAATAGCGTTTCGCAAAGCGTCGCGTCGTCACAAATAGTATCAACTACCTACAATTGATGGATAAAAGACCTGTTTATAACAAAAATTATCTGTATTTAACAGACGATATTTTGTACCTATTGTTTATTTTTATTTTAGTTTTTTATTCAAAGAGTGTATGTACGTATCCACGAGAACACTGCCGACAAACTGTATTGCAGTTTGGCAGAAAACATGTGTTATAATATAGATGTTATACTTTTCTGAATAAATAAATTAAAAAAAAACAATGAATGACAGACTCGTCCCTTAGCTTACAACACCGCTCAAGTCGAAAATTGGCGGTTTTTACATTTTAATGCCTTTAGATAGAGCTGCTCATTGTGCGTCCAACCATTGGTCACATGATATAGATTTCAGCCAATCAGAAGCCGAAATTCGAAAAGTAGTGACAGCGCGCAAGTCGGTTGGCCTCGCAACACCGCACAAGTCGTTAATTTGTCATATAGTCTGGGCAATGAATGATTTTGGTTGGAAAAGTCGAAAGCAGAAAATCTGACTTTTGAAGTTTGTTTGGACTACTTAGAAGATAAACATACTAAAAGTCCTGACCCCTCCGAGGTGAGCCCGGGGGAGGGGGGGGCAAAGAAGGTCCCGTTTTTTGGTTTTATGCTTATATCTCGAAAACGATGAGTCGTATAAAATTTTGTTGTACTACATAATAAAACTTCATAAAATTCTCTACAACTTTGTTTGTCACACTTTTTATCTATCTCCAATATTTGCATAGCTGTGAGCTCCGAAAAATGACCGATTTTCAAAAATGTGTTAAATTTTCTGTCTCGTTCTTTGTTTTCTTGTTTATATCTTGAAAACGGTGCATCGCATGAAATTTAGTTGTTCTAGAGATTGAAGCCTGATGAAATTCTCTACAACTTTGCTATATTTTTTTTATTTATCTCTTATCATTGCAAAACTATGACCTGTGAAAAAAAAATAGAATTTTCAAAAATGTGTACAATTGTCTGTACCGGTTTTTGAGATTGTTTATAATATCTCGAAAACAATGCACCACATGGGATAATATTGTAGTGTATTATAAAAGCTGGCAAAACTTTCTACAATTTTGTCTTTCCTACTTTTTATCTATCATCAATAGTTGCATAGCTGTGAGCTCCGAAAAACGAGCGATTTTTAAAATGTGTTCTATCTCTATAGCACATTGTAACAATTATTTATTATTTCTCACTTACGCTATTAAAAAATAACATAAACTGGGAGTACATCCACGCGGTGAAGGCGGAAACAGTTTACTTTCAAACTGGCTAAAACTCCCAATAATATCTATCAAGATGCCTTCGGGCTTATGTTGCTATTTCGTTCGTGACTTATTGAGTTTTGTGACTGTGCTTCCGGTAACGCAGGGAAGCAGTCACAACAAAGATTTCAAAATGACAGAAATGTGTTTTATTCGTGGTAAAATGCTGGAACAAGGTGGAGAAAATGTTTCCAAGGTCGGTCAAAAGGGGATAAATTCTCTGATTTGTGCCAGTAAACTCAGAAATGATCAAAAGAGCCCACACCTTGAAGATTTGAAGTCTCTAAGGGTTCACACATCTTGTCAGAAAGGATACACAAGACCCGACAGCATTAAAGCAGATCTAAGGAAACATACTCCGTATGCTGGACCCTCCGGGATTCATACTTTGGGTAATCAAAACCAAAAGTTGTCGTCACATCTCGATGCCTTTTTTGTGCATGTCCATTCAAAGTTGAAAAGAAAAAACCTTTAGAACAGACAGTATACTCTGTTAGGAACGTAGCCTTTAAAGACTCATGCATCGAGACTGGGCATGCAAGAGGAGATGATTGGGGTGAAGAAGTAGTGGGTCGTCTAGCGTCAATATAATTGATCTTGTTGCAGCGGAAGCCTTATACAATTGTAAACTTTACTTAAAAAGTCCCGAGATCCGTCAAGCCGCAGAAGTGTTTTTAAACCCCTCTTCATCGCATGATGACATAAGAAAAAATAGAAAGTTATGCTTTTTAAGGTGGTATGGAGCAAGAAGGAGACTTCTCTTAATAAATATCGGTACCAGCGTTTCCTCCAGTCAGTATCAAATGTTAAACCAGACATTTCCTCCCTACCACCAACTGAGGGAGCAGCGATGGAACATTCTGTCCGTACTTATCATCAGGTCATGGCTTGGCTTGGACAAGACCTTTCCCCTGAACTATGGGGATGGGAACGGACTGAAAGCAACCTTTTGTTTCCTGTTCAAACCAAAGAACCAGCTGCACCGGAAGAAATACTAAAGTTAATATTTTGCCGATGCACCACTGATTGTAGTAGGGCTAGATGTGGGTGTAGGAAAGCCTCCATTCTATGCTCTACTATTTGTCACAATTGCAATGAAAGTTGCACAAATGGCATTCATTCGTTGCAACACGACGATGACGACGACGCGCGACGGCGAGGTATATGAAGCAGAAGTAGCAGCCTGCGTTCCGTCTTCTGAAATAATTCAACAGAAGAAGAGGCGAACCCTGACGAACCACAACCAGGACCGTCATGTCCAAAGAGGCGGGAGTGTTAAATAGTCCGGTTGTCTAGTTTTTAAGAAAAAAAATATAACAGAGCGATGTGTGATAAGAAACGTTAGAGTGAAGAACATATTTTAAGAAATCCACTTTTTTCGAAGCTCATAGCTAGGTGATTGAAGATAGATAAAAAGTGTAAAAGGCAAAAATGTAGAGAATTTTATGAGGTTTTATTCTTTACTACAACTACATTTCATGCGACGCACCGTTTTCAAGATATAAACAAGAAAACAAAGAACGAGACAGAAAATTTAACACATTTTTGAAAATCGGTAATTTTTCGGAGCTCACAGCTATGCAAATATTGGAGATAGATAAAAAGTGTGACAAACAAAGTTGTAGAGAATTTTATGAGGTTTTATTATGTAGTACAACAAAATTTTATACGACTCATCGTTTTCGAGATATAAGCAAAAAACCAAAAAAAGGGACCTTCTTTGCCCCCCCCTCCCCCGGGCTCACCTCGGAGGGGTCAGGACTTTTAGTATGTTTATCTTCTAACTAGTCCAAACAAACTTCAATAGTCAGATTTTCTGCTTTCGACTTTTCCAACCACATACCCCTTTTGAGCACTCATTTACCAGACTAATACTTTTCTCGTACAAGTACCTCGCGCTCCGTGATTATTTTATTTTAATGTGAGTTTTATCGCTGAAAGTTCTATGCAAGAAGTTTTAATAGAAGATTAAGAGGTAAGCTATATAATAAAGTAATGTGAATTGATTTACGCGTATTAATATAGAAAGAAATGATGCCTAAAAAAATATCTTCATTTACTTAAGCGGTGTTTACTAACTATCTTTTTTAACTTAGGCGGTGTTTCAAAATGTATTTAATTTCTTTTAGGAAGCTAAATATAATAACCTATGTTTTTACGTTTTTTTAATTATTCTTGAAATATTTCTTAATAAACAATTCTTTGAAAATCATTTATTAATACCTTATTCCCTAAAATTTCCGCAAACAACACCGCCTTAATCCAATAAAATATCAGTCAACACAGCTCAAGTCATAAAATAAAGATCAAAATAAAGTAAATCGTCAAAATAAGTATAAATAATTATTTCTGAACCGCTAACTAGGGTATTTAATAAGTAATAACAGAAAAAATCCACCGATTTTTTAAAATAGACAGTTTTTTTCGTCTCCTGTAAAGTTGATAAAAATGACTTATGCGGTGTTGTTAGCTAAGGGACATTGTCTAAAAACATTATTATTAGGATAAAACAAGTTTTTACAGTTTTAAAGTATGTATTTCTTCCATTGTATGTTTTTTTACCACAAATATTGAAATAAAAGTCCTTACAGTTACTTAAACAAATGTACTTTACTTTCACAAATTAGTAATATGCATGGACCTAAAAAAAAAGGCGGACGGAGCTTCATTAAGAAACAATTGAAGCACCCATAGTAAGTCAGTGCGCTAATGTGGACAAGCCAGCACGCACACATTCACACCATAGTAAGTCAGCCGTCGGCCATTACGCTTCGAACGACACTCGCGGTTTTATACGGTGTTATTTTGTCTAATAAAAACCAAAGTATGCCGTCATGTGTTGCAAAAAGTTGTCTAAACCATAGTAGTTCAATTAAAAAAGCCAGGGGATCACTTTTCATAGTTAAGCATGTCAATTTGAAGCTTATTTCTCGATTTTACGTCAATAAATTTAATAAACATCTCGAAATCAATCAGTGTTGCAACTATTTCAAGGTTCAAATTATTTTAAAATTGGGAGATTTATATTTTATGTTACTATTTATCGTTATTGTATTCTTCTAAATTTTTACAGATTTCCCCACGGCAAATGATGCATGGAAAAATGATTGTATAAAAATAATAAGGGAGTGAAGACATGGAATAGGAATGTAGACGTGTAGGAATGGAATATAAAATAGCTTTAATTAAATATTTATAGCCGAAAAATACTTAAACATTCGTTTTCACCACTTCAGTAAATTAGAAGGGATTTCTAGATGTGTCGATAGCAAAAGACAGGTCTACAAAAATTTGAATCGCCAAAAGGGATTGTAAAACTTTATTAACATTAAACGAGTTGTAAATATTTTAATATCCAATGTGCTTAAATGATTTTACCTTTATTTTAAAAATAGGTATCCGTCACAAAAAAATTGTAATTAAACTTAAGTTCAAGGAAGATCTTAATTAAATATTGTTTAAAAATGGGTAATTTTTTCCTTCATCTGGCATCCCTATACACACTCACACATATTTACGCCGCCGCCATTGTGGTGCTTCAATCGTTTCTTAGTGAAGTTCCGTCCGCCTTTTTTTTTAGGTCCATGGTAATATGTTTGCAAAAAGTCTGTGCAACTAGTGGAAAATATGTCACTTATTATTATTATTACAAGTAATTTTTTATGGTTACGTACCGAAAGGTTAAAACGAGGGAGACCCTTTCACGACTGCCCGCTGTTTGTCCGTCTGTCAGCAGGCTGTATCTCATGAAACGTGATTGTTAAGAACTTAAGACAGTTGACATTTTTCCCACGTTTTTATAAACTCACTTTTCTTGTTTGTTTATTTATTTGTTTGTTTGTTTGTTTGTCGTTCCGGTTGGACTTTTGCAACTCAATTTTGAGGCACTTCCCGATAAGCTAGAAGGCTGAAATTTTGCACACGCTCTGAATTCTGATGACAATACATGACTAGCTAACAAACGTCATAAAAAATCCAATATGGCGGCCTCCCCAAGATGGCGGACTGGCTGTTTGAAATCCACCCTCATGATGTGGGTATCAAATGAAAGGGTTTGCTGTCAGGAATACGAAAAAAATAGTCACGTGACTTAAATCCAATATGGCGGACATCCAAGATGGCAGACAGGCTATTTGAAAAGCACCCCTATGATAATAATAATAATAATAACAGGTACTTGAACCAACCCTAAACGTCTCGGCACAACGACTTTCGGATCAGGTGCGGGTCATCCAACGTAATCACATGTCGGACGACACCGCACTTGATAGGCTGCGCTCAGAGGTACTAAGCAACCGTACCATCTTATCTCCACCACCACCAACGGCGCCGGCGCCCGTGCCTGTACACAGAGTCCCGCCGCGCTCTGTTATTTCTTCTGTTGTGGAGGAGGATGATACGGTTGCCACGGTAAGTAGCCAGTGCAACGAACGAGTGAGGAGCGCACTGGAGGATGCACTTTGTGAGTACCGCTCAACTCCCATTATGCTTAGACCCCGATTGCCACGGTTACCCATGCACAAAAAAAATAGGGCGCTGGTGAGTGCCTTGAACTCGCTGCTTAAGCATCATTTCGAGAGAGCAGCGAGGATCTTGCCGATACACATTCGATCCTGTTTTGCAGGGCTGTTGCAGCATGTCGATTAGCTAATGTCAAGTTTCCGGACAGTGACAGAGCTAATCGACCAAAACCAGCTGTACCAGCCTGGCAACGCAGGATTGAGCGTCGTATCTGCGAGGCCAGGGTACTCATCGGTAAACTATATTGCTTCAGGGAGGGAAATACACGACCACGTGTGATGCGCTTTGTGAGACGAGCATTCTTGGGGACTGACATCGGTTCTCAAGATTACATGTCCCGTGTCACAGAGCGCATCGACTTCCTGAAGCAAAAAGTTTGTGCATGGGCAAGCCGTATTCGGCGGTATAAGCGACGGGTTGATCGGTACTCGCAGAATCGCATGTTCCGGAGCGATGAGAGGTGGGTATATAGAGCATGGGAGCGACCTGAACCAGGCATGGCTGATGCGAGCCGCCCGGATGATAGCGCCTCAAATTCATTCTGGCGCAGCATCTGGTCGGTGCCCGTCAGTCATGCTGAGGCTGGCTGGATGCGTGATGTCGAGCGAGTGTGTGAAACTATTCCTGAAATGGAACCAATTTCCATTACGCCATCAGATGTGGCAAGAGCAGTCCGTCCGTTACCGAACTGGAAATCCCCGGGACCGGACGGACCGCACAACTTTTGGCTCAAATGGTTGAGTAGTTCACATACTTGCCTGGCATCTCAATTCCAGTCATCCTTAGAGTCTGGGTCGCTACCCCAGTTTCTAACAACTGGTGTTACCCACCTGCTCCATAAATCAGGTAGTACCACGGAACCCAAGAACTATAGACCGATCACTTGTTTGCCGACGGTCTATAAACTTCTTACGTCCATTTTGAGAGTGAAAATTAATACACATATTGAAAGTAACTCCATTATGTCCGCCTCTCAAAATGGATGTAGGAACGGGTCCCGTGGTACTAAGGAGCTGCTCCTCATTGACATGGCCATTAGCCAACAGGTTCGTCGATCTCGCAGGGATCTGTCCACATGCTGGATAGATTTTATGAAGGCCTACGACTCGGTGCCACATGCATGGCTCATGAGGGTGCTGGAGTTGTACAAGATAGATGCAACTCTACGCGCCTTCCTTGAGTCATGCATGGGGCAATGGAGAACAGTCCTTCGCTATCCAGGGTGTCGACAGATCCAGGCGAGCGATGAACCTGTATGGATCAAGCGGGGAATATTCCAGGGCGACAGTTTGAGTCCACTTTGGTTCTGCTTAGCCCTGAATCCTCTAAGCACATTGCTGGAGGACTCAGGTCTGGGCTATCGGTTGAGGAGAGGCGGTCAGGTCATATCTCACCTTCTATATATGGATGATCTGAAACTCTTTGCCCCCAGCAAATTGCAACTAATGGAGCTACTAAAGGTAACTGAAACTTTTAGTAGCGCCATCAGGATGGAATTTGGTGTGGACAAATGTGCAGTCATGCATGTAAAGCGAGGGGAGATTATGGAATCTGAAGGGATTCAACTTTCAGATTCCATACACCTTAGATTACTCTCCTCATCCGAGAGCTGGCACAAACCTGTAGTACTCAGTACTGAAGACCGCAGGGAAGTATGGCAAAGCAAGGAGCTACACGGACGCTTCTACCGGGCTCTTCATGGGCCCGATGTAGATTTTCTAGCGTCCGTGTCCTGGCTACGGTTCGGTGACCTCTTCGGGGAAACTGAAGGTTTTGTCTGTGCGATTATGGACGAAGTTATCTTGACGAACAACTACCGGAGACATATTATAAAGGATGGGACGATTGACGTGTGTCGGGCATGCCATCGTCCAGGTGAATCCATCCGACATATTATCTCTGGTTGTTCTCGTCTTGCTAACGGCGAGTACTTGCACAGGCACAACCTAGTAGCCAGAATCATCCACCAGCAACTTGCGTTGAAATACAAACTTGTGGAATCTGAAGTACCGTATTACAGGTATGTGCCCGACCCAGTTCTCGAGAAAGACCATGTCACGTTGTACTGGGATCTGCCTATCATTACTGACAGGACTATTGTCGCCAATAAGCCTGACATAGTAGTGATAGACAGATCAGCGCGCCGCGCAATAATAATCGATGTTACCATCCCGCATGACGAGAACCTCGTGAAGGCAGAGAAAGATAAACAAATCAAATATCTCGATCTGGCACGCGAGGTTGTCGACATGTGGAATGTGAGCTCGGCTATCATTGTGCCGATCGTCGTGACTGCCAATGGCCTAATGGCAAAGAGCCTCGACGAACACCTTTCGAGGCTCTCCTTAGGGGGTTGGATCAAGGGCCAGATTCAGAAGGCAGTACTTCTTGATACGGCTCGTATTGTGAGGAGGTTCCTGTCTCTGGAACCCTAACCACCGGTAGCTTGGACCCTGCTCCCACACCGGCGGACTACTATTTTTATATTTTTAAATGTTTTTTTATGCGTTTGTTTTTTAAAATATTTAAAAATGTATAAATATGTATAGTAAATAAATAAACGTCATAATAATAATATTCTTGCTTTTTAGTTTTATAGAAATATTTAAAAATGTAAATTATATGGAAACAAAGATGAATAAAAGAAATAATAATAATATTCCACAACTATCATACAACGCCATCTAGTCCCAAGCTAAGCAGAGCTTGTGTTATGGGTACCAGACAACTGATAAACATACTTATATATTTCTAAATACATACATATTATAGATAAATTACACATGATATGGATATCAAATGAAAGGGTTTGCTGTCAGGAGTTCGAAAAAAATAGTCACGTGACGACTTAAATCCAATATGGCGGACGTCCAAGATGGCAGACTGGCTGTTTGAAATCCACCCCCATGACATGGGTATCAAATGAAAGGGTTTGCTGTCAGGAATACGAAAAAAAATAGTCATGAGACTTAAATCCAATATGACGGACGTCCAGGGTGTCGAGTCTGCTAATTATTAGTCAGAATGGCGCCACAATGGCGTTTCAATTTTCGAACCATTTTTTACTCAGCAGTAAAAAATGGTTCGAATAAGCACTACAATTGAAACGCCCAGGATGGCGAAAAGGCTTTGAAGCACTTCCCGATAAGCTAGCAGGCTGAAATTTTCAGGGTAGCTTCAAACCCGATGGACAAAGATAAAAATAATAAAATAATTAATAGATTAAAAAAAATCTAAAAACCCACGTTTTCAAATGTCCTAAAAAGAAGAAAATAACCCTATGGGGCTGAGAGAGGGGCTACTCAAAACGGGGAAATAAAGGATTAAAAAAAAGATATAATTATTTGCTTATAATATCTACCATGAGAGAGCTTCGATAGGATAACAATCATGGCTCGAGAACTGGTACAAAATGAGCAGGTGCTTGTCATGAAAAAGTTTACTTACGGTGCGTACAGACTGTAACATAACATGTTATATAACATTTTACATACATTTGTAGTGTTATATAACATTGTTACATGGTCTGTACGCACATTTAGGTGCATTACAAAGCATTATTAAGGGCGCATAACCAGAAAGTTGGCAACGTCGCTAACAGCTGTCAAATATTTACAAGTTTTAACTAATTTGGCAATATTACTGTATGAAATAAGAAATATGGCTCTGTAGTGCACTAGAAAACTGTTATTGGAATGCAATTAAAATGCTGAATTTGATGTTTTAACTGTTTCAGGTGTTTAAAAGGCATTTGGAATGTTTCCAAATGCTTTTTGTAAATATGTCTAAAACTATATATTCGGTGTTACGAAATTAATTATTCCATTCCTTAATCAATTTTTTAGTGCACTACAGAGCCATATTTCTTATTTTCATACAGTAAAGAAGAATGCCCAAAAAAAACCCAGAGTCGATTAAAATAATTTATGAACAACAAAATAGACCTTAAGTCAGAGGACACTAGGGAATCGAGAACCGGTCCTTGTTGGAAGCCCCGGGATTTTCGGGACAGGCGTCCAAGGAACCGGGAAATCCCGGGATTTTCGGGAATTTCGGGACAAAAATGCATTTTTTCCATGGCATTAGAAAACAATGAAAATAATAAGATAACTTTATGGTACAGTATTTATTCTGATTAAAATCATACAACCAACTTATTCGACGGCCTCATGGACATGGGTTTGCTCTAGCCTCTTTTCTATTCAGAGGTGGCAAATCTATTCACTCTAACTGTACTAACTATGGAAACTTGCAGTTCATCTAGATGTCCAATACTGGACATTAGATGTACCTAATACAAGTAGGCCGGTGGAAAGAGGTTGTAGAATTCATGAGTTCGACCTATTTTAGGTCTCATCTTAGCACGAGCGAACCCAATAAAAAAAACGAAAAGAGGGAGGGCTTCACACACAGCAGCTATAATGTATATTAATGTACATTACATCCCGGGATGTATAGCTTTAAATTATCTTGATGTATCACACACACAACAGGTAATGTAATGTATATTTCCCTACATTTCATAACATCCTTTTCGAAGAGAGATATACGGAAATGTATTGAGATGTATAGGTGTATCGAAATATAAATGTATATTTTCGTATCGCTCAGTACCTTAGATTCGAAGATGTAAAAATATACATTATTGCTGCAGTGTGTGGTCTCCTGACGATTTCTATGGAAAGATGTAATAAGATGTATCGTGCTATAATGTACATCTTTACATTATCATTATTCCTTAAGCTTGCGTCGATGAGATGAGCTAAGCTGTAGAGTAACCATCCACCAGTTTCACGTTGCCAATTAGTCTAAGGAGCTCTGCATTCCACTGGGTCTAATGCAGTAAGTTGTATTTATCTGAGCCATCCCAATGATTAAGTTGAGTAAGGTTGCTGCAATACTCCTTTAGAAAAAACATAAGAAACTTTGAATTTCGCGGGCTACTACGACGCAATCAATGCAGAAATGGGCTTGCACATATCCAGGTGTAAGGTATCGCTTCACTCTATTTAGGATGCCCACGTCAAAGTTGACACTGGATGTCAGTTCCATGCCCAAAAGCTCAAGGTCATCAGTTACAGAAACAGGAAAAATAGGAGTTGGTCCAAATTACTCTATAGAAGATGTAGTTTTGATTTACTCCTACTTCACTAAGGAAATATACGCCTGTATGTTGGTGGCGTTAAAAGAGAGAAGTTTCTTGTGTGAGCGAACAATAAACTTCTCGTTTTTATGGGATACTGAGTATCAAATCTGTTTGCTCTACCATGGTCTCTCTGAAGCAATGAACTTCATCCCCACTGGATTTTGCAGTGGGCAAGTATGTCACTGAAACAGTACTGTTATCTACCTATCCAACAATACCAGGCTGAAGTGGGTAAGAAATGTGCAGCAAAATAAGAGTTGCAAAGAAAACAGATAACTGTTGAACTCCAGAGTCAATAACCAAAAGCTCAAAGGATCAGTCATCAACGACAACTCTGATTGATCGTTCACTAAGAAGGTCTGATATCCAGCTACAAAAATTGAGATACCAAAAGCAAGGAAGCTTTTTGTCTCGAGACCCTGTCAAAGGCTTTCGAGATATAACCAGTACTACATTATCAACTTTTCTTCTCTGTCAACCACACTTGTATCTGAACATGTTATTCCGTATTTAACGGCGAAGTGAATAAATACCTTACATCCAATTTGATTCTTTTGTTCTATAAAAGAATTAACAAGTTTAAACAAATTATTTATACTGTTTTTCTGAGTCCCGAAAATCCCGAATTTCCCGGTTCTCAGTCGCATGTCCCGGGTTTTAAAATATACTTCAAGAACCGGGAAATCCCGGGATTTTCGGGACCGGGATTTCCCGGTTCGATACCCTAGAGGACACAAATACGCTATTCGTTTCGCATAAAACCATAACCAAGCAGGCCAGCAGCATATACAGGGTGAAAATTTTTCAACGGGGCGTGGATGGCTATATCCGAAACTATGAGGAATATCAAAAAACTTTGAAAGGAATCTCGAGCCCAATTTTAAAGAAAACTAGAACTGCATCATTGGATTTAGAAAAATCAATAATCCTGGCCAGGAATCGAACCCGCTAATTTTGGAAAAAAAAACACACCCTGTATTATTACACCATTCGATAGTGTTACTAATAAGGATCAAATTCTGGGAATTAATCATATACGGCAAACTTAAGGAAATAGCTGATTTGAAACATTATTGGTGATGGTTTAATCGAAAACTATTATTGGATTTGGGTTATAGTATGTATACTCTACCTTGCCACACATAAGTCGTTTTAATCGATTCTGGGTTTTTGCTCCATATATTTTTGAGCATTCCTATTTGTAAAATTATTTAAAACTTGTTAATATTTGACACAGCCATTTGCGAAGTTGCCAACTTTCAGAACATGCGCTCTTAAGGCCGCATAACCAGAAAGTTGGGAACGTCGCTAATAGCTGTCAAATATTTACAAGTTTTAACTAATTTGGCAATGTTACTGTAGGGAAATAAGAAATATGGCTCTGTAGTGCACTAGAAAACTGATATAGGAATGCAATTAAAACACTGAATTTGATGTTGTAACCGTTTCAGGTGTATAAAAGGCATTTGGAAAGTTTCCAAATGCTTTTTTTACGTCTAAAACTATATACCTATTAGGTGTTACGAAATTAATTATTGCATTCCTTAATCAATTTTTTAGTGCACTACAGAGCCATATTTCTTATTTTCATACAGTAAATTTGTAAAATTATTTAAAACTTGTAAAATAAAATATTTGACACAGCCATTTGCGATGTTGCCAACTTTCAGAATATGCGCTCTTAACAACGGAAAAAAACTAGAAACACAACTTATTGACACATTTATGTACCCACTCATTGCATTTGCAACATTGTTGCATCTATCTACATTAATGAGATCGCCAATAAAACAACCTAGGCACTAGACTAAATAGAAATCCAAAAGAAAAATGACCCCTACGCAGACTATGGAAAACAGATTTTCCAACAGCAGACATTATGGTATTATAAACAGTGCTATGGTACATTAACTGGCAACGTAAATTGCTTTGTATTTGAGTACAGTTACGGTATACATTCGCTTGTCTGATGCTGTCCTTACGCCCAATGGAAGTAGCCGAGGACTGAAATCGATGGTTGCAGCCGGCTGGGGAGGGCTGCTGGAGTGGCCGGGAGAACCGCGCGGTTGCCTGGCAACCAACTCCCGGCGCGTGTTATTATATCTACGATGAAAACTCACTTGTTTTTCACATTAAGGCTGCTTTTCCACGAGAGATGCGCTATGCTACGTTGCTGCGGATGCGTTTGATATCCACCAATCATATTCATTGGTTTACATAGCACAGCACTGGTGGAAACGGATTGAACTAAGATGTGTTTTATATGAAAAGATGCATGCTATAGCTGCGTGCTGTGGCTGCGCGCTGTGGCTGCGTGCTATGGATTTGTGCTGTGGGTCGTTTTCCCTACAATCGATACATCTCATAGCTCGTGCTGCGCATCCTCGTAGCGCAGCTACCTTGTCACAGCGCATCTTCGTAGCGCAGCTACGCATCTTCATAGCGCAGCTACCTTGTGACAGCATATCTTCGTAGCGCAGCTACGCATCTTCATAGCGCAGCTACCTTGTGACAGCACATCTTCGTAGCGCAGCTATGCATTTTCATAGCGCAGCTAACTAGTGGCGGCGCTACTTCATAGCGCAGCTACCTTGTGACAGCGCATCTTCATAGCGCATACAGCTACCTTGTGACAGCACATCTTCGTAGCGCAGCTACGCATTTTCATAGCACAGCTACCTTGTGGCGGCGCATCTTTGTAGCGCAGCTACCCTGTGACAGCGCATCTTCGTAGCGCAGCTACCCATCTCCATAGCACATCTTACCGCACAGCTACATAGCGTTGCATCGGTGGAATGTTCACACAGTTTCGTAGCTCAGTTTTTACATCCTCGCAGCACAGCTACATAGCGCATCTCTGGTGGAAAAGCAGCCTTAAACCAAGGATAATTCACATTTAAATATAATTCGGCATTACTGATTCAGAATTTTTCACAACAGGCGAGACATTGATATTATGACTGACCTCATTACAAATTCAGCGCATGTTAGAAAGAGATTAGGTAAATTGGCAAACGTAACGTAGGTAGGTAGGTATGTTCTTTTATTTCTGCTATCATGTTTGGCTTGATAGTTGTTAATGATCAATTTATTGAAGTGAGTCGGGAACTCGTTGCGTACTGTTTGGAAAGAGTTCCGGGCGAGGCGAGTGTCGTCGCGCCGCAATGCCAGCGCCCTTGGCACGCGCTCCCGGTCGCCTAGTGACGTCCGCTGAGACACGACCTTGTCCCGACTTTTCGCAATTTTGCTACCATTTTCATTTTTTGATTAGAATTTCTAATATCCATACATGTGTGGGTATTATTTAAATTAACGTTTGTTTCAAGGCAGTTTGTATAACAATTAATTATTCCATTTTGATCTGAATTTTCACGAGTACTGGAGGGTAAAGTTTAAATCGTCTGATATTGTTAATTTAATTAGTATTATTTAGATATCGAACGGGATCTGTATTGAGACCACATTCTTTTGGAGGAACACCACACGCAGTATGTACACTCGACAAAGCGGAATCATGACCCATTTGACAATAAAACGTTTGAATCCGTCAAATTGACAGAGATCAAGTCGTTCCCATGGATATAATGTAGAATGTTAACGCGAATGTGGACCTAATTGTTTTTGAATGTCTGTAGGAAAATAGCTTAAGGTGGTTCATAATACCACTTTGTCGAATGTACTTCGGGTAAGATGCACGAAAGAAAACTACAACTATTACCACTACAAACTATAGTATTTAAAAAGAATGAACACGTTTTTTTTTTTATTCAGGAGTTTGCTTCAGCTTGTGACGTCATAACGCCTGTAAAATTATACCGACCGAGTGACATTTTGTGATTTTTAGAATCGTACACGCCACGCCAGGTTTGATGCCTCCCAAACAAGCTGGTTTCCGAAAAGGCTACGGTACCGTAGACCACATAATACGCTGCGGCAAGTTAAGTATACAGAAGATCGAAGAGTAACCTGCCCTAATGTTCAGCGTTGTGGACTATGAGAAAGCCTTTGATTTCGTGGAGACCTGGCAGTGCTTGAATCTCTCCAATGATGCCGTATTGACTACCGGTACATCTGTGCTTAGGTGTTTGTCCATGCCACTATGTCGGTTCGAGTAGGTACACGAACGGAATTCGAAGGCGATTCCTTTGAAAAGAAGCGTAAGATAGGGAGACGTGATATCTCCGAACCTGTTTACTGCCACTTTGGAAAATGCATTCAAGCTCCTGGAATGGCAAGGACTCGGCATCAATATAAATGGCGTGAGTAGATACATCACCCACCTTCGATTTGCCGACGATATTGTTGTCATGACAAAATCGATGGAAGATCTCATCACGATGCTCTGCGACCTCAGACGAGTTTCCTAACAGGTGGGTCTTAAAATGAACATGGAAAGGTAATGTGCAATGGCCATATTGTGCCCACCACATTATCAGTTAGGAACACGATTCTAGAAGTTGTTGACTCGGATGTCTACCTGGGACAAACCGTCGCACTAGGTAAGTCCAACTTCAAGAAAGAGGTCAACTGCCGAATCCAATTCGGCGTGGCAGCGTTCGGGAAACTGTGTAACTTTTTCTCGAACAGAATAGAACTAGAATCAGTGCCTCAAGTCGAAAGTCTTCGACCAATGTGTGTTACCAGTGATGACACACATTGGTCGAAGTCGATATCGCGCCGAAACATGGTCTCTTACTATAGGCCTCATTAGTAAGCTCAAGATAGCCCAACGAGCTATGGAGAGGACTATGCTCGGAGTCTCTCTGCGTAATCGAATCAGAAATGAGGAGATTCGTAGACGAACTAAGCCGTCATAGCCCAGTGGATAAGCAAGTTGAAGTGGCAGTGGGCATGCCACATAGCACGCAGAACTGATGGTCGACGGAGCTGTATGGTTCTCGAATGGAGACCACGCACCGGCAAGCACCACGTGGGAGATCCATCTGGTGGACATACGATCTGATGAAAATCACAGTATCGTGCTGAATGCAAGCCTCTTCCAACCAGTCCTATTGGAAATCTATGGGGCTTATGTTCAGAAGTAGACGTCCTACGGCTGATATGATGATAACGATGATAACACGGCACAGGATTCCTAGTGTGGTGCAAAGAATTTCTGTGAAAAAAAAGATTCAATCATTTCTAAAGCAAAATCTGAATGATTATTATTATGTACATAATTAACCTTAATAGTTATTATAGCCCCAAATGTACGCCTATTGTGTGGCTCTTTCATTTTAATTAACCTGCTAATGAGCTGAAATCACAATCTTCATTGTTAATAAGACCCGATTTACAGACCCACCTGATTTTTTTATTTAACGGTAGGCTCGCATATCGCATTGTATTTACAGATAAATCGGGGCTTTTTGGTAGATTTGCAATCTCAAGTATTCTCAAGTAATACTTTTAACAATGCTTGTAAACGTTAAACCAGAATCAACAGTGGCAACTACCAGAAAAGCGCCGAGACCTAATCTGCATGACATTCAACCTTTTTTTTATCGTGGTAAAATCATCAAATGAGTCCTCCCACCCAGGGCAGGGCAGGAGGAACTGTCAGACTCGTACTGACTTAAATCCACGGTGTCCTTCAATAGCCCTGTTAAAGACCTATCTAGGACTTTAAAATAAAGCAATGGACTGTAGTTACAATAATTATAATCCAAATAGGTTTACAATTTACTGACGTTGGGAACTAAGGATTGCGCGCGCGTGCCGTCGGTGGAGGTCGGTTGCGAAGGACCAATTTGTTAGAGACCTATCTAGGACTTTAAATAAAATAGTGGACTGTAAATACAATAATTATAATCCAAATAGGTTTACAATGACTGACGTTGGGAACTAAGGATTGCGCGCGCGTGCCGTCGGTGGAGGTCGGTTGCGAAGTGGTGGCTCGACGTCCCGCGCACCGCAGCTCGAGTCGGCGCAGCCGATGATCGCCGGAGACGCCCGAACAAGCCCTTTACGTTCCGTGGCCACGGTAATGAGATAAGTCTCGCGGACCCGGTAAGCTTTGGCCCCGTCACAATGCTGACACTCTAGGCGCGCGTGGAACACAACGCGCCGTCGACCCGGGCATGGTCCATGGTCGGACAGCGAGTCACCCTTAACTCGCCGCCCGCGTGCCCGCGCCTACGGTGGCCCGAGATCGTCCCGCGACATCCGTCGCCGTGAGCGTCTACCACTGCGTCTGGGGCGGAGGGAGGACGGTATCCTCTCTCTCTCGCGGCCCGCCTCCTCCTTCGCGAGCATGACTGCTTCGCAGAAGGAGGCGACCGCTTCCCACTCCGTCTCGCCCCGCAGCATGGCCGCGACCAATGCCGGGCGCGAGAGGTCTCCGCCTATCGCCTGCGTGAGGACACGGCGGTGCTCCGCCCAAGCAGGGCAGTCCTGCACCGTATGCTCCATCGTGTCCTCCGGGCGGTCCTCGCAGTGGTGACACCCGGGCGTTTCCTCCTTCTTTATCATGCACAGGTACCTCCCGAAGCAGCCATGTCCGTTGAGGACCTGCGTCATGCGGTAGGTGAGGACGCCGTGGTACCAATCCAGCCACTCCTCAAAGAGGGGTCTTACAGCCGCGATTGCGGCGTGCCCGTACCTCGGTTGGGACAGTCGTTCTCTCCAAACTGCCCTGAGATCGCGCCGGAGTTCTTCCCGCCGCGGCTCGACTTCTTGAGGCAGCGGGAATACACCCCGACGCTGCGCCTTCACGCGCCACTCATAGACGCGCAGGAGGGTAGTCGCTTCCAGATCCCAGGGCAGCGATCCGGCAAGAAGGTTGGCCGATTCGCCGGCGATCGTGCGGTATCCTCGAATCATTCGGATAGCCATGACCCTCTGGCATGCGACCAGCTTTGCCGACCGCGTCCGAATGCTCAGGGCCCACACAAGGGGCCCCGTAGAGGGCCATGGACCGCACGACACCGGCGACGCCGGCGGGCGGCTGATGCCCGGTTCAGCCTTGGGGCCAAACGCAGGAAATGTTCCCCGAAGTTCCATCGGCTGTCAAGGACGAGTCCCAGGTACTTCATCGTTCCCCCGACGCCGATGCGAACCCCTCCACCGTTATGTGGGACTCTGTCAGTGGCGCATTCAGATGGCCATGAAAACACATGGCCTCTGTCTAGTCGATCGTTTTGTCTATGCATTAAAAAGAGAGTCACAGTATCAACAGAAGCTGCTCTTTGCGCATATCATGGCTACGTTTCGTCAGTACTTGCATATGGACTTGTAATGTGGGGCAATTCGGTGGATATCTTAAGGGCGTTAAGAGTTCAAAAAAAATGTGTGCGTGCAATCTGTGGTGCCTGGTATACCGATAGCTGTAAGCCCTTGTTCAAAAAATTTAATATTTTGCCTTTACCGTGTATGTATACTAAAGAATTATGCCTACTGGTGAAAAAAAATCCATATTATTTTACAAAGCATAAAGATGTTGTAAATAGAAATGTAGCTCCTAGAAATAAAGCCAAACATAAACATATTATGCTCCGCGTACCTCCATGTAGACTAGCGTTGCATAAAAGAAACTCTAGCATAATGGCTATAAAGGTGTATAATAAATTACCAGACGCTTTCAAAGATTTACCTTTACCTATGTTTAAAAGAAAGTTAATACAGTGGTTAAGAGAAAATTGTTTTTATGATTTAGAAGAATTTATGTCATATCGTACAGAAGGGCACTCCAAATAAAATTGTAATAGTACTTGATACTGATGATAATTATTAATTCATTGAATGTATTGTAATATTATTGAATCCTGATATTATAATTATTAACTATGACTTTGTATTTCTCAAATAATCTGACATTGTATTTATTTTTCTTTGACTTTAATTAATGCATGTATGAATGAATAGGTATATACAGGTATAATTTAAACTGAAATAAATTAGCGGGTTAATCAAACATTAATAATATTATGACATATTTGCACACCATATGTAATGGTAAAATTTAAATGGGGCACATTAGTGTTAAGATCTTGATTGTACCTACATTTTTGCAAATAAATTAATTTGAATTTGAATTTTTTAGTGCAGCGCCACTTCGAGTCCCAACTGCCGGATCCTTCCAACGACTGTCGCAACCGCTCGCGTCGGTCGGACGCCGCGTGGTGCGACACTCCCTCCGCCAGGACGAGCGTGTCGTCAGCGCAACATATTACACTGACGTCTAGAGGGAGGTCGCCGCGAAACTGACCGTACATAGAGGCAAAGTACCTCATGCAATATAAGACCAAAATCATGACAAGTGACTGAGGCTAACAGTAGAAAACCAAATCTATGTCCAAGGGCGTCGCCAGCTTATGGCTAAGGGGGGGGGGGGGGCAGTGGGGCTGAACTATTCTGAATATTGAAATTATTCTGAAAGTTTCAATATTTTCTTCAATACACATTAAACCTTTTTTTTTTTTTTTTTTTTTTTTTTTTTTTTTAGCGTGGTAATATCATCAAATGAGTCCTCCAACCCCGGGCAGGGCGGGAGGGACTGTCAGACTTCTACTGACTAAAATCCACGGTGTCCTTCATAGCCTGTTAAGTTCCGGGGTTGCGGTAAGGGAATAATCCCGCGACCCCGGCAGGCTTTGGCCCTCTGAGAGGGGGGCCCCGTCATTATGCTGACGCTCTTTGAGGCGCGCGTGGGACACAACGCGCCGTCGACCCGGGCATGGTCCTTGGTCGGGCAGCGAGTTGCCCTTTACTCGCTGCCCGCATGCCCGCGCCTACGGTGGCCGGAGATCATCAAGCGACGTCCGTCGCCGTGGGCGCCTACCACTGCGGCTGGGGCGGAGGGAGGACGCTGTCCTCTCTCGCTCGCGGCCTGCCTCCTCCTTTACGAGCATTACTGCCTCGCAGAAGGAGCTGACCGCTTCCCACTCCGTCTCGCCCCGCAGCATGGCCGCAACCAATGCCGGGCGCGAGAGGTCTCCGCCTATCGCAGCCGTGAGGACACGTCGGTGCTCCGCCCAAGCTGGGCAGTCTTGCACCGTATGCTCCACCGTGTCCTCCGGGCGATCTTCGCAGTGGTGACACCCAGGCGTCTCCTCCTTTCGCATCAGACACAGGTACCTCCCGAAACTTCCGTGTCCGGTGAGGACCTGCGTCAAGCGGTAGGTCAGGACGCCATGACTTCTCTCCAGCCACTCCTCAAAGAGGGGTCTTACCGCCGCAATTGCGGCGTGCCCGGCCGTCGGTCGCGACAGTCGTTCCTTCCATACTGCCCTGAGATCGCGCCGGAGGTCTTCGCGCCGCGATACACATTAAACCTTGTGAATTTATTTACGTTTTGTCATGCGATCCGGAATTTATTAATAGGTAAGGAAGTCAATTGCTCGCACTTTAGTTGCTTTACGGCTAGCTACATTTAGCTAGCTACATTACTTAGTTGCCATTGACCATGAGCGTGGTCATCTATTGTGTGAAGTTGCTTATACTTGAGTATTTTTTAAATATTTACCTACTCTAGAAAAAAAAAGAGGAGAGGCATCATCATAGACTCGATTTCAGCGCCCCCCCGATCCTCGCGCCCTAGGCTGCAGCCTTATTAGCCTAAGGGTTAATCAGGCCCTAGTAGTAAGAGTAAATTGGTTTGGCCTTCGCCACAATCTAGCTCAGCTTCTAAAAATGAAGGACTTGAAAAAAAGGAGGAGTTTCTCATCATGTCGTCGCAATTTATTTTTAATGAAGCTGTTTACCTCAATTACTCAAAGACGCTTGGAACTAGTTGGAAAATTCTTTGCAAGTCAGTGGCTAAAAAGTCAATGAAATAAAAGAAAAACATCTCGGCTACGCTTATGGCCAAAACTTCACGCGAACTACACACATCAAAGTTCATTCATCAGTCAGTTCAATTAATAATAATAATAATAATAATCTTTATTGACATAAAAGTAAGTTACATTATTATATGGAAACCCTGACTCCTGCGCTAGGTTGTAACCTGTGTTACAGGAATCAGTGTCTTCTCCCAGTAGTTTTACACAGAAATTATGCAATAAGATTTAAACAATTTTACATTATACAATATCTGCTTATGGCATATGGGTGTGTGTGTGGGTCTGTGTGTATGTGTGTGTGTGTGTGTGTGTGTGTGTGTGTGTGTGTGTGGGTCTGTATGTATGTATTTGTGTGTGTATGAGTGTGTGTGGTGTGTATCGTGGTTTATTTATTTATCATGCATGTTTATAATGGGAAGCGCTAATTGCCGGGTTTATGTTATTAAGTTTTCTGTATGTATGTAATCTTGTGTTTGTAGAAAGGTGTTTATTTTCTTTTTAATTTCATATTTAGGAAATGGGTTAATATCTAGGGTCTTGTTTATCTTGTTATAGATATGCGTGGCAAGAAAAAAATGTTGCCTTCTAGCTGAGGCAGTCTTACATTTCACGTACTTACAAACATTAGTGACTGTTCGTTTACTTTTGTAACTGTTGTTTATAGGTGTGATTATGTGTTGCTTCAATGTGGTGTTGAGAACAAATAGCTGTCTTACTGTGAGCACTGTGCAATTTTGGTACAAAGTTACAGTCGGGAAGCGGTATGGTTTGAAGGTCATGACTTTGAGCAATGATCTTTGAGCTCTTTCAAGGTGGATCATAATTGTTTTACAGGCTCCTCCCCACACCGTAATACAGTAACCTATTATGGATTGGGCTAAAGAGAAGTATATAGTGCGAAGAAGATCAAAATCAGCCACAAGTCGAAGTTTCTTAAATGCCCAAATAAGTTTCCTCACTCTAGAGGCAGTTAATTCGACTTGGGGCCGCCAACTCAGTTTTTCGTCCAGTACTACACCTAAGTATTTTATGTTTGTTGTTTGTGATATAGTGAGACATGAGCACTGGAGCCTATTTCCAGGAAAATCGCAGGAATGTACCTTGAGGGTTACTGCTACTGGCTTGGTATTGGCAAACCTGAACTGCAGGTATGAAGTTTTGGCAATGTTAAGGGTAAGTAGGTTTTCTTCCAGCCAGCTACTGACTTTACAAAGTCCCAGCTCAGCCACATGCTGCGCCTCCTCCCAAGTCTCTCCATGAAATATGAGCGCGGTGTCATCAGCGTAGCTAAATATTCTACCTTTAAAAAGTTGTTGCTGACACAGATCATTTACATATACCAGGAAGAGACTCGGGGAGAGGGCACTGCCCTGCGGCACACCACAGGTAACTTTTTCTTCGCTACTGACGATTCCACCTATCTTTACCCTTTGTGTCCTATCGCTCAGAAACTCCGTAAATATACTGAGAGCTTCTCCCCGGATTCCTATGTGGTCTAGTTTAGTCACAAGAGTGGGAATAGAGACGGTGTCAAAGGCCTTCGCCAGGTCGAGAAAAACTCCTATGCATTTCTGTTTAGCATCGACCTTCTCAACAACGTGATCAACTAGTTGACCAACCGCCTCTTCTGTGCTTTTCCCAGACCTAAAACCGAACTGACCTTCAGAAAGTATATTGTTTTTATCTAAAAAACTAACGAGCCTAGTGTTCAATATCTTTTCTAGTATTTTTGACAGTGTCGGTAAAACTGATATGGGTCTGTAGTTCTTGACTTCGTCACGGTTCCCACCCTTGTGAACTGGCGTGATAAGAGATTTCTTAAATACTTTGGGGAAGACTCCCTGCTCAAAGCAGATCCTAATTAGTTTTGTGATCTGGGGTACAAAAATTGCTTTGCCCGTTTTAAGTAACTTTGCTGAGATAGAGTCCCACCCTGTAGCGCAGTCTGTTTTTAGATTGTTAACTACAGATTCGACTTCAGCCTCGTCAGGGGAGAGTAAAACAATCGAATTATGTGTTGGTGGTGAATTGAATTTATATCGTGCGGGTTGGGATCTTCGGTTTTGGGTGATAGTATCTGCAAGTTTTTTACCTATACCAGAAAAATACCTATTTATGGTCTCAATTTCTTTCGATGCATCCTTTGTAAGAGGCAGTAATTCAGTCGCCACTGTTTTTTTTTCAATTTGGTTTGTAATGGATTTGATTATGCTCCATGTTTCTTTGCTTGTTTGTGAAGATTTTAAAGCAGATTTTTCATGATGTGTTCTCAACTTTCTAAGTAGTTTTTTGTTAAGTTATTGTATATAACTTGCTAAGTAATTGTTTGAACGGGAGAAGTTACTCCATACACGCTAATCTTCGGAACTACTGGACGAATTTGATTGTTTTTTTTTTTGTTGTATAGCTATTAAGTCTGGGCAACATAAAGGCTATAATTTATCTTGGAAACTAGAACACCTGATGCAGAACTGCAATAGATCATCTAAACTATAAGAGATACAAAAATAGCGCCGTAGCAAAAATTGTTCCGCGTGATGAGCATTTTCTGCTGAGAAAATAAATTTGAAGATATGGAACACCCGATGTGGAACTCCAAGAGCCCAGCTACACTATTACATATACAGTAATGATGTCTTAGCAAAAGTTGTTCAGCCTGATGAGCACTCCCTGTTGTCGTATAAAAACTGAAGATTTGGATCACCTGATGTGGAACTCCAAGAGCCCAGCTACACTATAACATAATATAGGAATGACGTCTTAGCAAGAGTTGTTCAGCCTAATGAGCAGTCTCTGTTGACGTATGAAAATTGAGATCTGGAACAACTGATGTGGAATTCCAAGAGCCCAGCTACACTATAACATATATGAATAACATCTTAGCAAGAGTTGTTTAGTCTGATGGGCATTTCCTGTTGACTTACAAAAATGAAAGATTTGGAACGTCTGGAATCGTCATGCGCGTCCCGTTCTTTTCCCGTCCCTAGGCTCTAAGAATTCGACATCAGACGTTTCAGATCTTCGATTTTGACGACCCCATTGTCGCTGGCGTAAGCAACAAGATCCGTGTACGAAGTCGCTGGCAGAAGCTAGTTTCATAATAATAATATTAAAAAAATATACATAGGTATACTTAATATCAGCGTAAGCTCAGTTATCATCACAAACTTTTTTGATGTGTGTAAGTCGCAGGTAGAAACTTAGTTGTGCAGTCAGCATCAAAAGTTGATGCCCAAATTCAGATTTTCAAAATCGCTGTACACCGTATTATTACGTATATTAAAACGGTGAACAGCGATTTTGAAAATCTGAATGTGGTCATCAACTTTTGATGCTGACTGTACCTACATATAAACATTGTTGCACACTGCACCAACTGGACACACCCTACAACAATGTTGTACCTTAGTTACTAAACACTTCTATGTAGAATATGACGTAACTAACTATTCGAGAATTAAAATAGACAACATGACAATTATACCTGATTACAATTCTCGTAACAACTGCAAATATTGTTTACGTACGTCGATTGTGTTTACCTGTGCATACCGCCCGTACCATAACCGTACCTCAGCGTAGACCGTACCTTTTTCGTACCTTTTCTATGTATTTTGGAATGAAGCAAAGCATATCAGATAGACAGAATGACACATATCCAAATTATTGAACCTCCAAGTTACTCGTATTTATTTACTCGTATAAACTCGTGGTAATCATCTCAGCCATAGGACGTCCACTGCTGAACATAGGCCTCCCCTTTTGATGTCCACAGATACCGGTTGGAAGCGACCTGCATCCAGCGTCTTCCGGCGACCTTTATAAGGTCGTCTGTCCACCTTGCTGGTGGACGTCCTACGCTGCGCTTGCTAGTCCGTGGTCTCCACTCTAGTACTTTTCGACCCCATCGGCCATCTGCTCTGCGAGCAATATGGCCTGCCCATTGCCACTTCAGCTTGCTAATCCGGTGGGCTATATCGGTGACTTTAGTTCGTCTACGGATCTCCTCATTTCGGATTCGATCACGTAGAGAAACACCTAGCATAGCCCTCTCCATAGCTCGTTGAGCGACTTTGAGATGAGGCCGATAGTGAAAGACCACGTTTCGGTGCCGTAACTCATCACTGGTAACACACATTGGTTGAAGACTTTCGTCTTGAGGCACTGAGGTATGTCGGACGAAAAGACATTGCGTAGTTTCCCGAACGCTGCCCAACCGAGTTGGATTCGGCGGTTGACCTCTTTCTCGAAGTTGGACCTACCTAACTGGACTACTTGTCCTAAGTAGATATATGAGTCAACAACTTCGAGTACCGAGTTTCCAACAGAGACTGGGGTGGGCACAACATTGGCATTTGACATAATTTTCGTCTTGTCCATGTTCATTTTCAAGCCCACCCGTTGTGAAACTCGGTCGAGGCCATCGAGCATCATGCTGAGTTCCTCCATCGACTTTGCCATGACTACGATGTCGTCGGCAAACCGAAGGTGAGTGATGTATTCGCCGTTGATGTTGATGCCAAGTCCTTGCCATTCCAGGAGCTTGAAGGCGTTTTCCATTGCGGCAGTAAACAGTTTCGGGGAGATAACGTCCCCCTGTCTTACGCCTCTTCTCAATGGAATCGCCTTCGTGCTCTGCTCCTGTACTCGGACCGACATGGTGGCGTTATTATACAAGCACTTCAACACCTCGATGTACCGATAGTCAATATGGCATCGCTGGAGTGACTCAAGTACCGCCCATGTTTCCACCGAATCGAAGGCTTTCTCATAGTCCACAAACGCTAAGCATAATGGCAAGTTATACTCTTCGGTCTTCTGTATAACTTGCCGCAGCGTATGGATGTGGTCTATGGTACTATAGCCTCTTCGGAAACCGGCTTGTTCGGGAGGCTGTAAGTCATCAAGTCTGTGTTCGAGACAGTTCGTGATAACCCTTGAAAACAGCTTGTAAACATGACTTAAAAGCGTGATGGGTCTGTAGTTCTTCAATAGGCTGTTATCACCTTTTTTGAAGAACAGCACCACATCACCTCTACTCCATGTTTCAGGCGTTTTGCCCTCGGAGAGGACGGAATTAAAGAGTTTCTGGAGGACTTTAAGTACCGGTGTTCCACCCGCTCTCAGAAGCTCTGAAGTGATTCCGTCCTCGCCCGGCGCCTTGTTGTTCTTAAGCTGCTTCAGGGCCATCCTAATCTCGTACAGACTGATGTCCGGGATATCTTCGGTATAATGTCGGGACAGCTTGGCTCTTGGATCTCCTACCAAGCTGTCAACGGGCTTTGCGACCGAAGTGTATAACTGTCCATAGAACCTCTCGATCTCGCCTAAAACCTCTGCTTTGGTCGACGCTATGCTGCCATCCTCCCGTTTCAGCTTTGTCATCTGGCTCTGCCCAATAGACTTGTCCTTTGCGAACACTTTAGAGCCTTGGTTTCGCTGTATGGTCTCTTTAACACGATTCGTATTAAAGAGACGCAGATCGTGTCGCAAGGACTTAGATATACGTCTATTGAGCTGTCTATATGACTTCGCGTCATCGGAAGACTGCAACTGTAGCAAACGTCGTTCAGCCATGAGGTTTAAGGTTTACTCGGTCAATTTCTGAGGTCTATCTTTACGGCAGGGTCTAAAAAACTTAGACCCTACCGTGCGGACAGTTTCCACTAGCCCGTCGTTGATCTCGTCCACTGACACTAAGTTCTCAAGGCAAGCAAAGCGATTAGAGAGCTCGAGTTGAAAGCTTTCGGGGTTTTGAATATGGGGCCGAGTAGGTCGGAGCGTAGACTTCATCAGGCTGGACCTTTCAAGTTTAACATTGATATTCAGCGAGCCTCTTACGATTCGGTGATCGCTACCGGTTTTTACCCTGTTGATCACAGAGACATCACTGAATATCCGTTTCTTGTCGGTCGTGAAGAAGTCTATCTCGTTTCTCGTGAAACCATCGGGACTCAGCCAGGTCCATTTCCTGTGAGGCGGCTTCTGGAAGAAAGAGTTCATCATGAAGAGTTCCTCTTTCTCCAGAAAGTCGGCCAGCCTCTGTCCCCTAGGGTTCCATGCCCATGCCCCAAACTCTTGGTAAGTTACATTATTATTTTACGATTACAGTCTGACGAGAAACTAATAGAAAATAATGAGACTCATACTTTCTTCCACTTTCTGTCACATTTGACACTAAAATATGGACACAAAAAATAAATACCTATTAAAAAAAACAAAAAACCCGACTGCGTAAAAAAACTAAAAAGAAAGAAACAAGCCCAGTAGTTTAGAATTCACTCATTCACACTCACAGTCGGGGCCCATTCAAATTATACTAAAGCCGCGGGGACTGTGAGTGTGAATGAGTGAATTCTAAAGCCGCGTACAGACATCGCGAGGCGTGCGACACGAATGGTTCGTCTCGCACAACGACGATATAATACTAGACTCCTGATAACAGGCGACCGATGTCTGCCAACACATTAGGCAAAAAAGTCTTATATCCGTCTCATTTCGACCAATCCTGTGAGCCGTAAACATACGTTGAGACAGAACAGACCTTGAGTTAGCCAATCACAACGCAGTACCCCGTCCCCCTCGCTTACGTAGTACCTCAGCGAGTTGGCAGAATAGTTTTGTTCGTTAGATCGTGCAATGCGTAGTCTAGTATTATATAGTCGTTGGTCTCGCATGCCTCAACCTGAGGCATACGATGGTACATTTATACGTGCGTCCCGAACGAAACATGCTCAAGCTGAGCAAGCAAACCACCACGCACGGTGTTCGTCAGTAGAAAAATGGCTCCGACAAGGCGAGACGTGCAGATTGCAGCTGCGGCCTCATATTTATATATATTCATATTTGACGCCACACGTCTTCCCTTTTACATTTATTGTAATAATCAGAATGTTTAGAGTCCCACAACACTCTATTAATTTCATAAAGTTGAACCAGCTCACGTAGTGACTCGGTATTGGCCTCCATGATGCATGCGCGCAACGCAAACAACACCTGTCCGTCCACACGGAGCGCACGGCTCGTACTGCGTACTAGGCGCGGTAGGCGGCGTTCGCAACGATCGTATGGCGCGAATGCTCACTGTGAGCACACTCGTCCACACAGCCCGAGGCATGCGAGACGAACCATTCGTGTCGCACGCCTCGCGATGTCTGTACGCGGCTTAAACTACTGGGCTTGTTTCATTCTTTTTAGTTTTTTTACGCAGTCGGGTTTTTTGTTTTTTTTAATATTTATTTTATTTTACTATTTTTAGTTTTTGTTAGCATTTATCAGTCCAAATTAAATTGAAACATAGGTAAAAGTTATATATATTTTGGTAAACCATTTTTTAAAATCATTTAATTTGATACCCCACTTGATAGAATGTGAGAGATTTTAAAAAAATATTTTTAGTTCGGAACCCTTTGCACGCGAGTTCGACTCGCACTTGTACAGTTTTATGTATCCAGTGACACTCTCACGTTTAAGACGAATCTAATGACACCTCTCAAGTTAAAATCCATCAAGCCGTTTAGGCTGCAGAGCAACACAAAGAAATATAGGTACATACATACTAAAATACCCTCGAAAAACATAACCCTCCTGGCGCAGTCGAGTAATTACTTAAATGGAATTTTCTTAGTTCCTAAAATATTATTTTCACAATTTTTTTGATAAAGAATTTGTTTTCGCTGTAGAATATGAGTAGAGTGTAGACTATAGCATAAAATAACAATTTTAGATGTAATTTCGGCCTCGAATGAGCCAGTTTGACAGCTCTCGCCTCTTTAGGCCGAGCGCTTGTCGAGTCAACATCTCCTGAGGATGCCCCGTGGAGGGGCGAAACACGTGTCGAGTTTAAGTTTGATTGCATGGCATGTTTTACTGTTTCTTGCACTTGTGCATATGCATGTGTTCCTTTGCTGCATGTGCATATGCATGATTGCATAGGGTGGGATTGCATCCTGCAACAAGCCTGGATTTTTGTCGCGGAATTAAAACTAGATATTTTTCATAACATTTAATGTCATGGATTTCCGCAAAGTAACGCCTGATTCCATAATTTAAAAATTGTATTATCACTAAGGAAAAGCTATATCTTCTATCTATCTATCTATACTTATAATAAATCTGTAGAGAGGTCAATTCTGTACATGAAATATATTTCTAAAATAACTATCAGGTGGTGATCAGGGATCGATACTGATGCCAAAAATGCAATTAATTAAATTATTGTCTGTCTGTCTGTCTGTCTGTCTGTCTGTATAACCGTTATAGAAACAAAAACTACTTGACGGATTTTGACGAAACTTGGTACAATTATTTTTCATACTCCTGCGCTGGTTATAGTATACTTTTCATCACGCTACAATCATTAGGAGCAGAGCAGTGAAGGGAAATGTAAGGAAAACGGGAGAAGTTACTCCATACCCGCTAATCTTCGGAACTACTGGACGGATTTGATTAGTTTTTTTTTGTTGTATAGCTATTATGTTTGGGCAACAAACATAATAGCTATACAACAATTTGGCTATAATTTATCTTGGAAACTTGAACACCTGATGCAGAACTGCAATAGATCAGCTAAACTATAAGAGATACAAAAATAGCGCCATGGCAGAAATTGTTCCGCGTGATGAGCATTTTCTGCTGAGAAATAGTTATTTGTTATGCAAGGCTGCAAAGTTGATTTTTGGCGCGAGTACTTGAATTGAAAACTGAGCGAGCGAAGGATTCTAAGATTGAACCGCGAGAGAAACGAGCGGTTCAAATATAGAATCCTGAGCGATGCGAAGTTTTCAAAGGTACGAGACGCAGAAAAACTTTGCTGCCGAGTGCAACACACAACTTTTCACCTCACACAGCGAGGAAATGAAGTGGGGGCATTGACCTATACAGGGGGCGGCTCGCCTGGCAGTGTAGAAAACAATTGAATACAAGACGTGTTCGAATTTTAAACAACACTTTGTGCTCTAGAGCACAAAATGGAGTTTTGCGCTCAGATTTTGAATGAGAAATAGAATCTTTCCGAGCGGGTGAGGTGAAAATAAATTTGAAGATATGGAACACCTGATGTGGAACTCCAAGAGCCCAGCTACACTATAACATATATAGGAATGACGTCTTAGCAAGAGTTGTTCAGCCTAATGAGCACTCTCTGTTGACGTATGAAAATTGAGATCTGGAACAACTGATGTGGAATTCCAAGAGCCCAGCTACACTATAACATATATAAATGAATAACATCTTAGCAAGAGTTGTTTAGTCTGATGGGCATTTCCTGTTGACTTACAAAAATGAAAGATCTGGAACGTCTGGAATCGTCATGCGCGTCCCGTTGTTTTCCCGTCCCCAGGCTCTAAGAATTCGACATCACACGTTTCAGATCTTCGATTTTGACGACCCCATTGTTGCTGGCATAAGCAACAGGATCCGCGTACGAAGTCGCTGGCAGAAGCTAGTGTATAATAAACAAATATCTACCCTTGCGAAGCCGGGACAGGCCGTTAGTTGAATTTATTAATGAAATTCTATGATTATACCATAACTAAACTATCGAATACACCTTTCAAAATAATATCTAATTTTCTATTGGAGGTTAAGAACTGCATCGCTATATCATGAAACGGTTCGTCTGGTGGAAGAATTATCACCGGAATCGAGATTTGTGATAGCAGTGGTGATAAGAAGTTAAAATTCTTATCATATTGCTCCAATCTATAAAATAGATGTAAATTAGATGAAGAAGACAAACACAAAATTTGATAACATTTTTCTCGATATAGAATATCAGAAGCAGTACTATATTCTA
This sequence comes from Agrotis clavis, assembly GCA_954870645.1. Taxonomy (NCBI): domain Eukaryota; kingdom Metazoa; phylum Arthropoda; class Insecta; order Lepidoptera; family Noctuidae; genus Agrotis; species Agrotis clavis. The sequence goes on from OX940934.1 coordinate 10,481,086, forward strand.
TGTAGAGGCTAGCACATGTAATACTAGTAGGTACCTACCTACTTAAAACACAAATCTAAATTTTAAATCCTAACTACAAGTAAATGTGTGTTTAATGTAGATAGCAGAATCAAATTTCTAGCCTCTCAACTAAATCACTTTTTTTCTCTCTTGTAGATGCACCGCGGCGTCTTAGTTCTTCTTTTAATAAATGCACTTGCATTGACGAATAATTTTCCATAATTGTTTTGTGTTTAAACTCAATTTTTATAACAATAAATCTTGTTTGTTTTTTGTACAAGGTTGACATTAATCTGACGTAGGGGACCAACTATCACAGCGCCATCTACGATTAGCTTTGAGTTGCCATCCCCATTGTAGCTAGCCGCAAAGCAACCAAAGTGCGAGCAATTGAATTCCTTACCTACTCGTATCAATAAATTCCGCATCGCATGACAAAACGTGAATAAATTCACAAGGTTTAATGTATATTGTAGAAAGTATTGAAATATTCAGAATAATTTCAATATTCAGAATAATTCAGCCCCATTGCTCCTAAGCTGGCGACGCCCTTGCATTTGAGGAACATTCGTGGAAGACTCATAGAAGTCGTAGATAGATAGATAATAAGCAAGACGAGACGTGCGTTGATCGATCAGTCAGTCAGCCAATGTTCTTACTTTTCCAGACACCTAGATGATTTTGATAATTAGCTTTCACTAAATTGAACTTTTGAGATACCTATATCTACCTCAATCTTTTTGACTGACTTTTTTTCGTAATGTTGTTGTTGCTTAGGATACAATACTTACATTCATTAAGAATGTAAATAAAAGTTAACATTGTATAATGGTGATGACCATAATATAGGTAAATAAGATGGTGGTTAAGGCAATAAAAAACCTGTTAGTGTTTTAACTGACTTAGCTGATGGACTATTAAATTGCTATTTAACTACCTAAATAAATCATCAAATAATGGCCATGTCAGTCTGATTATCATTAAAAAAAAAAAACTTCAGTTTTGCATAGTTTGTCACAAATTGAATGTAAAACAAACAGTTTACTGTTATTACTGGTATCTATTGCCAAATTCGATGTGCGGAATTCCGCAGGGGTATATAAACAAATCAGAATAGTAAAAAAAAATAGTGTGATGTTCAAAACTTTTACGATGGCTGGGTTTAGATTAGACCGTGAGTAAAGTCTGTCAGTTTCCTTAGATTTAAATATTAATTAATTACCAACTGTCAAAGTTATGAAATAAAAGTGGATGTTAATAAAAAAATCGGGTAATCCTGATCAAGCGTGACTCAGAACGAGTCACACACACCCAAAAATCGGGATATTTCGTTGAAATTGGGACAGTTCTGGCATCATTGGTACCTATCGACATTCATGGCACAAATCCCCTGAAGCCATGCCTGAAATATAAATAATTAAACCATATTATTCAAGTGCGGTAATTACCGCTTTATTTTATCGCACATCCCACACATTTATTGTAAGGCATGTCTACTTATTTGGACAGTTGAAATGTTTAACTGTGTAATTTATGATAATTAAATTAAATCGAAGACATGGAAACGAAAGAGAAATTTGAGAAAAACAGGCACTGTTTAAAAAAGAAACGGAACGGATGGTATTTTTGTACCTGATGAGTTATTGAAAGTTGTTAAAGAATGCAACCTTGATCAAACAGGTTATAAAGCTAAAAGGAGAGGGAGACCCACTTTATTGACGTAGCCGCATTTTTATGAGGTCCTTGTTTTATTTATTGGTATTCTAGAATGTGTGAGGTAAGAAGATTTTTGTCCTTGATCGAATGAACATCATTATGATAAAACAGACCTTCTGTCTTACCATAAAAAGTTAAACACCTGTTTAACACTTGTCTTAAAAAGTGTAACTGCTAAACGACCCTTATATCAACGTCAAATGCCGTTTTGAAATTGACAGTTTTTAGACAAGTGTTCAACTAATGTTTAACTTTTTTGTAGTAAGACGGTCATTGTTTTAATGAACAATATTATGCTCTTTCAGGGCCTCTAGTCTGCTTTTGCCATAGTGTATAATGGTCTATCATTTATGTCATCATTGTTGATTTTGATAAGTTTGGTCTGCTGTCAGTGGTTGAAAAAACTTATCAAATCTCCATTGAAAAAAATGGCATTGAATGGTAATCTCGTAAATTTAATGTTTTTGCTATTTACGAACTTCTTACTAAAGTACTTCAGATTGCTTTTCACACTAATAAATAATTTGTAAAAATTTAAATAAAATCTGCAATGCGGCATGAATAATTAATGTTCTAATGTCATTAAATTGTGAGACCAATGATTGACTACCTTATGAATTTAGCAGATTACGAACTTTAGCAATATGACAATGTAATCGTTTTGGAATGACGGTACAAGGGTTTATGGTAATACTAGCTGTTGCCAGCGGCTTCACCCGCTACAACTCGAAAATTATCCCAAGGGAACATAAAAATAAAAACTATCCTATGTGTTAATCCAGGTTATAAACTATCTGTGTACCAAATTTTAGCCAAATCCGTTCAGTGGTTTTTGCGTGAAAGAGTAACAAACATACCTACTACATACACATAAATAGGTACATCCTCACAAACTTTCGCATTTATTTATAATATTAGTAGGATTACTCGTAGTGTTAAAATGTCCACATGTTATAGTACATATTTCTATTTGGTTAGAATGAAGTTTTGCAAAACTCCACAAGTGTTAGAATATCCAAATACTAGCTGTTGCCAGCGGCTTCAACCGCTACAACTCGAATATTATCCCACGGGAACATAAAATCGGGATAAAGAGTCCTATGTGTTAAAACACATTATAAACTATCTGTGTACCAAATTTTAGCCAAATTCGTTCAGTGGTTTTTGCGTGAAAGAGTAACAAACATACCTACATGTAACACATACACCTCACAAACTTTCGCATTTATAATATTAGTAGGATCATATTGTACATCGTCGCTGCGCTTTCAATAATCGCTTTGTGTTTTTGACACACTTTTCAGGAGACGCAAAAAACTGATGTTCTCGGAAAATACCCAGAGTATTCAAATAATTTATTTTTACTTTAATACATTTAACAAAATCACGTAGTTATAAATGGCTAAAATTTAAATGCGCATCAATAATTCTTTTTGTATACCAAATATACTGAATTTGCACCAAATCTAAAACTCGCTTTAGCAAGATTTCAGGGACACCCCGAAGTTCGGTTTGGTTAGGTTCCTCTAAACCTTGTACACAGAAATAGAAGCCCCGCGAAGCGGGGCTTCATCGACCCTGCCTAAGTAGATTTTTTTTTATTACACCTCGTTATGACATATTTTAATGAACATATTTTGGTGCACATTCAGTATATTTGGTGGAACACAGGCAAAATTAGGTAAATGAAATGGGAATAAATTAAAGTACTTTTAAATACCATCCGTTATAAATTACTTTTCAATAGGTAAGAGTATAAATCAACTAGCCATAGGTAACTCTTTAAATATTTATTGCATCTATCACATAGCTGTTTTAACAGTATGTGCTAGGGGATGCAGAACCGGTTCTTTTTAAAAACCGGTACCGAAGTTTCGGTACTGGTCTCCATGACCAGTACCGAAACCGGGATTTCCCGGGAAATACGGTACTTTCGGTACTCACGTACAAATGTCGCTATTAACTTATTGTATGAAAGGCACGAGTGCGTGCACACTCCATAATATAATTATCTAAATTGGTTGAAAAATTAACTCATTACAATTAATGTGGGTGGTATGGTGTAGTTTATAAAACTTTGTTTTATTCGTAAATCTATAATTGACAATAATCATCAGAACACAATCTCAAGGAACCGAATTTAAATGCTTTTTTTTTTAACTATTGCATAGCTTTTATCGCGGGCTCTGATCGCGGCGAGGCGCGGCGACCAAATCAAGACATTCCCAACAAAAACCTAACGAAAGTACCTGACACCACGCATCGTCTAACGTAATTTCAGTTTGGGAGACTTCGGCAATCATAATAATATCCGTCATAAAAACAATTTATTTTCTCTTGCTAATTCTAAACGCCTAGCTACAAAAGGAGTTTTCACAATGAAACCTACTTAAGTATAAAAATCTCCTGCAATAAAAAAGTTCTATATTACACTTACAGTAGTGCATCACAAACATTTTAATTTTCTTTTAAAATATAATAGTTATTTGTTATGCAAGGCTGCAAAGTTGATTTTTGGCGCGTGTACTTGGATTGAAAACTGAGCGTAACGAAATTTCAAAGGTACGAGATGCAGAAAAACTTTGCTGCCGAATGCAACACACAACTTTTCAACTCACTAAGCGAGTAAATGCAGTGGGGGCGGCTCCGCGCCTCGCCTGCCAGTGAAGAAAATAATTGACTACAAGATGTGTTCGAATTTTGAACAACACTTTGCGCTCTAGCGCGCAAAATGGAGTTTTGCGCTCAAATTTTTAATGAGAAATAGAATCATTCCGAGCGTGTGAGGTGAAAAAAAGGTAGCTTCACCGCGGCAATCTCCGAGTGCCACATGTATTTTTTTATTTGATATAAAAAAGCATTTAAATATAATAATTAAAATATATCAGAACTAAAATTCCTACTATATTATGAACTAGCTTCTGCCCGCGACTTCGTACGCGGATCCTGTTGCTTATGCCAGCGACGACGGGGTCGTCAAAATCGAAGATCTGAAACGTCGAATTCTAAGAGCCTGGCGACGGGAAAACAACGGGATGCGCGAGACGATTCCAGGCGTTCCAGATCTTTCATTTTTGTGAGTCAACAGGAAATGACCATCAGACTAAACAAATCTTGCTAAGACGTCATTCCTATGTATGTATATTAAGTATAGTGTAGCTGGGCTCTTGGAGCTCCACATCAGGTGTTCCAGATCTCAATTTTCATACGTCAACAGAGAGTACTCATTAGGCTGAACAACTCTTGCTAAGACGTCATTCCTGTATATGTTATAGTGTACCTGGGCTCTTGAAGTTCCACATCAGGTGTGCCAGATCTCAAGTTTCATACGTCAACAGAGAGTACTCATTAGGCTGAACAACTCTTGCTAAGACGTCATTCCTGTATATGTTATAGTGTACCTGGGCTCTTGAAGTTCCACATCAGGTGTTCCAGATCTCAAGTTTCATACGTCAACAGAGAGTACTCATTAGGCTGGACAACTCTTGCTAAGACGTCATTCCTATATATGTTATAAAGTAGCTGGGCTGTTGGAGTTCCACATCAGGTGTACCAGATCTTCAATTTTTATTGGACAACAGAGGTTGCTCATCAGGCTCAACAACTCTTGCTAAGACGTCTTTACTGTATATGTTATAGTGTAGCTAGGCACTTGAAGTTTCACATCAGGTGTTCCAGATCTTCAATTTTTATACGTTGACAGAGAGTACTCATCATGCTGAATAACTCTTGCTAAGACGTCATTCACTTATATGTTATAGTGTTGCTGGGCCCTTGGAGTTCCACATCAGGTGTTCCAGATCTTCAATTTTTATACATCAACAGAAGGTGCTCATCAGGCTGAACAACTCTTGCTAAGACGTCATTCCTGTATATGTCATAGTGTAGCTGGGCTCTTGGTGTTCCACATCAGGTGTCCAGGATCTTCAAAATTATTCTCTCAGCAGAAAATGCTCATCACGTGGAACAATTTTTGCTATGGCACCATTTCTGTATCTCTTATAGTTAAGCAGGTCTGTTGCGGTTCTGCATCAGGTGTTCAAGTTTCCAAGATAAATTATAGCCTATATGTTAACCGGACTTAATACCTATACAACAAAAAAAAAATCATTCAAATCCGTCCAGTAGTTCCGAGGATTAGCGTGCACAAACACACAGACAAACAGACAAACAGACAAACCGACAAACAGACAAACAGACAAAAAAAAAGTTAACTACATTTTCGGGTTCGGCATCGATAAAATAACAACCCCTGCTACTTTTTTTTTTGTATATTTCCATTGTACAGACACAACTTTTCTACAAATTTATTATAAGTATATAGATAAGAAATAATCCTATCTTTGTCACGTAATCGCTTTCTTCTTTCCTCTATAGAATAAGTCTTTAACATCACATAGTCACTTTGTTTCTTAGAAAATAAATATCATTAAACAAACAGTAGCAAAACAAAACTAGTATAGTGCTTTTTCGAGATGAAAAAACATAAAACTCAAGAAAAGAATGTAACAAATGATATTTTCTTTAAATTAAAGGTGCATAGTATCATAAAAAAAAGTAAAAGCTTTTTAGAGATTAATAAACCAATAATTATAAAATACTCAAGATCTGAGTATGATTAAAGTTATTCTCTTTAAAATGAAAGTAATGCAATTAATGAAACAAATCAGAATTCTACTTAGATCTATAAATAGATTTTTGATATGTGGAAGAAATCCTCAATGATCACGTTGGTCCATTTATGGTCAATTTAGGTGAGGATGCTTTATTTATGCATGACAATGCCCGACCTCATACAGGTAGGATTGTGAATGACTACCTTCAAGAGATGAACATTAATTTATTCCCATTTCATTTACCTAATTTTGCCTGTGTTCCACCAAATATACTGAATGTGCACCAAAATATGTTCATTAAAATACACACATCAAAAGTGTCTAGGGATCAACATATATTTTTGCAATAACTTTTCTCCTGATTGATATTAATTAAAATGTTCTTTAAGGATTCATCAAATAAAGTGTTATCGTTTGTCACAGTAACGATAAACCAAGTCACCTTTGCATTCATAAAGAAATTTGCCATTTTCCTAATAAAGGGATTTTTGACATTTGAACCACTAACATTAAAGTTCGAAAAAAAGACTGAAATAACAGTTTTCTTTAAAATTTTATTGGGTAACTTAAACAATTAATAATCCGTGTTTCTACCGCGAACACTAACAACACAAGAACATCGGTTTGGCATACTCAAAATGAGTTCATCCAAATCACGCTGTGGAATGGCCGCCCATGTTCGTTGCAACAACAAAAAAAGGTCTTCTTGCGACTGGATACCCTCCATTATTCGGCAGAGCTCTTCTCTGTAGCATATCCCATGCATGCTCAATCGGGTTCAAGTCTGGCGACTGAGCAGGCCAGGGCAGGACATTGATGTTAGCTGCGGCGAGAGTCTGTCTTACAACTCTTGCGGTGTGCGGTCGTGCATTATCATGCATTAACTGAAATAAGGGACCGATTTGCACTTGTAGAGGAACGATGACGTCTGATACAATCGTCTCAGCATAAATTCTTTCTTTCTTTCTTTCTTTCTAGGTGGTACCCGTAGCGGTCTTCGGGAATGAAGGTTCACTTCATGCAAGCGGTTTCTGACTGTTTGGTCGCTAATTAAGTTCCCTGAAGAGTGATGAAGCCTCACGGCTAACATCATGGCGGTTATTGTTGGAGCTCTTCGAGTTAAGATTTGAATGTATCGGTCTTGTCTCCGTGTGGTGCAGCGATACCGTCCTCCATGGCGCTCAGCCAGGTACCAGTGCTTCGGTAACGTGTCCAAAGTCGACTGATAACACTCTGACTTGTATTCAGAGCTAAAGCCACAGTACGTTGCCGGGAACCAGCTTCTATCATTCCCACGGCTCTGAGCATTTCTTCCCTGCTTAAATGACGTCGCCGCTCCATAATAACGTTGGTTTTAATCAGTAGTAGGGAAACAGTAGCACTAATAATGTCTTCAATGCGTTGTATGTTTTTATAGGGAAAATATTGACAGCTGATTTCCATCTTTTACTCGAATTTGATTTACAGTTCCTGATTCAAATTATGAAATGCACCAAAAAGGATCCATATAAATTTAAAAAATCATAAATTTATTACAAAGCCACATCTCAATCTCAAGAAATCCGCATAAAAATGCTTGATCCCTAGACACTTTTGATGTGTGTATGTCATAACGAGGTGTAATAAAAAAAAATCTACTTAGGCAGGGTCGATGAAGCCCCGCTTCGCGGGGCTTCTATTTCTGTGTACAAGGTTTAAAGGAACCTAACCAAACCGAACTTCGGGGTGTCCCTGAAATCTTGCTAAAGCGAGTTTTAGATTTGGTGCACATTCAGTATATTTGGTATACAAAAAGAATTATTGATGCGCATTTAAATTTTAGCCATTTATAACTACGTGATTTTGTTAAATGTATTAAAGTAAAAATAAATTATTTGAATACTCTGGGTATTTTCCGAGAACATCAGTTTTTTGCGTCTCCTGAAAAGTGTGTCAAAAACACAAAGCGATTATTGAAAGCGCAGCGACGATGTACAATATGATCCTACTAATATTATAACCCCTTACTTACATTCCTGATATATTTATTTATGAATTTCTCATTATTTTCAAATAAAATGTTTTATATCAACAATATTGTAAAATAATAGTTTATTGGATATGATTTGTTATTTTACATTGAAAAAAAGAAGAAAAATAATAAAGTACACAGAACTACAAAGTGCAAAGAAACGGTACCGGATTGCTTAAAAAATCCCGGGATTTCCCGGTATTTTCGTTACCGGGATTTCCCGGTTGCATGCCCTAGTATGTGCGCATTGTAATAACGTTTAAAACTGCAATAAAAAACGAAAACCGAAAAAAAAACACATAGCGACTTTTGCACGCGCAGCAACGATATGGCTTTAAATGCTAGGTATTGTGATAAAACGACGCCTGGATTGTTTTTGTTGGTAGGTAACAGAAAAAAGACATTAAGTAATTTATTTAACAGCCCTTTACGTTCCAATGTCGTTAAACAATTTAATTTGTAGATATGAAAATAATTGTTACTTTATGTCATATGGACATCTTGTCACTTGATCTTTAACAAAACTTTTGACTTTTTTACATAATGACATGTGGACAATTTAACACCTGGACAATTGTTACCACAATTCGCAGGCAGCACCTGGTTGATACTCATAATGTAGACCAGGGAAGCATGGTACAAAAAGTAGGAGGCCAATATTCAGCAGAAGAAGCTATACGAATGACAATGACAAGTCACAAGACCACTGATAGAAACCATTAAAAAACCTATACATTGTTGAGACGTTATACTGGCCTTGCAGCCACGCCCTCGACTCGTCAGGCTACGCAGTGCACTTTACCATCGACAAACAGGTTTTTAAATATATATTGAGTAGTCTTTGATGACTAAACTGAAGTAGGTTTACGGCGGAATATTGTTAATCTATTCTATACATATACCTAACAATAATCTATAATAAAATTGTAGAAAAGTGGTGTCTGTACATTGGAAATAAATAAAAAAAACCGATGCCGAACGCGAAATTGTAACCAATTATTTTTTTTTTTTGTTTATTGTCTGTGTGTTTGTGCACGCTAATCTTCGGAACTACTTACTGGACGGATTTGATTGTTTTTAGGGTTCCGTAGTCAACAAGGAACCCTTATAGTTTCGCCATGTCCGTCCGTCCGTCCGTCCGTCCGTCTGTCCGCAGTTTAGCTCAGAGACGCACAGTCCTAGAGAGCTGTAATTTGGTGTAAATATACGGATTTGTTGTGCCGAAAAAGTGGTAAAATAAAATCTCGTAAAATATTTTTTTTTAGGGTACCTCCTGTACACGTAAAGTGGGGATGTTTTTTTTTTTTCTCGCGTACCCCTTAGTGTGGGGTATCATTAAATAGGTCTTTAAAAAATATTGATAGTTTCCATTAACAATTTTTTGATTAAAAAATTCGTTTGTGAAATATTAAGCTTTAAAGTGCTAAATTTTGCTCGACTCTAGTGTCCCCCCCCTCTACCAGCTAAACGGTTATGTTTGGGGGTGTGAAAAAATTCACAATAGTAGTATATATAACGAAGTTTAAAAGAAAATTATCATGACTAAGTAGGCTTTACAACTTTACGAGTAATAGTCGACCAACTTATAAAATGTACTTGGATAACATATTTTCCTAAACAAAATGTATCGGAGAACATGCTCTTCAACTGCAAATGTAAGTTTGTCAACTTTATTTTTACAGCTTTAATAGGTATGTTTTTACGGTATGTTTTTTGGGGATAGGTAGGTTTTACCTTCAACTATTTTTAACTTACTTCAAAAAAAGGGGGAGTTTCTCAATTCGTCGTAATCTTTTTTTTTTAATGTATTTTCCCCGATTTCTCAAAGACTCCTGGACCGATTTTGAAAATTCTTCTTTTTAAAATTAAATTCAGCGAATCAGTTTAGTTAATTCGCATAAGTATTTTGATGGGCAACTACGGAACCCTACACTGTGCGTGGCCCGACACGCACTTGGCCGGTTTTTTTTTTTTGTTGTATAGGTATTAAGGCAACATAAATAGGCTATAATTTATCTTGGAAACTTGAACACCTGATGCAGAACTGCAATAGACCAGCTAAACTACAAGAGATGCAAAAATAGCGCCATAGCAAAAATTGTTCCACGTGATGAGCATTTTCTGCTGAGAGAATAAATTTGAAGATATGGAACACCTGATGTGGAACTCCAAGAGCCCAGCTACACTATAACATATACATACAGTAATGACGTCTTAGCAAGAGTTGCTCAGCCTGATGAGCACTCTCTGTTGTCATATAAAAATTGAAGATCTGAAACACCTGATGTGGAACTCCAAGAGCCCAGCTACACTATAACATTTATAGGAATGACGTCTTAGCAAAAGTTGTTTAGCCTGATGAGCACTCTCTGCTGTCGTATAAAAATTGAAGATCTGGAACACCTGATGTGGAACTCCAACAGCCCAGCTACACTATAACATAATTATACAGGAATGACGTCTTATCAAGAGTTGTTCAGCCTGATAAGCACTCTCTGTTGTCTTATAAAAATTGAAGATCTGGAACACCTGATGAGGAACTCCAACAGCCCAGCTACACTTTAACATAATTATACAGGAATGACGTCTTAGCAAGAGTTGTTCAGCCTGATGAGCACTCTCTGTTGTCGTATAAAGATTGAAGATCTGGAACACCTGATGAGGAACTCCAACAGCCCAGCTACACTATAAAGTAACATACAGGAATGACGTCTTATCAAGAGTTGTTCAGCCTGATGAGTACTCTCTGTTGTCGTATAAATATTAAAGATCTGGAACACCTGATGTGGAACTCCAACAGCCCAGCTACACTATATTATATGTATACAGAAATGACGTCTTAGCAAGAGTTGTTTAGTGTGATGAGCATTTCCTGTTGACTTACAAAAATGAAAGATCTGGAACGTCTGGAATCGTCACGCGCATCCCGTTGTTATCCTATCCCCAGGCTCTAAGAATTCGACATCAGACGTTTCAGGTCTTCGATTTTGACGACCCCGTTGTCGCTGGCATAAGCAACAGGTTCCGCGTACGAAGTCGCGGGCAGAAGCTAGTTTTCTTGATACCTAATAAGGTAAGTCGTGGAGCTTGTGGCTAAATAAGATATAACATCCGCACAGGTAGATCTTTCAGGTTATGTCATGGTTGCCTAGATAACAATCAAGTCATTGATGGATGGCTATTTGGCAAACGATTACACATCAACATTTACGATTAGGTTAGTCGTTGATTCTGATTGCCATTTGTAGATATTTGGCAGTTGTTAAAGGTAGTCAGTCATTGACTCGAAAATCTATATTACCTAGTTGTGGAGATCAGATAAGCTGTCGGTTAGTGCTAAATACTGATATCCAGCTGCATCTGGTTAGACTGGAAGCCATGTATGGATAACCAGATGATGAAGATGAATGTTTCAAAGTGATAAATGAAGATGTTTTTCCTGAGTAACCAAATACATCTGACTTGATCTAACCTTTAGTATTTTATCACAACTTAGAATTTAAGCAATACAAGTTGTTCAAGCTTAGGTTAAAACAGGTTTTGCCTCAGCCCTATTCTCGATTAATAATTTTAATATGAATGCATTATTATGCATAGTGTCATTAAATGAATCGTTGAGTCACGTTGCAGTCAACGCGCTTGCATGACAGCGTGCGCGTGCGACCCATCTCATGTCCGCAGCGCTAGCGACCATAGTACGTACCTACCTACGACCAACATTCTCGGAAAACTAAAACCAACCAGACAAAGACGTCGTAAATTGTCGACGTAGCATTGCTATGTCGTAAGTATGTGTTAGTACCTATGTTTATTTTTACTGTTTTGTTTTTGTTTGTATAAACATGGCTGTTTTTAGAGCTTATAGAATTTAGAACGGTAAGACCTATATTTACCATGCTTATTTCGTGTAAAGTTTTCGCTATTTCTACACTGTTGCAATGCCACATTCGCTTTCACGGATAAACTCGAAACAAATGATAAACATGCAATGGACACCATTTGTAGCAGTAGGTATATCAGAAACTTGGAATTGGGTCGTTGTCAACCATTGTACACAAGAATCAAGGATATTCTTACAAGTTTACATTACGCTTTTTAAAATGGAACGCCATTTGGGTCACAAAGAGAGAACATTCAAACACACGTGCGCATCTCATAATTTGGAACGATCATGCATAATCAATTGATAACTTTTAGGAAACCAAAACTGGTAAGCATCATTATATTTCTCGATCTTTTATTTCTTTTGCATATTGACTACAAAGGATAATTGAGCAGAAAAGGGCTACGCAATTTGGAATGATTCATAAAAAAAGGTTACATATTTGAAACCTAACTGACGTTTCTCTGTGTTAAGGGTATCTCCAGTCTCTACGCTTACTACTGTTACGCAGATTACTAAGGAAATTAACGATGGACTGTGGTGTAAGAAATGATATGAATGAAAAAGGCGTAACACAGCGCGTACACATTGTGTGAGTGTGAACTAGCTTAAGATATCATCATGTCTGGCTAAGAGAGTGATGGGTATGAATGTTGATGGATGGAGAGGAACACGAAGGCATAAGAAAAGATAGATGGATTGTATGACGTGTGATATGAATGGAAAACGAGTTAATAATGCTTTGACGTCTGATATGGGAAAATGGAAACGGAAGAAGAAAAACGTGTTGCGCCAAACACGCGTAGAATGGGGTAAGGAAAGGAAGGTTATTATGGTTTGGCCCAATCTCAATTCATTCAATTGTATAATAATATCTGGTTGACCGAGCTTCGCTCGGTTTTTAAAATGTCTATATCTTGGGAACCGAGCTTTTCTCGAACCTGGGACCTTGATAAATCGATTCCTTGAGCCGAAAAAAACCTAATCTGTAACTTTCATGGAAATCCTTGGAGCCGTTTCTGAGATCCTGATTATATATAAATAAATATATACAAGAATTGCTCGTTTAAAGATATTAGATTTAGGTACGTAGGTTTTATGCGTTTTATCAACGTAGAAGTAAAAAACAATCCATGTCTACTCCCATAAGATTAGCGTTATCGAAATACTACGCACCTGTTATACTTTGTATGTACTACTATACATTTCTATAACAGACTATAGGCTCATGGTCTCAATTCTTGTATCGTTCGTTAACTTGTATGAGATTTTCGAAGTTTATAAATTAGTGATAGTTAATTGCTGATAATTGTCATATCGATCTTCTCTACTCTAATGCCCTTGTGTAGAATGTTGCGTAAGGTCGCTTTAACCGACTTCACTTATTTATTCCTATCATTCATATCACTCTTAAAGGGGTATTTATTATACCTTCTTAAATTGAGGAGCCGATAATTAGGACCTCCTGAATTCAGAAAACTTTAATCGCATTTAGGATGAGTAGCATCCCAATTAGGACACAATTTAGGCGAGTAATCGCGAGCTTTGGCAACTTTTCTTATTCTAAGGGCTGATTTTTCAATAGTCAGAATACAACCTTTAACTGAGGAATTAAAATAACGGTTTGACATATTTTCCATAGATAAGCTGTCAAACCGCCATTTTTATTCCTCAGATAAAAGTTATCTTATCTGACTATTGAAAAATCAGCCCTTTTAGTCGTATCCTAAATATCGGATCCTGAATTTATGAAGGTATAGGTAATACCCCATATACACAAGAAGTCGAACTTTTCAAAAGTAATCTTCTTCATCCAAACACTTTTTTATCATTGTTGCTACAAGAACGTGTACAACGTCTGTAATCTATTATGTCGCGGGCAAAATGAAAATGACAGCTGAAATTGAAACGAAGTCCGATCAAATATGCGACATTTCTAAGTGAAAGGAAATTGACTACACACACCAGGACAAGCCCTGTTGTCATTTTTTTTGTTTTTTTTTTTTTCGTGTAGGTACCTACTCTTGCTCATTACTTTTGCCCAGTAACTGAGCATAATATTTATCCCAAGGTGCCCCGTTCCATGAAATTGTACTGAAACAATTGCATGTTTAATAAATTAAACGAAGTAGTCAACAAGACTCGAGTGTTTTCAAAATAGCGTTTCTCCATATCCCGACGGATTGCATCGAAATAATGTATAATGCATGTGACCGGTGCCCAGCGCGGCTCGGCGCGCTACATTAACATGCGAAGTGGTATGAAACCTGAACTAAATCGTGAATAATAAAAAAGAGGGACATTTTGTTATCAACTCAGGCTGAAAACGTTCAATATAAAAATTCTGATACTTACCTAGCATAATAATTACCCAGATTGTTTCCATTGCTAGGACATAGGCCTCCTCTTGCGAGAAAAACCCAGATGAGACAGACCCAGTGTGATTTCGTAGTTGTCACATGTCTTAATTTTTTTGGTTCTGGGACAAGGAGTTTGCTGTCATACATAGGTTCGAACTAACGACCTGACAACTCATGTATGACAAAAGAGTTTCAACATATTTATATCAATGTTAGTTTTTTTTTAAAGTTCTGGATTAAACAATTTTTAACTTACCACGACAAAATTCAATAATACATAGAAACACATTTTCATTGTACTGTATTATGAAATTGACAGATGCGCGTGTAACTGTGTTAGTGACAAAATAAATGTCAAGATGTAGTGAACGTGGACGAGGCAAAAGAAGTGTATTACATTTACACTGATCTATGGCACGTGGCTGCAGAGTTCAGTAGTCTCCGCCTTGTTTACTGGAAAAGCTTGAGAAGGGTGCCCTCTATCTGGCAGAAACTTGTTTCTCCGAAACCTATTTGGCAGAACTCACTTGGCAGAAACTTTTTTAAACGAACATTGTTATGGTATAAATTTTTTTTAATATAATTGTTTTTTGGCCTAATGTTTTTATGTCCGAATTTAAATTGGGATACTTTTAAGATGGCAGAATTGTATTGGGCATAATTACTTTTGTCAGAGTTACAATTTTGCATATTTTCATTTAGCATAACGTTTATTTAGAGCGCCGATTATTTGGAATAATTTGACTTGGTATACTTCGAAGATCACAGAATTTCAGAATAGAAATAATTTAATAGTCATAATAAAAAATAAAAAAAATGTTTTATAAAATCAAAATGGTGTGCTACAATAGTTAGTGACAGAAATGAATCGCTACAAAACCGACTTCACGTAGTCTTGTCTGCCCTACCCCTAGAGTGTAATTTATAATCGCGTAGGCGCGGAGGGGCGAGGCGGCCCGTGAGCTGAGGAGCAGGTGGTTTTAACGCACACCGCCGCGGCTGAGGCTGGCCGGCTTGCCGGCCAGTAAGCCGAAGCTGCGGTGGTGGGCGTAAAATCATCTGCGACGATTAGCTCGCGTGGGACCGCCAGAGACCCGCAGCGCCGGAGCCGTGACAGAAGCCATGCCTGCTGCATGTGCTGAATGCTTGCTGCATGCTTACTGCATCATCTTACTGTCTGGGAAATAAAAACCACACAATTATGCAAAAGATGATTCTGGTTGTGAACTTTCTACGAAATGATGGTTATACTTATTGATTATTATGGAAATGAAATTTAACCCTAAAGATGATTCTGACTTACAAAATTATGGGTTTCGGTGTTATGGTAAATGAGTGTATGCCAAACGATTTTCTGCGAAAAGAGGTTTATGCTATCCGTTGCTATGCAAAATAAAATTATGACGTAAAAAGTTCTGCTATAAAGGGTGGACCCGCTTGAGAATAATACGTACCTACCTATGTACCTACCCTCATTTTGTTGAGTGAACTATCCTTAGAACTTTAAACGTAATATTTATACATTTGTTTGTTTAGAGTTTATTCGTGAACTTGCTCATGGTACAGACGCCAGCACACAAACCTGCCTCAAACTGTCATTTCTTTAAAATTTTTTAACCTTACGACAAGGTAGTAAAACGTTAATTTTCGATTGGTAAAATTTGCTGGCGTCCGTCTGTACATGCAACACTGGCGCAATATCGGAAACTGATAGTCATCTTGGGATGCCTTATTTAGACGATGCGCGGTGCAAGTTAGCAAACTGCATGCAAGTTTCACTATTTTGCGAACTTATTGATGGAAAATGAATTCAGTTGATCAAAGAAATACTGCAATGCAGTTAAACTGGCATGCAAGTTCTTGCAGCGTGTAAATGGGCCTTTAGTGACCAAGTCAGTTGAATAAACGGGTATACGTCATTACTGCGAAGTTCGTTACCGCGATGTACGTTACAGCGAATGTTCATTACCGCGAAGTACGTTATCGCGAAAGTTCATTATCGCGAAGTACGTTACAGCGAAAGTTCATTACTGCGAAGTACAGTATCGCGAAAGTTCATTATCGCGAAGTACGTTACAGCTAAAGTTCATTACTGCGAAGTACAGTATCGCGAAAGTTCTTTATTGCGATGTACGTTATCGCGAAAGTCCTTCACTGCGAAATACGTTGTAGCGAAAGCTTTTAGTTGCAACGATTTAATTTTCGGTGTGCGTTATTGATTGACTGATTGCTAATACTGGTTATTTTGGTATTATATTGTTGGACATGATTAATAAAAAAATAAACAAAATTATAAGTAATCCTACTAATATTATAAAGGCGAAAGTTTGTAAGTATGGATGTATGGATGTATGGATGTATGGATGTTTGTTACTCTTTCACGCAAAAACCACTGAACGGATTTGGCTAAAATTTGGTATACAGATAGTTTATAACCTGGATTAACACATAGGATAGTTTTTATCCCGATTTTATGTTCCCGTGGGATAATTTTCGAGTTGCAGCGGGTGAAACCGCTGGCAACAGCTAGTGATAAATAAATTATATGGATAGAATGAAATAATCAAAAATAAAATCAACATTTACAATGACAATCAAATGATGCGCTCTGTCGGCGTTTAGTCGTACACTTCTGAAAATGAGTGCATTGACAAAATGTTTCTCTTATAGTTAGTACTGACCACTGTTAAAAGCAGTTTCAGTTAAACAAAATTGTAAGATTCAATTATAATTGGACCAAGAGATAATAATAAAAATAAAATCAACATTAACAATAACAAACAAATGATGAGCCCTGTCGGCGTTTAGCGTTTATTTTCAAGAATGTATGACTAAACGCCGACAGAGCGCATCATTTGATTGTCATTGTAAATGTTGATTTTATTTTTGATTATTTCATTCTATCCATATAATTTATTTATCAGTAGGTACTTATAATTTTGTTTATTTTTTTATTAATCATGTCCAACAATATAATACCAAAATAACCAGTATTAGCAATCAGCCTACATAACGCACACCGAAAATGCAATCGTTGCAACAAAAAACTTTCGCTACAACGTATTTCGCAGTGAAGGACTTTCGCGATAACGTACATCGCAATAAAGAACTTTCGCGATACTGTACTTCGCAGTAATGAACTTTCGTTGTAACGTACTTCGCGATAAGAAACTTTCGCGATACTGTACTTCGCAGTAATGAACTTTCGCTGTAACGTACTTCGCGATAGTGAACTTTCGCGATAACGTACTTCGCGGTAATGAACATTCGCTGTAACGTACATCGCGGTAACGAACTTCGCAGTAATGACGTATACCCGAATAAACTGTTTCAATCTCAGTAGTTTCTGCCTCTAAGAACGACATAATATGGATAAGATCCTCTATGTTTATTATCAAAAACGTCAGACATAACAGATTAGGAATTGTGTTATGTAAATAGTGAATTTTATAAATCATTCGAGAAGCTGTATCAGATATTAGACCGGTCTACGTCTCGTCTAGATAGTTAGATATTCAATTAAATTCCAATGTTCCATTTGTTTTGTTTCACAGAATCATCGTAGCCTCTACGAGTCTGTGGCCTAGTAGAAAGCTGTCATTTCCCATGACTAACGACAGGGCGTGGGTCGCGTCATTGGAAAAGTGACTTTACTGACAGGTAACTAGGTAATTAAAACTTCCGGACGAATTCCCCAGCCTTCAAGCACCAGCGATCGAAGTTACGTTTATAAATAAAGTCGAGGAGCTATGGATAATAAGTAGAAGTTACCCAAGCCGGAGCTTTTAATTTGTTTTGTAACAAGGATCTTGTCGGAACTTTTACCTTTTAATATTAATCCACCTTTTTTAACTATGTTCTTTTCATGAAAAGGTATTATCGGTTTTTAATAGTAGATTACGCACCAAGGGAATAAAGCAGTGCCTTACGTCACGGGCGTATTGAATCCCGAAGCTACACTAAGGATTCTGGGGGTGAACCTCCGGAGCGCAGCGAGGAGGTTCAAGTGTTAATTCCCGAGTGAAACGAGGGAATTAAGATAAGAATCCTTAGTGTAGCGAGGGATTTAAGTTAACCCAAGACAAAGGCAGCTTTATTCCTGAGGTGAGTACTCTGCTTTTCACACCACCTGCGAGGAAATAAATTCGAATTTTGAAATTTGATGTGGTACGACAATCTTCGAACGTGAGCATGCTGTGGTGCCCACCTCAGCAAGCGATCAGCTGTTGCAGTGGGGACTGCCGGGGGGCAGCCGCCGCTGCTTCAATTCCTTCGTTCAAAGTTTTCATACTATGTTTTGTTTGAGGTTCCAAATTCAAATCACATTATTCCCACGGGAATAATGAAATGCAGTACATATATTATTCCCTGCTCGAGCGGGAGGGAACAATGCCTTGCTTTACGGCCGGTTAGCAGACATATAATTTGACATTTACGAGCAGGTGGTGTGAAAAATAATTTTAAGATCGAAGTTTACATGCTACCGGAACATTTTTATAAATTAAATTGCCATTGGGGGTTTCCTTTTTAGGGTTCCGTAGCCAAATGGCAAAAAACGGAACCCTTATAGATTCGTCATGTCTGTCTGTCCGTCCGTATGTCACAGCCACTTTTCTACGAAAGTATAAGAGTTATCCTGTTGAAAATTGGTAAGTAGATGTACTATGTAAACCGCATTTTAACATGTAACCGCATTTTTTGTATTTAGTGACTGGGCGACTAGAGGTATTAGGAAAAGTAGGGAAAGACTATTTGAACTGTATGGCCTTAAGCCAATCATTAACACTGAAACTTTCAATAAGTATGTTGCTGTCTATTCAAAATGTTTTAAAAATACTTGCAAGGCTGCTAAAGCCATGCATATTAGCAATAAGATTAAATTTTCAGAAAATAAAATAAAGACAGTATGGAAAATTATAAATAACGAGACCGGCAGGAAAAAAAAGGTCAATAGTAAATATACATTGCAGACATCTTGTGGTCCTATAAGCTCAAATCTGAAAGTAGCTGAAGAATTTGTTAAATTCTTTACTGATATACCGGTTAGGACTACGGAGGCTCTAAATTCCTCACCTGATATTTCAATAGCTTTATTAAAGGCGAACGTTTCTGGCAGCCCGGCTGATTTTAAGTTTAAACATATAAACCCAATGACAGTTATTAAAGCTTTCCGGGAAATCAAAATTAAAGTAACCGAAGATTTATGGGGATTGTCTATCAAAGTTTGTACAGGCATTGTGGAAACTGTAGCGCCATATTTGGCATTAATTTTTAATCTGTGTGTGGATCAAGGAGTTTTTCCTGATTTGATGAAGTTCAGTAAAGTCGTGCCTCTTTTTAAATCGGGGGACTCTAAAGATACTAACAATTATAGACTAGTATCCGTGTTGCCAGTCTTTAGCAAGATATTTGAAAAAGTAATGCTAAATGAGATGCTTAATCACTTCAACACCAACAAAATCTTACACGATCAGCAGTATGGTTTCACCAAGGGACGTTGTACAACTGACGCCGGTGTCACCCTATTGAAGCACATATTTACTGCATGGGAAGAGGCACAAGACGCCATAGGAATATTCTGTGACCTCTCCAAAGCATTTGATTGCGTTAATCACGATACATTACTTTTGAAACTTGAACATTACGGACTAGGTAAACTTGCGCTTAGTCTAGTAAAATCTTATTTATGTGATAGGCAACAGCATGTTCAAATAAATGGTGTAAATTCACAGGGTTTAACAGTTAAAATGGGAGTTCCACAAGGCTCAATATTGGGTCCTTTTCTCTTTCTTGTATATATAAATGATCTACCCTAATATACTTAAAAATCAACTACACAATATGGTGTTATTTGCTGATGACACATCCCTAATTTTTAAAATTAATAGGCGAGCTCAGAATCTAGATGACGTCAATAATGCCTTGCGTCAGATCCATAACTGGTTTTCAGCAAACAATTTAGTATTAAATGGAAACAAGACTAAATGCATTAGATTTGCCTTACCAAATGTTAAAAATAGTAATTATGACATAGTGTTGAATGAGGAGATACTAGAATTCGTCGATAAAACGGTTTTCCTGGGAATAACACTTGATTCAAGGCTACAATGGGGCCCTCATATAACAACACTTGCAGGGCGATTAAGTTCAGCAGCATATGCTGTCAGGAAAATTCGCCAATTCACTGACGTTGATACCGTGAGAATTGTATATTTTAGCTACTTCCACAGTGTAATGTCGTATGGTATTTTATTGTGGGGACGGGCGGCTGACATCGAGTCCATCTTTATTCTCCAAAAGAGAGCGATCCGAGCTATATATAATCTCCGTAGCCGCGATTCTCTAAGGGAACTGTTTAAGGAAATTAACATCTTGACGGTTCCTTGTCAATATATCTATGAAAACATAATGTACGTTAGGAAAAATCTGCATCTTTTCTCTAAAAGAGGTGACAGACATAATTATCATACTAGAAATAGGGACCAGTTAGTTCAGCCGGGCTTCAGACTCGCCAAAGTAGACTCTTCCTTCGTGGGGTTCTGTTTAAAATACTATAATAAGCTACCACAAAACGTTCTTGAACTGAATGAAACTAAATTTAAAACATGCATTAAACGCACACTTTGTAAGCAGGCATAATTATTACAAACTGAGCGACTATATCGCTGATAATAATGCTTGGCTCCATGCTGGTCCTGCTCCATGAGACAGTGAATGTATAAATAAATTGATAGTGGAAGTATACTTAATACCATTGTTGGAGCTGCTGAAGATTGTACAACTGTATTTGCATTGTATAGATTCAATCTTCCTTGTATTATATAGCTTCATAGCCGACATTGTGTGAGTAGTATGTACTTCAGAGCTGTCATTCACTGAGTACCTACGTCTCTTGTTGACTTGAATGACCCTGGCGGTTGAGAGTGTGTCATGCTCACTCAAATGTCTCGCTGATGGTGGCGCGTGTGTCGGATCATTTGGCTCCCTTCAAAATGGTTGAGCCGAATGGTGCTGATGCATGTGTCATGTTCGTGAACGGGCGCTGTCAGTTGCGACTGGTCATCTCTTAGCTGCCACGGTTTATTTTAATTTATTGTTTTTTTTTTCTGAATTGTCTTTGTTTTAAATTTTACTATGGAAACTTTTAAACTTGCTACATCGTTCTCACATAATGTACCATCTAAGAATGAATGATGTAACAATGATTCTGTAATAATTTTGGCGATCTGAAAAGAGTGTCCATGGAGTTTCTTGCACGTTCTTCTCCATAGAGATCTACGACTTGGAACGTGCATCTACGGTACTTTCACAGTTTTTATGTCTTGTGACTGGGACTGTAGCACCATAACTTTTTAGTGTTTAATACTTAATATTCCTTTAATTGTCTATGACAATTCAAAAGTGCCTGTAACTGGCCTACTTGAAATAAATGCTTTGATTTTGATTTTGCATTAAGATTTTCACACAAAAATAAAAATAAAACTAATTTTGGAGGTTGCCCCCATACTTACATACAATTGAAACTCAAAAATTTTTTTTTCACCGAATTCATACGTGTGGGGTATGATATCAGTAACCTCAAGTCAATCAAGTAAAAATGATGTTGAGGTTACTGATATCATTTTTTCCTAAACTGAACAGTTTCCGTGAGAGACGCTTCCAAAGTGGTAAAATGTTGGTCCCCCCCCTGTAACTTCTAAAATAAGAGAATGATGAAACTAAAAAAAATATATGATGTACATTACCATGCAAACTTCAATTGAAAATTAGTTTGAACGAGACCAATTAGTGATTAGTTTTTTTTATACGTCATTAATCGTAAACCGCAATTTACCTTTCAAAGTTACAACCAACTACATGAACTTTTATATTATGTTACTTGTTGCTACGGAACCCTTTATGGGCGAGTCCGACTCGCACTTGGCCGGTTTTTTTATTAGAAATGTTTTTTTAAGTAGGTACATATTACCAACTTACTAGGTACATAAATTAGGCCGAAGGAGGGTGTATTTAATTATTAGGTGATGTATAGGAAAGAGTGGAGATGGTCATGATGCATGGGCATTTTTTTTCTTTTGTAGGATAACGAAACCAAATGCGACAAAACCATAAAAATGTTCCTTACAAAATAAATGAAAAACAGCATCTTCACTTTGTATCGTAGGTATAAGAAAAGTGAGTGAAGTGGGATAGAATTTGGAGCATCTTGACTGAAGTAAAGTCTTTATTGAAGAGCGAACGAAGCGAGCTTGAAAATTGGAGTTTTCTGGACCGTGACAAGTCAAGTTTTCATTGATGACTGAGAGACGCTAGGTTAGGGTTGCCATCTCTGAATGAATGGGAAACCAGGAAAAGACGCATGAAGACCCCGGATTTCAGAGTCCAGAACTCGGACATGAGTCGAAGTGCGCACCGTGGTAACTGCGTCGGGAGGGGTGAGGGGAGCGATGCAATAACGTAAAGAGCTACTGAACAGACACCGTGGATTTTAGGCAGTACGAGTCTGGAATTGTAGGTACCTACCTACCTACACATTTTGTACAACATAAGATTAAAAGTTTTACGAACACGTAAGAAAACTGAAGAAAATAAAAACGTGTACGCGCGATAACAGCCTTGAGAAATTGCATTATGTACTATCGACGTTATCAGTGACGACTGACCATGTTACGCAACTTGCCTACGATAACGAGTACCAGTAAAGAAATGACCAAATAAATCTACACGTACTCGTGCTAGTACTGACGTTTACGAATGACGCGCTTCTACTGACGTAGACGTATTTTTTTTTTATTTGTCACTTTTTTGTTTCTAGTTTTCGAATCTCGCTAGGATTGTAAAAGCTAGCCAGGTACATTCAGCAGTGACATTCAGTGAGTGCAAAGCTTTGTCGCGTTACTGGTATCTGTAGCACGACCGCATACGGTAAGAAATTATTTGAAAAATTCTGATGCTGATGCCCTGGGTGGAGCGCAAGTGTATGCCAGGGTCTCACTGCGTCGTATCCTACGAATAGGGGCGTAACTGCATATTAGCTACTTTTCAGGAGACACTTTTTTGTGTTTTTTAAATTAAATATGAACAAATATGTATTGGTGGTTTTATATAATGTGTATTGGTATTTTATGGTTTGGTTAGTATTATTTTCAATAAATTATCTTTATATTTTATACGATTTTTGTCCCTTAAATCCTTATTCTCCGTTGCGTTAAGACTTAGTAGGACTGGACTTGAGCAATAAGTTACATTATGCCCTTTATCTGCGGAAATGTCGAAGCCATTTATATCGCCATAAAGCCCTGTTTATATATTTGTGATGCGTGTTTTCATTGTAGGTAGGTATGTCATAAACATAAAAAACAAAAACATAATTTGAACCTAGAAGAAAGACATAAACGTAATTAGGGCTTAGCCATTCCATAGAAAACGGCCACAATCACCATGAGGGTTTTTTTCTACATGTACTCTATATTGAAAATGAATAAGTAATTAAAATGACTTATTTAAGTACAAATTCGTTGATACTATATTATTTGAACTTGATCTATGCAGTACAAATTAAGAAAATAAAATTTGTATCTTAAAATCACTTGAGGTACACGCAAAAATGTTATATTTATTTGAAAATCAGATTACGCTCGCCGCAACTAACAATCTCCACGTTCCGCCGAATAGTAGCCGAATGGCGCATGGCGCGGCGCTAGCACGCAAACCTCGCGCCCGCGCACGAAGAATGAAGGCGCGACGGCAGTTGTGGCTTTATTCTACGTTGAAAACGTAGTGCTTAAAATTGTGGCTTTTTAGAAAACCTTATTATTTGATAACCTGTACTGGTTTTAATTGTTTTGTTAAACTGGTTATATGTGGTATGATGAGCAGAATTGAATCATGCAATAAAAGAAAAAAGCCCCTATGTTCGTTAGGGCACTATTCGTAGGATACGACGACTGATACTGACTACACTCCACTCTGCACTACTTGTTGCCATAATCACTTCGTGCCCTTGTAAAACAGACCATGTTATTGGTATCCACATATTACGTTGCCCCACAAGCGACAGTTAGTCGTACCCATGGGAACCATAGCCCGCCCAATAGTACCCGGAAAACTGAAGTTAAAGTTGACCAACTGGTTTTGGTACACTGTGCCCTTGTTCCTTCCATTTTCATCCTACTGTCTCTGAACCTCGGCACGCCTATGGGCAGAGGCATCTGAATACCAACATTATACATAGAGCGACTGCCATCTGAACTCCGTAACCCAGTTAGTACAGTTGCAGTTAGTTCAGTTGGCTATACGATGCGGAACAAAAATTGGAGGCCAAAATCAAAAAGACCAGCATTAGTAGACTGATGGCTGCAAAGAAAAGCAGGAAGATATTCTTAGAATATTGTGTAAGTATCAGTGGCCACAAAAGTCTGACTGACCTATATCTGATCTACGTTTATTCCCATCCGCCCCCTTTGAGCTTGCCACTATCAACGCACGGCCCAAACCACTGGACGGATCGTACTGAAATTTGGCATGCAGGTAGATGTCATGACGTACGCATCCGCTAAAAAAGGATTATGATCAATTCTACCCCCAAGGGGATAAAATAGGGGATGAAAGTTTGTATGAAGCTTTGTCAATTTTATAAAAAAAATACATTGTTAAGTGCCGACATCCACGCGAACGAAGTCGCGGGCACAGCTTGTATACTTATATAGGTACACCAAAATAACATTTTTTACATTTTTTGTCTGTCTGTCTTTCTGGCTGTCTGTTTGTAATGGCTAATCTCTGAAATGGCTGAACCGATTTTGACGATACTTTTATTGGCAGGCAGCTGATGTATTAAGGAGTAACTTAGGCTACTATTATTTTAGAAAAATTACTTTGTTTGAATAAAAAAAAAACATTGTTGAGTTCCGACATGCACGCGAACGAAGTCGCGGGCACAGCTAGTTATCACTGTTATGAGTAAAATCCACAGTCATCCTTCAATATTCCTTTACTAGTTCCATGGTCACTGTTACCTGATGAAACAGTCCCGCGACCTCTACAAATATTATCTTAAGAGGATCGTCTACCGAGCGTTCGTCCATACTAAAAGAGAAAACGTTTTCCTACCCCTAAATGTTATCCTATCTCAATGATTTTTAGAATGCTTCTGATACAGTAAAAAACTAGGTTTATAGGTTTTCTTTTTTTCAAAAGTAACTCTTAGGCGCCTGTAACTTTCAAACTATTATAAATTTTGAAAAAAAGAAAACCTATAAACCTAGTTTTTTACTGTGTAGGAAGCATTCTCAAAAATCATTGAGATAGGATAACATTTAGGGGTAGGAAAACGTTTTCTCTTTTAGTATGGACGAGCGCTCGGTAGACGATCCTCTTAAAACGTGTTTTATTTACTGTGAAGAAAGTTTAGTTAGTATCTACTCAAATTGTTATTATGATTATGTACAATGAAGATTGAAAGGGCTGAATACAGCCTTATTGGCATAATAGATACTCTACTTAAGTAAATAGGTAAAATATATATTGATTTAATCCTTGGCCTTCGTTCGGTTAAAACACGTGGATCTCTGTTATTCTGGGCGTCGTTAGCTATATGCTATTGACGTCGCAAGACGATCTCCAGCCACCGTAGGCGCGGGCATGCGGGCGGCGAGTAAAGGGCAACTCGCTGTCCGACCATGGACCATGCCCGGGTCGACGGCGTGTTGTGTTCCATGCGCGCCTCAAAGAGCGTCAGCATAATGATGGGGCCCGCCGCTAGAGGGCCAAAGCTTGCCGGGGTCGCGGGACTTTTATCATTACCGTGACCCCGGAACATAAAGGGCTATTGAAGGACACCGTGGATTTTAGGCAGTACGAGTCTGACAGTCCCTCCCCCCCCTGCCCGGGGTGGGAGGACTCATTTGATGATTTTACCACGCTAAAAAAAAAAGCCATTTGATTGGTTGAAATGAAACTAGTTTTAAGTAGGTAGGTACCTAATGCTTGAGTTTTGAGTGACGTTCTGTAAATACGGGCTTAAAGATCCGAATTACGGCTTCAGAAAGCCCGGGCATTACCAGCTGTTGTTATTTTTACATCTACCCCGGGCGGAAGTTTGAGGGACGACCCGGATTTGCCCTAACCCAGCTATGATGTGATGTATGAAATAATTAAATAAAATAACTCTAATTGGCACAGGCCTCTAGAAGGTACCTACCTAAAATAAAATAATACTTAGTACGTATTAACTACTACTTAACATGTTCGTGTTTGGTATGTTTCTATGTTTGTAAACGCACCCACGTTGGAGTAACTCCTAGTGTGGGGCAACCGTAAAAAAAAACAACGTTTATTAAATTTAAACAAGAAAGAATACAATCTATGGCGCCAAAATAAAGAAAAAAAAAACACCTTGGTAAAAAAAAAGCTATAAGTGCCAATATTTTACTACACTCTAGTCTAATCTCTAGTAAAATAACCATCTCTAGGTTTCCATCCATTGATAGTAGAAAAATAAGTAAAAGAAAACTCAGTATCGCATTTTAATGTAAAACGATTTATTTAGGTACGAGTATTACATTTTACAGTATATTATGAATATTGAAAAGTCTAGTGAAAGTTTGTTTGGATGGATGGATGTTTGTTCCTATTTTAAAATTCGGTAGGAACACAGATAATTTATAACCTGGAATAGGTAGTTTTAATCCCGATTCTATGTTCCCACCACGGGATGATTGTCGAGTTGTAACGGGTGAAACCGCTAGTCTATACTTTTACTTTAATATTATAAAGAGGTAACATTTGTTTGTAAGTTTGTATGTTTGTAAGTTTGTATGTAGGGGGTAATCTCCGGAAGTAATGAACCGATTTAAAAAATTGTTTCACTGGTAGAAAGCTACATTATCCGTGAGTGCTAAAGGCTATAAATTATAAAGATATCATGCATATTAGCCGAAATACTGCCCAACGAAATGGGCACGGGTCAGCTAGTTTTATATAAAATTTTGGTACATTTCCAGTAACACATACATTTACTAATAAATCGTCATACTGAACATGCAATGTATACTAATAATAATATTATGCTCATTTTATTTCTCTAACCTTGAAACACACCGAATCCTTTGCCAAAATTCGTATTCGTATGTTTTGTTTAAAGTTGGCATTGGCAGAAATTCATTTACGAAATATTAAAATATTGTGTTTTAACAATGTGATAAGTATATTTCAGGTTAACTGAGATATTATATCGAAATTAGATGATAGCTGTTGCTGAAAAAGATTTTTTCAATAACACCGAAGAATCTGCAATGTATTTATTTCTGAGCGGTACCTATGTAACATGCACTTTTGTTATTTCTAGCCAGTTCAAGCCCATTGCTCGGTTTCGTAGCGTTATGCCTACTTCGCACTATGACTACTTTCTGTAGCTTTCAAGTAATCGGTAGCACAATGCCAACATTTTGAAATCACCATACATTAGATCGCATCATGCCTACTTTTTATTTTTGTCCCACATTTCGTCGTAGTTTGCCACCCTTATGAAAAGTTCATTCTGTCGAAAGCATTAAGCCTATTTTGGTACAGTCTTACAAAAACATTTCTTAGTAATTTAGTTTTTTCAAGAAACATAATTTAAAATATATGTGAAACATTGTATTGAATAATAATTAAAAAAATAGGAACGCAGTTTAAAGTTAATGGGCATAGAATTGTTAAGTTTATGATTTTATGTACAAAATTTTATACGTATTGTATTCCGGTTCATTTATTTATAAAATATAAATTATACAAGTAAATTAAACAGATTCCATTTATTTTAGTTTTTTTGGATCCACCCTAAATGTTAACTTCTTATCTACTTATATTTACGAAACATATTTTAAATTATGACTGTACCTATAGTAGGCATCTTACGTACAAAAAGTATGGGCGATATCCAAAGTAGGCATGGTGCTATCAGACAAATACATTGAGGATTTTTTTGGCAACATGCGATTGAAGGCCTGATGCGATCTAATGTATGGTGATTTCAAATTGCTTGCATTGTGCTACCGATTGCTTGAAAGCTACAGAAAGTAGCCATAGTGCGAAGTAGGCATAACGCTACGAAACCCATCTAGATGAATAATTCGGTTATGTCCATCATCAGATCAACTCCAAACCTTTATTAAATAATGTAGTGGTTTAAAATTCTTAATGAAAAAACTTACAAACGCACTAGTCGCCCCTACGATTTTTGAAAGTTCCCTTCGATTTCTATGTTCTTTCGTCATCGGACCTTGATTTCCTTATCATGGGACCACCTCTGAAATATCTTCTTCCCAACAAAAACAGAATCATCAAAATCAGTTCATAAAGAACAAAGTTCTGTGCGAAGAAAACATAAAAAAAAAACCTTGGGCCAAATTGAGTAACCTCCTTTTTTAGACGTCTGTTAGGAAGGCTGTCAAAAGCCCGGCTGGACAGCTCTCATAAGGTCTAATTTGGCCGGACACGCAAACAAAAAGCCCGACTGTGTACGGCTTTATCTGCTGGACGCTTGGCAACAGTAAACGTGACCCTGACCACTTCTTGGGTCAACAGTTTATTATGAATGGGAATAACAATATAAAAAAAAATTGTGAACTGACCCTTGGCCTAACATAGTAGATAAAATCTAATTCAAACAAAACGACCTACCCTAATAAACAACTAAATAACAAAAAACCATCTAACACAACTGTTACGGAAGACACACTTGAAATTATCACGAGATATTTGTTACAATAACTGCTGTTATCATTAACAAAGGCCTTGGAGTTATGTATACGAATGTATGTATGTTTACTACATTTACATCGATGTTATCGGCAACAAAGAAAACAACTGAAATAAAATACAGTCAAATGTACCTAAAGTACGATTATTAATTCCAGTCAGTAAAATGACATTTGTACATGAATGAAATTCATTGTTTAATGACAGTTGCACAATAGTTGCACTTGTCATTTTACTGACTGGAATTAATAATCGTACTTTATATCTCTTTGCTTTATATCAAGTTTTTTTCGACACGTAGTTGGTTCATGAGAAGGGTTCCCATCCGTCCGGGTTTCCCCGGACTTGTCCTAGTTTAGGTGGCATCCGGGTAGCGTCCGGAAGGGGGGGGGGGGACTTCATTTGTAGTTCGGGCTTAGAAATTCAAAGTCATGGCATGGGCCGCAGTCGAAAGTCGCACCACTTACACACACTTCACCGTCCCGACCCCTTCCGACGCAGTTGCCACGGTGCTCACTTCGACTTATGTCCGGGTTCAGGACTTTAAAATCCGGGTTTTTGACGCGTCTTGTCCTGGTTTCCAAATTTTAGAGATGGCAACCCTATTCAAGAGTCGTTGTTTAATCGTTACTTTTATACACTAATATTTAATACTAGCTGTGCCCGCGACTGCGTTCGCGTGGATGTCGGAACTAAACATTTTTTTTTTCTAAATAAAAGTAGCCTAAGTTACTCCTTATTACATCAGCTACCTTCCAACAGAAGTCCCGTCAAAATCGGCCCAGCCATTTCAGAGATTAGCCATTACAAACAAAAGAGATTAGACATACAAAAATTGTAAAAAATGTTATTTTGGTGTATGTACTCGTACCGTATATTTATATTCGTATAGGTACATCTAGTAAAAAACAGTTCTTTCAATATTACAAACAGACACTCCAATTTTATTTATATATACTATAGATTATAGATAATAAATGTACGAAAGTTTGGATGTTTGCGTTAATGGATATTGTTAGGTAATGCTTATTTATTTCTTGTTCTCTAAATAACAATTATTTCGGTTATACGGTCATGTTAACTGTATGCTTACATGAGCGGTCTATTGCCGCATTTTTCGGAAGTTTAATCTTTGGCTTTATCAACCATTTTGTTTTCTGTCGGATCACCGTTCATAATAACTTTGTACTTGTGCGCGGCTTTGCTCGCGTTATTAGGTATTCATCCAATTCTACTATTTCTGCAATTTTTCAACCAAATTGTTTGACCGACATTTTAAAGACATTTCACACTTACAAAACTCACCCCCTGTAGGGCGAAGTGGGGGATTTTTCTTGCATAAAATTTTCTTTAATGATAGTTCATTTTTTAGTTCCATTTATGCTAAAAGTGGAAATCATTATCAGGCCACCATTGATGTCTCCTGTTTATTAATGAGGAGCGTGCAAGTGTTAGAACACCGTGCATGACGTCATAAATCATGAACAAAGATCTTCAATATTCGTTGCGTAATAGCTTGTTGCCCACGGCTTCGCTCGTATTCGCGATGCTAGCGTGAAGTTTTACCCACTGATGATAACATGCATATTAGCCGATATGCAATAGGGGAGATGGGGGCAGAACGGGGTCGCGGGGCAAGACGGGGCATCAACATATTCAAGTAACTACGCGCATTGGGCGTGTGTGTTGTTGTCGCTCAGGCGGTCATTTTGTGTCAATCTTCAATCTGACAGCGATCGCCGACCGGACTACAGACACTAAAAAAAAAACACTTGTTTAAAACATTTTGAACTGTTTGTTTTATAAATTTGAATAAAAACTGTTTTTGTTCCAACCCTGTTAGTTCCGCAGATTACCCCCTACTATTTAACTACATAGAATTGAAGATTTATTTAGATTGTTTAAATTAGACCTCCATAAATTATTATCTGTTTTTCAGATAATGAATAACA
Source organism: Agrotis clavis (assembly GCA_954870645.1). NCBI lineage: Eukaryota > Metazoa > Arthropoda > Insecta > Lepidoptera > Noctuidae > Agrotis > Agrotis clavis. Next base: position 10,512,369 of record OX940934.1, read on the forward strand.
CTTTATTTAAAATTATTATTTAATAATTATATTACAAAAAAATATATATCAGGTGTTTCATACAAAATGGAATATTTTTCCGATGACCGTTTGAAGTGAAAATCGTTTATAATCAAGTACTTTCAGTCCTTGAATGATTGCTAACATTTTACGAATAATATCCTGTATTTGAATTTTTCAATTGAGCGTGAAATGACTATCCGGTATATCCGAAACTATGCGGTATATCGAAAAATGCTGAAAGAAGTCTCGAGGACGATTTTGCGAAAACTAAAACTGCATCATAGGATTTTAAAAAATCAACAATCACACACTTTATTAGAAAGTGTGCTAAAAGGATCGAATTCTGGGAAGTAATTAAGTACGGCAAACTTTACTCATTACTTATTTGATATAAGTGGATACAGGATATTAAATAAGTAATACTAAAAGCATCTGACTTCTGATTGGGTTGAAAGCACTCCTAAGTAGTTAATAATTCATCCACAAGGACAGAGTAACCTCAATGAAATATTTATATTCCATAAAATACAAAATACAATGAACTTACTTTATTTTGTATCTTCTTCCATAAAATACAAAATACAATGAACTTACTTTATTTTGTAACCGGATCAGCTAATCGTAGTAAATTCTTGCTTTGGTGAAATAATTTTTGAAGAAGACAAAATTGTAATTGCAAGTAAAGTGTATTGATCCCATTTTCAGTGTGTTAGTCGTTTTAAACTGGACGTAGTTACTGTCAAAATTTGGTGGCTCTACTGTCATTTTAATAATGAAAACCTGATCTAGTAGCCCAACCCACATGTATGGAGAACACAAATAAGTATCTATTATACAAAAAGAGCCCAAGCTGTGTGCAACAACCCAAATATAAGACAGAGTCATAAACGATTTTCTAAAATGTGATCCAAGATAACTGAAACGTTTTTGATTTTTTAAAATCTGATTGACCTTATTGAAATAGATTCACTAAAACGTTCCAAACTAGGAACATGAAACGTTTTTGTTGAATTAATATGCGCACTCTACGTAGAATAGACATTTCATCATAATGATAAAAACTATTTGAAACGTTTTTGAAATTCGTTAAATAAATGTTACCCATCTCGGCAAAATATAATATTCTTATTATAAGTTCCAAGTCATCAGCGTCAGCCAAATAAGTAATTCATTAAAAAGTTCCAATGTAAGTAAACATAATAACAGTGACAAGAATAAAAGAAAGTTTGTATTTTAATATTAATCACTTTATAATAAAGTTAAATATTTCCTATTACGCTCACATTTGCGAATAGTGCTTCTATCAATACTTGTCCATGAGTGCAAGTGCTCCAGCAGTATCCCCATAAATATTTGACACGTTAAAATGTAATTGAAAGGGAATAAAATAACTCAAAACCCCTGACTTAACCCAATTATTGTGTGTAGTATGACATAAAGTCAATGTTGAGTCTAATTCCTGAGAATTGCCTATCCTTTTACAAAAACCTGCAGGGCATGGAAGGACCCGATTATATTGAAGGATTTTCTGGTGAACAAGACTTTGATTTTAAAGACGATGAAGAAGAACTAGTCTAGTCTAGTTATTTTTCACAATAAATAATACTTTATTCATATTTTTATCTGGTTTTATTTATATTTTCTTGTCCTACATGTCGTTTGGAACATTTTGGATAAATATTTTTTTATAAATGTAACATGAAAATTGCAATAAATCAAAAACGTTCCACAGCAATATTTTTATGAATATTCAAAAAACTATAAACATTGGAAGTCCAAAATAGGGTTAAATTAAAACTCGATTATGTCATCTATAGCACACAAAAGTTTATGTAGTAAAAAAATAATGATATCATAAAGAAATACAAAATTGAACTTTATTACAAATTATCTCAAAACGATAAGTTTGTGGGTTGGAACGTTTTTCTGGAACTACGTCCTAACTATCATAGGTTAAGGGTAGTTGTTCATGGTAGCACTACTAACAAACGAGAATAATATTCCTGGGGGGTATTACAACGTCTTAAAACCAGGCTTGTTCCAGTGACTGAACGAGATGGCGCTAGACGACTTGTATTGTATAGCATTGTTCTTTCACTCGCCGGAATAGACGTTGTAATACCCCCCCCTGCATGGTTGTCGCCAGGACGCCAGTAGACTTATTTATCAGGATTGTTTTCCCATTTTTGTCTCTAGTGGTGATAAGTGCGGATAGAGGCTAAACAATCTGCGAGAATCAAAGTCCATTACGTAAATAATAAAATAAATTAATTATTCACCGGGCCAGTCACTAACACAATGAGCTTAAAAATAAATTGTGGACGAATGATAAAAAATAAACAAAAAAAAAATTAAATTGGTTAGAATTAGAATATTACGAGTACGACATAGTTAGGTACGTCGTTTTTTTAACCGACTTCAAAAAGAAGGAGGTTATCAATTCGACGGAATGTTTTTTTTTTTTTTTGTGTTTGTTACCCGATTACTCTGCCATATGTGGACCGATTTTCAAAATTCTTTTTTTGTTCGAAAGGAGATACTTCAGGAGTGGTCCCATTGTCACCATGTCAGGATCTGATGATTGGATCCTGGAGAAATTGAGGGCAACCCTCAAATTTTATAGGCCTACACATTGTTTTTCGCAAATTTTATGAAGTAATTTAAGTATTTGCGCATGATAATCATCATCTCATGTAGCTGAGCTGATGATGGAAGGTACAACTCCTCTAGTAAGAACTTGGCATCGACTGATTTAGTAAATTATATTTGTGTTCGCATATCTCCGGAACTACAAGTCCGATTTAAGTAATTCTTTTAAGCTATTGCATAGCTTCTATCGCGGGCCTTGAGCGCGGGGACCGAATCCAGAAATTCCGTAACGAAAAAACCTCACGCTCATTTAATTTAATTAAATTATTAATTTAATTAAATTATTAATTCATTAAATTAATAATTAAAATTAATTAATTATTGATTTATTAATATCATCATCATCATCATCATCAGCCTATAATGTTCCCACTGCTGGGACACAGGCCTCCTCTCTTGTGAGAGGGAGTGGGCCATAATCCACCACGCGGGCCCAGTGCGGGTTGGCAGATGTCACATGTCTTCGAATTTTTGGTTCTAGGACATGCCGGTTTCCTCACGATGTTTTCCTTCACCGTTTTGAGAGCAGTGGTGATGAAACAAATTACACAAAGTAATGCGCCTGGCGGGGTTCGAACCCACGACCTTACAACTTGTAAGTCGGGACCGATACCACTGGGCCACCACTGCTCAATAATATAATAATAATAATTTGTTTTTTTTTTTTTGTTTTTTTTTTTTAGAAATATTTAAAAATGTAACTTGAATTAATATCAAAGAAAAAGCAATACTGCATGAATAAAATAAATAAATAAAATTATAATTGCATAAGTTGATACAAAATGCTATGCAATAGCTTTTTTTGTACTAGGTATCGTTCAACTTAGGGAATACTGCAAGTTTCATCAAAATCGGTTCAGTAGTTTTTGAGATAGGGAATTATTAATGAATGAGATTTTAACGATGTTATTACCGGTGTTACGGATTAAAAAATTCTAGTGCTCATGTAAGAAAATGATGTACCTACTCGTATTTGACAAGAATTCTGGTTGAATATTTAAACTAAAAAGAGTAATTTTTTTTTTTCAAAAAAAAAATGTAACCGCCTTAAAAAACAACCACAAAAAAGGGTAAAATAACCTTCAAAACTTTTCTTTCGGAAGTCGGTGGCAAAAAGACAATGAAATTAATAAAAAAAGTCACCGACTTCCGAAAGAAAAGTTTTGAAGGTAATTTTACCCTTTTTTTGTGGTTGTTTTTTAAGGCGGTTATATACATTTTTTTTGAATTTTTTTTTCCAAATCGTTACACCACACTGATTACTCGTGTTTCTTGTCAGTCACACAATTAAATAGCCAGATCCGAAAAGTCCACCTGTAGTTTATACAAATATTTGTTCCGTGAATTGAACCTATACACGTCGATATATAATTATAATTATTCCACCTTTAGTGGAGTATAGTAGATCAAAATGGGCGCGGTGAAACGATGTACAGACGCCAGCAGGTCAACCTACCCGAATCTGTCAGATTTTACCAATCAAACATTAACCTTCTACTCTTGTGATGTGGTTGAAATTCTATTAAAGAAATCTGACAGATTGTGGTAGCTTGATGTGCTGGCGTCTGTACCTGGCAAATATCTTATATCTCGAATTTTCTAATACCGTATTTATCGACGTGTGAACTGGGTATAAAGTACGCATTTACTACTACTTCCACAATGTAACGTAACGCCAGATGTACATACCGAGGTACATACGTCGGCTTATCGGTCACTCGGAGACGTAGGAGCAATAAAAAGAACGCTAAAGTTATATCACGAGCCAAGCCACGCAAGTAATGCGCGCGCGTCACCAAATATCATTGATATTTCTACATCCTGCATGCACACGGCTATACATCAACCTATGCAATACCAGAATAAGCTGACCGTTGAATGTGCGGAAAGGTAACCCGAAGCGAGAACACGATAAACTGGTTCTGATGATGTGTACAATCAGTTAATTCGGTAATTTAGTTTGAATGTTCAGAACTAGCAACTCAACAATCCGGATTCGCACAGATAGGGTAAACGCGACCGCAGTATGGGAGAGATATTGCTAGTTTCCATTGAAGCCTCGGCTCATAAACCCAACAAAGATGAACTTTAATATAATTAAAAAAGAAAACAATAGAATTTAATGGTATAATTAGTTTCCCATAAGAAGTACACAACATTAATCGGGCCGATTCTTGTCATTCCCCTTTCTGTCAGAAAAAAATCTAAAGGTCGCCTTATGGCACTGGCTGGATACATTTTGTAGTACTTATATACCGCACACTGTACGAAAAATTCTGACGCATTATCCACTTCTCATGCTCACTAGTAGCACGTTTTGTATTGAAAAAGCTACCAGATCATAACTTCTGGCAGTATGCGGGGTGTATCCATCGAGCATCAGAATTCTTCTGATAGAGATTCTTTAGTATGCGGCCGAGCCATAGCTACAGTTGGCATGATTTTATTCCAACATCTTCAACAATTATTTATTTAGCAGTACCAAATCAAATCGATTATTTCAACTAGGCCAATTACATAACAGGCACTTTTGAATTATCAAAAGACATAAAATAAAACAAGTACAAAAATAGTTATGGTGCTACAGTCCCAGTTTTTATGTCTTGTCATAAAAACTGTGAAAGACCGTAGGTGCTCATTGCAAAGCGTAGATCTCTATGGAGAAGAATGAGCAAGAAACTCCATGGACACTCTTTTTCACTTTACAAAAATATTATTTTTACATATTATTTACATTACAAAACTTCTTCATGAATAACTCAGTTCTTTGGTAAAATCGTATGCAAATTCATGTTCTTTCGGTAATTTCTGAGTTTATCGCGTTCAGACAGACAGACGCGCCCGCAAGAAGTTTTTTTTGTACTAATATGTATGATGCGACCTTCACTCGTGATCGAAGTATTTCCTCCACCGTATAATTATTTTTGGTAATTCAACAATAGCGAATGTCAAGTGTTTGACAGTTTTTGTAAGTACAGACGCCAGCACATCAGCCTACCTCAATCTGCCAAATTTATTTTATAGATTTTCAACCTTATCACAATAGTGGAAGGTTAATGTTCGATTGGCAAATTTTGACTGACTCGGTAGGTTGATGTGCTGGCAGTCTGTAGGATACCTACTTACTTCTCTAGTGAGTGAGTTTTTTAAAGGTCCTGGGAGTTGTAACATCTACTTTCAAATGCTACTTTTTAACCGACTTCAAAAAAAGGAGGAGGTTCTCAATTCGGTCGGTATGTTTTTTTTTTTTTTTGTTTAAAACACTTTGCCCTTCAAACTAGTAATTAGTCATATACTCGTACCTAACGTAGGTGCGTTTGACGTATGACGTTTCCCTTCGATAGATTATAACCTATCGAATAATAATACGTTAAATTGTAAGCAGTACGTTGAGTTCAAAATATTTCGACAGTTTACAATCTCGCGAGATAGATTATAGTCATACGGTATTTACAATTTTACGCTGACAGCGCAACACAAGCGCCCGTGCCGCGCGTTTGACGCGATACAAACGACAACAAACTGCTCAGGGGGGGGTATTACAACGCCTTAAAACCAGGCTTGTTCCAGTGAGTGAACGAGATGGCGCTAGACGTCTTGTATAGCTCTGTTACTTTCACTCGCCGGAACAAGCCTGGTTTTAAGACGTTGTAATACCCCCCCAGTTTGATAAAAGCGCACCGTCGCCATCGACGCGCGTTTGACGCGATACAGAAGCGCCGGTGCCGCGCGTTTGACGCGATACAGAAGCGCCGGTGCCGCGCGTTTGACGCGATACAGAAGCGCCGGTGCCGCGCGTTTGACGCGATACAGAAGCGCCGGTGCCGCGCGTTTGACGCGATACAGAAGCGCCGGTGCCGCGCGTTTGACGCAATACAAACGACAACAAACTGCTCTGTTTAATAAAAAAACCGGCCAAGTGCATGTCGGGCCACGCACAGTGTAGGGTTCCGTAGTTGCCCAACAAAATACTTATGCGAACTAACTAAACTGATTCGCTGAATTTTATTTTAAAAAGAAGAATTTTCAAAATCGGTCCAGGAGTCTTTGAGAAATCGGGGACAATACATAAAAAAAAAGATTACGACGAATTTAGAACCTCCTCCTTTTTTTGAAGTTATTTAAAAATAGTTGACGATAAAAACCTACCTATCCCCAAAAACATACCTATAAAAGCTGTAAAAATAAAGTTGACAAACTTACATTTGCAGTTGAAAAGCATGTTCTCCGATACATTTTGTTTAAGAAAATATGATATCCAAGTACATTTTATAAGTTGGTGGACTATTACTCGTAAAGTTGTAAAGCCTACTCAGTCATGATAATTTTCTTTTAAATTTCGTTATATATACTACTATTGTGAATTTTTTCACACCCCCAAACATAACCGTTTAGCTGGTAGAGGGGGGGGACATTCGAGTCGAGCAAAATTTAGCAATTTAAAGCTTAATATTTCACAAACGAATTTTTTTATCAAAAAATTGTTAATGGAACCTCACATTATTTTTTAAAGACCTATTTATTGATACCCCACACTAAGGGGTACGCGAGAAAGAAAAAAAACATCCCCACTTTACGTGTACAGGAGGTACCCTAAAAAAAAATATTTTTCGAGATTTTATTTTACCACTTTTTCGGCACAACAAATCCGTATATTTACACCAAATTACAGCTCTCTAGTACTGTGCGTCTCTGAGCTAAACTGCGGACAGACGGACGGACGGACGGACGGACGGACGGACGGACATAGCGAAACTATAAGGGTTCCTTGTTGACTACGGAACCCTAAAAACGCGAACTTAAATATTAATTTATAATGTTTTTAAATACTTATTTATTTTTATAGCGGCAACAGAAATACATCATCTGTGAAAATTTCAACTGTATAACTACATATAACGGTTCATGAGATACAGCCTGGTGACAGACGGACAGACACACAGACTTACTGCTTAGTTTTAGTATTAGGATCCCAGGATCCCGTTTTCCCTTTGGGTATGGAACCCTAAAAGTTTAGTAGAAAACTTTTTCTTCTGCGGACTAGGTACTTATAAAGTTTTATGACTAAAGTATTACCTATCAACATTTAATTTTACTTCTATAACAAAATACCTATATTATGTTGAAAGACTATTAGAATTTTAATTAAACGTAATAACAACGACGTGTCGACCTGTCGGACCAGAAATTCTACAAGGTCGTTGGGTTTACCGATGTGAATACCTGTTTTTCTTAAACAGACGCGATTCTCGATTACTGCTAATTGCTGAACCTGTTTGTCGTTATGGTAATACGATTCAAACCCATTGGTTTCGTACCTACTAGTCAAAGGTACGTTACGATACTCTAGTCCGACAAACGGATGAGCGATAAACGCTTGTGCGACAAAACTGTACTGCGAAACACGATAATTATTTCGAATGCATGCTGCGACACATTGAAAGTCGACTAACGCTGTTGCGACAAACGATTGCGCGACTGTAGAGCAACACCACGGTAACACGTGCGACACAGCGACCGCAGTGTCGCTGCGGTACTGCGACAGACAAATGTGTGATAGTACCTACTAGTATGACTTTTCTCGTTTTTGTTACGAACGTAAACGGGGACTTTGATGTTAAATTAATGCAAAAATGAGTTTGTCGTTCGTACACGCACGCCTGCGAAGCTCCATTTAAATTTCGTAAATACTTAAACGCAGTTAATACGTTAAAGACGCTGTAAATAAAATACAGATATCTTTTGATGAGGCCTCAGTGTAATCTGTGCCACAGCACGCCACGGTTAGCATCAGCTGTCGAATTGAGAACCTCCTCCTATTTTTCGTCGGTTAATATTATTGTTCTTTTAATTAAGTCTTAGAATTTTGTCGTCAAAGCTAGTTAGGCAGGTACTAAAATGATGTACTTACCTATATGGACAAATAGGAGCAAGTCTTTGTTGTTTAAGTGATTCAACAATAGGCTATTTTACTCAAATTAGTTTAATTAGTAAGTTTAATTAGTCCGAAAGTTAGATTATCAAAAAATATTTTATCCGTGTTTATGCTTTTATTACGTAAACCAAATACGACGAAGACACAACACTCCTATACATCACAAAACGTCACTCGGTCGGTATAATTTTGCAGACGTTATGACGTCACAAGCCTCCACTCCTGAAATTTCGAAGCGTTTTTTCTTTGCCAATATTCGTTGATTTGAAAAATCAAAAAATTCGTGTCCATTATTTTCCAATACTCTAACCCCCTTATTAATAAACGTGGACTAAAGTTAGGCCGAGACTCCACCAAAGCTGTGCAAGTCGAGACGTGTTTTGAACAACCAATAGAATTGCGTTGCGGAGTGGAGCTGTGTCAATAACGCAATTCTATTGGTTGTTCAAAACACGTCTCGATTCCGCACAGCTCGACACAGCCTGTGACACAGCTTTGGTGGAGTCTCGGCCTTACGCCAAGGTTAATCCTTAAACAATGTATGGTTAATCCGAGGATTATCCTGGTTGTAACTTTAGTCCACGTTTATTAATAAGGGGGTAAAGCCGGAAACACATTATTAACACCCGACGCCACCCGATGAAACGTGATGCGTGTTGGGTCAAATCAAATGTACCTATTGTTTTCTATGACCAGAATCACACTATGAACACCCGAGCGACGCCACGACACGCGCTCACTGCAAATCGGGTGTCGACACGTTGCGTCGCGTGGCGTGTTAAATAATGTGTTTCTGGCTTAAGGGTCGTAGTAAGGGTGATCCCTTTCCGTTTTGATATGTGTGCTACGACCCTAACTGATGATGACGGACTAAACAGTTTCTCAATTTATTTATGCAGTAAACTACCCTACCACCTATTTATTGTATTTAGAATTTCCAGCAAGGTTGAAAATAATTATGACGGGGCCCCCTCTCAGAGGGCCAAAGCCTGCCGGGGTCGCGGGATTTTATTTCCTCACCGTGACTCCGGAACATAAAGGGCTACTGAAGGACACCGTGGATTTTAGTCAGTACAAGTCTGACAGTATCATTTGATGATTTTACCACGCTAAAAAAAATTGTTGAAAATAATAACTAGGATTAAATAAAATTGCAGTAAAGAAACAATATTCCAAGGATACAAGTTTTTAATCGATTCAAGATCGAAGTTGTCTTTTGCCAAGTACTATTAAGTACTAGCTTTTGCCCGCGACTTCGTACGCGCATAATGTTTTTTTATCGTTCCCGTGGGTTTTCGGGATAAAAACTATCCTATGTCCATTCTCGGCTCTCAAACTATCTTCGTACCAAATTTCATCCAAATCGGTTCAATGGTTTAAGCGTGAAAAAAGAGACAGACAGAGAGAACTTTCGCATTTATAATAGTGTAATTATTATACTTGTAGGGATTCTGTGCTTTTGCTATCTTTAAATAGGGAAATAAAAATCTCATTCAATTATTTAAAAAACTGAAAATAATTGAATATTAATAAATACTATAATGGTAATCCTACATTTGATAACAGGTAACACTGGGTTATTTTGAAACATCGGTGATAAATATTGAACAAAAATACCCCTCTTCGTATTAATAGTTTGTTTTTAATCTACCCACTTTAAAACCACTTTGAAATACTTCCTTGTGTCATCTGTGAGTTACAGCTTTCAAGTGTTTGAAACATTTCAACCGAGTTAGCTTTTAGAATTAATTATTTGAAATACCATTGGTCTTTTCTGAGAACCTTTCTGAAGTAGGTACCTACCTTTATTATTTGATATCTCAAACGGGATAATGGACGTAAATTCATTAATTTCTCGTAAGTCTTCCGAATTGGAATCACCTTTTGGTTTTCTTAAGGTAAGTAATTAAAATTAATTAAGCATTGCGATCTTCAGTTGATAAATTAAAATTTTAAATTAGCGAGCTATTTAAAGACACTGTTTTCGTCAGTGTATGTACCTACTCGCGTTAAGTGTCTAGCAGGTAGTTACTTTTTTTTGAAGTTTCTGCCCTACTTGTCTATCTATCAAAGGTTTTAATCTTTTGCACCATAAAATGTAGATTTGAAAAATGGTCATAGAACGTAATGAAATTAAAAAAAAAAGGGAATTAAAAAAACAAAGGGGTGGGAAAAAATTCTACGCCACTTGACCGACATTTTCATAAAGACTGATAAAACAGATTAAGTTGAGTTATTTTTGATCCCCCAAACCGATCCACTTCCATTTAATATTATAATTTTTTAATTCCTTTCTGATTCACTGTAATTTACTGTTCCTTTTGTTACCTACCTAACTATTTGTCTTATCACTGAATAGTCAAGCAATTTACATTCAGAAAAACGTTTCAATCTAGTTAGTCCCGTTGCTATAAAACATATAATTATTACCATCCATATTAAACAACTTGTAACGTTAAATGCGTAAAACCTCTCGTGGGGTAACTCAGCCCATGTTACTAAACAATGTTTGTTCTAAGGCTTTTGGAAATTCACAAAAAAAAAAAATGTTTTTTCATACTGATGGGCCCGATCAATTTCTCATTTTGTATGAAAAACCAATTTTTTTTTTACCTAAAAATAATCTTATCCTACTAATATTATAAATGTGAAAGTTTGTGAGGATGTATGTATGTGTATGTGTATGTAGAAATGTTTGTTACTCTTTCACGCAAAAACCACTGAACGGATTTGGATAAAATTTGGTACACATATAGTCTATAACCTGGATTAAGACATAAGATAGTTTTTATCCCGATTTTATGTTCCCGTGGGATAATTTTCGAGTTGTAGCGGGTGAAGCCGCTGGCAACAGCTAGTATATAAATATTCTCAATTTCTTTTATCATGGTTAAATTTCAAACGAGCCTCATCTCTACACCTAGGGACGGGACGTACTTTCAGACTCGTACTAACTAAAATCCCGTCGATCCTTCAATAGCCCTTTACGTTTCAGGGTCATTACCTGATGAGACAGTCCCGCGGGCCCAATATTCTCCCTTAAACCGTAGTTCAAAAAGCTGCATTTTTCCCACGTTTTTATAAACTCACTTTTCTTGTTTGTTTGTTTGTTTTTCGTTCCGGTTGGACTTTTGCAACTCAATTTTGAGACACTTCCCGATAAGCTAGCAGGCTGAAATTTTGCACACGCTCTGATGACAATACATGACTAGATTGAACAATGTTCGGAAGTCGGTGGCTTTGTTTTTTTTTTATTTTATTGAGTTATGGTCACCGACTTCCGAAAGAAAAGTTATTTTATCGTTTTTTTGTGTTTGGTTTTGAAGTCGGTTCCCTTTTTTTTAAAAAGTTTTTCTATTTTTCCCTTTTTAGTTGCGATATTCAACAAAAATCTTCATAAAATCGGCTTTGAAAATCTACAATCCTATTAAGCAACAAAAACGGATCTATGCGAGCAACTTCACGAGATATCCATTATTGTTATATACTCAAACCTTCCCCAGAATGTAACAAACACTTTTCTGAAAACTGCATCAAAATCGGTTCAGCCAAACGCGAGATAATCGCGGACAAACATGCAATCGTCCCTGAAAATCTACGATCCAAGTAAGCAAAACGGATCCACGCGGGCAACGTCACGGGAAATCTATTAGTGTTATACACTAAAACCTTCTCCAGAATGTAACAAACACTTTCCTGAAAACTGCATCAAAATCTGTTCAGCCGAACGCGAGATAATCGCGGACAAAAATGCAATCGTCCCTGAAAATCTACGATCCAAGTAAGCAAAACGGATCCACGCGGGCAACGTCACGGGATATCTATTAGTGTTATATACTAAAACCTTCTCCAGAAAAACACTTTCCTGAAAACTGCATCAAAATCGGTTCAGCTAAACGCGAGATAATCGCGGACAAACATGCAATCGTCCCTGAAAATCTACGATCCAAGTAAGCAAAACGGATCCATGCGGGCAACGTCACGGGATATCTATTAGTGTTATATACTAAAACCTTTTCCAGAATGTAGAGAACACTTTTCTGAAAACTGCATCAAAATCCGTTCAGCCAAACGCGGGATAATCGCGGACAAACATACGTACATACATACATACATACATACATACATACAGGTCGAACTGAGAACCTACTTTTTTTTTTGAAGTCGGTTAAAAATGTTAACAAATTCAGTATCATGTAATCATCAGCATCCAGTAACGCTGGATCAAACAGAATAGACCACGTTCCTATTTTTTCGATCCAGTCACTGGATCAATTATTAAGGGATATAGCGCCTTTATCGTGTGTTTCTTTTCATGTAAATTCAATTGTTTTCATATAAATGTTGTTTTCAGGGTCTTTTCAATGAAAATAGTGGTCCTCTCGGTGGCAATGTCAAGCAAGGTCAGTAATTCATGTTTATTGAAAATAATTAAAATATGCAGATTCCATTGCTAATAAAATTTATTGATTAACTTAATACAATGGCTCAATTTTAACCACGTTTTTTAACAACTCCTCTAACTTTGTTCACGCTTCGGTATAGAGAAATCATGGTCCAGTGAATCCAAATTCTTCTCCATAAACGTGTAATAATACTCGTATTCAACATTCTCAATCAATATGTTTGGCTTGCAGATGCTTTGGAAGCAGTCAAACTGGATCCTGCCGTACTAGAAGCGCAGGTCACCGTACATTCTAAAGACAAAGCTATTGATGCCGTGAATACACGTCCCGAAGTTGTCATTGAGAACACGAAAGGTGGGTACCTACATACATCGTTAAAAAACGTTATACGGGTTGTTGTAAGTTCGCCACAAAAATAATTACCCACGAAAAAGCTTTTTTTTTAATTTTGATTATTTTACATTTTGTCACTTTTTTTCCCGCACGGGGAATCAAAAATCCAGCACAAAACTACCGAAAACGAGGACACAATGTGGAATCTGAACAAAAATTACTTGGAGAACAGGATCAAAACTTTTTTTCGAGGGAAATAATTTTTGTGGCGAACTTATAACAACCTCAGAGGACCATAATTATTTTGTGGAGTGCGAAATCTTGTGAACAATTACTCGCAGAACCGCAATGTCAAATATTTTTAACCGACTTCAAAAAAAAAGTAGGTTCTCAGTTCGACCTGTATGTATGTATGTATGTATGTATGTTTGTCCGCGATTATCTCGCGTTTGGCTGAACGGATTTTGATGCGGTTTTCAAGAAAGTGTTCATTACATTCTGGAGAAGGTTTAAGTATATAACACTAATAGATATCCCGTGACGTTGCCCGCGTGGATCCGTTTTGCTTACTTGGATCGTAGATTTTCAAAGACGATTGCATGTTTGTCCGCGATTATCTCGCGTTTGGCTGAACCGATTTTGATGCAGTTTTCAGAAAAGTGTTTGTTACATTCTGGGGAAGGTTTTAGTATAAAACAATAATGGATATCTTGAGATGTTGCTCGCATAGATCCGTTTTTGTTACTTACTAGGATTGTAGATTTTCAAATACGCCGATTTTATGAAGGTTTTTTTTGAATTTCTCAACTAAAAAGGGAAAAAATAAAAAACTTTTTGAAAAAAAGGGAACCGACTTCAAAACCAAACACAAAAAAAACTAAAAAATAACTTTTCTTTCGGAAGTCGGTGGCCATATGTCAATGAAATAAAAAACAAAGCCACCGACTTCCGAAAGAAAAGTTATTTTTTAGTTTTTTTTTGTGTTTGGTTTTGAAGTCGGTTCCCTTTTTTTCAAAAAGTTTTTTATTTTTTAACAATCATAAAGTCAAAAAGTCGTTGAAGTACCGCTCCTTTGTCGATTCTAAATAATTATAACGGAACTGTTTGGCCTGGCAACTGTGACCTTTATCATGTTGATTTTGCCTCTAAAGTTTCACGTGAACGCCTTTATCTTCGTTAACATAACTAAGATATAATTTCAACGTTCCACAGAATAAACAAGCGTTATTGGCAAACATTTTGCAAATTTTTAAGTAATGATTGATGCAAAAAACTACGAAAGGTCTTGATTAATATTCACACGCGATAACATGTGAAATAAACAACCAGTGACACGATTGTTTTTTTTTTATTAATATAATAAAAGAACTGCTGGTTTCATCAACTAACTGTGTGTGATTAATAGAATATTCTGGAGAAACTGGAAATGTGGTGTATTTTTGCTGACTAGCATTTAAGTCCGACTTAAATACTAATCCACATAAAAAGTAACGAAATCATTTAAATAATTGATTGGTAAATAAACATAAAAACACTGCTGCTCATAAGTTTAATCCAAGGTGATTCAGGCGTAGAATAATTAAAATTTGAAACTGCTTTACTATCCTGGGCTATTTGAGCAGTGTTGCTCTACCCTTGCTCTTTATTAATGACCCCTAAAAGTAGTATGGGTCGTGGGTTTGCACAACATCCTGTTTGGGTTCGAATGTATTGAAATGACGAAGGAAACACAAACTTAAGAAAAATTCAAATCAAATCATAAAATTAGAATTTTAGGTTGGTGGCGTGGTAGATACTCGTACCCATAGCATAGCAGATCCATTTAGCCTGATTATATTATCCAAACTATTCTACTTATATCATGTGTACTTTTCTCAATTAAACCCGTTAAACAGCTGGAGGCTTGATTGACTAACCAACTCATTAACGATCATGCTAATTTATGCAAACCAATTAATGTTATAAATGCGAATATGAGTTATAATTTGGTACAGAGATAGATTGGGTTCTAAAGATAGTTAAAGGCATTTTTATTGCATAAAAGAAGTGGGGCGAGGGTCGTATAATATTATATAACATGTTTTAGAATGATGGATCTAATCTAGCGTCACAGGAAATTGATTTTACTTGACGCCATCCATCTGGGTAGCCAGAGGGTCGTTGGATTACATCGATCTAGGCACGTCGGTCGGATATCATCGACGGATAGGCATCTAGAACATGCTTGTGCAAAAGCATGCAAATGCAAAAGCATTTTCTATAGTGTTCTCTTCATTAGCGTAGCGAGAAGCAAGACATCAGTATATCAACCCTTTTTTTTACGACGTTATTTCTTTTCACGTTCCGTTTCGCATACAAAATTAAGATTGCGGGATAATTTAGGCGCCATAAATATTGTTTTTTTTGGCTTAGATTTTTTTTCAAAGCGATAATCAACATCGATTACTAGTTTGAATACGAAAGTTATATTTTTTTATCGCCAAAAAGTGTATTCAAGTTTCTGAGCTCACAGCCTATGAGCCTAGCAAGTTTCAAGTTTTTTTTAGTCACACGGTTCACTTTTGCACATAAATTATAGTTATTTAAAATGCAAAGTTGTTTTTTTTTGGGAGAGGAGCGGTTCAAATATGGAATCCTGAGCGTAGCGAAGTTTTCAAAAATACGAGACGCAGAATAACTTTGTTGCCGAGCGCAACACACCACTTTTCACCTCACTACAGCGAGGAAATACAGTGGGGGCAGGTCGCCTGTCAGTGTAGAAAATAATTGAATAGAAGACGTGTTTGAATTTTAAAAAATTGAGTTTTGCGTTCAGATTTCGAGTTACAAATAGAATCTTTCCGAGCGTGTGAGGTGATAAAATAATTCTTATGTAAGTAATTTATTCTGAGGATATTTTATTTCAAGGATAAAAAATATGGAGGTCGCTCTCACTTTTGCAAGGCTACTTACAAATAAAATATGCTTAGGTACAAAAATATTTATAAAATTTTCTACTTCAAATTAACCCTTCGTCCCTAAATGGATTGTGGAGCTCAGAGGGCCATTCATTGAAGCCGATCCCAATAAAGTTCAGAACAGGCTTTGCATTACTAGAAATCTTTCTGCATTTTGTCGATTCTTCCGTCGACTAACTACGCGTACTAAATACGTGCTAATACTTCAAAATAAACAGCGCAATGCACAAGCAATAGTAACTTGAGCAATAGTATCCTTATTTCAGAGGAAGTTCACACTCCACCAGCCTCTGTGCCGACACCATCACCGAACCCCAATGGTTTCAAAGACATGGTACTGCAGCATGAAGCAGCTCTGCTCTCCCTGACTCCTCATCAGCTGGAACTCCTTATGCAGTATGCTGATTTCTTACGTAGACAGAGGATGATCACCCAAAGATATTTGGTAAGATTTGAAACCCGATACTAAAATGATGAAGCGTTCAGTAATATAGAGTTACAAGTTACAACCGTCTGGTGGCCTACTCTGTCTCTTTCTAATACTAAATATCTGGTTGAGCGAGCTTTGCACGGTTCTTAAAATGTCTATATCTTGGGAAACGAGCTTTTTACGAACCTAGGACCTTGATAAATCGATTCCTTGAGCCGAAAAACCCCCGTGCTGTAACTTTCATGAAAATCCTTGGAGCCGTTTCCGAGATCCTGATTATATATAAATACATAATTATATATACAAGAATTGCTCGTTTAAAGATATTAGATAGATAGCTCTGTCTCTTCCCTTACGACTTTGGTATACAAGCGCTTTCGTAAAACATATCCATAGAGGTTCGTACCCACCCAAGTAACACAAACTTGTCTAGAAACGTACTACTAGATAGCTTATAGAATTAAATTGAACTGTCTACCATAAGAATAAAATATCTATAAGCAATCTTCTAGAACGCTTATAGACAGAGTTTAGTAAAAGTGGGCACATTCTTGTACCCTCTCTTAAGAATGAGTTAAGAAAACATGACTAGATAGAGTTCAGATCAAATTGACTTAAGAGATGTTTCTAGTGTCTCTCTAAACCGTTTATAGACCGCACGTTTATCTAGAAGCGTACTAGTAGATAGTTTATAGATAGAGTTAAGACCTTTAAAGGAATCATTGCTCGTCAAGTTTTAAAACCAAATGATCTTAAGACTAACAACTTTAAGTAACATTTTACTAGTGACGCATAATGGCGTGGAACTTACAAGAGTTATTTTACTTAATCATATTTGCATCATGGCGTAACAAATTTATTACTTTTTATTAATTTGTGTTTTAATAATGGGTAAATAAGCAAATCAATATGCGATTGAAATTCTATCGTTGAATATTATGTAAAACTCTTGTAAAATAAGAGCGCCCGCTGTAAATGTAAGATTTAACATTTTTTTTTCAAAATATGAATATTATTTGGTATAAGCAAATTTACGAATTTACATTTTAATGCTTAAAATACTCATTTTATTTAAAATATAGTAATTTAAAACATATCAAATGTCTAATTAGACATGAATTAATGATAAAAACCATTAAAATACGTAACAAAAATTATTTGAAGCAAAAAATAGGCAATAAAAATGGCGTCCAGATAAAATTTACTAGAAAACCGATTTCTATAGAACAAACAGTCTAGAGATTTTTTTGTAGTATGGCTCTAGAATAATTTTACTTACTACATACTAAACTATCTAGTGAGAGAATAAACAGATTTAAGAGTGGTTTAAAATTATCTAGTAACTGTCACTCTGTATTCCTTTTTAACTTGTCACAGTGTTTCTAGACGTTCTTCAGTGAATAGGTAATTTCATGTGTTGTGAACGTAAGACCATTTTATGCAGTAACAAACCAATATAATTATTAATCAATACAAGAGGGTACCCGAGTAAAAAGTATTTCTGATTTAATTAAGTATAAACAATGTGAGAAATAATAATTATAATTGTAATTACATTAATACCCTTTCATTTGACCCACATCATTGGGGTGGATTTCAAACAGCCAGTCCGCCATCTTGAATTTAAGTCACCTGACTATTTTTTTCGTATTCCTGACAGCAAACCTTTTCATTTGATACGCATATCATGGGGGTGGATTTTAAATAGCCTGTCCGCCATATTGGATTTAAGTCACGTGACAATTTTTTTTCGTATTCTTGACAGCAAACCCTTTCATTTGATACCCACTGCCCACATCATTGGGGTGGATTTCAAACAGCCAGTCCGCCATCTTGAATTTAAGTCACGTGACTATTTTTTTCGTATCCCTGACAGCAAACCCTTTCATTTGATACCCATATTATGGGGATGTATTTTAAATAGCCTGTCCGCCATATTGGATTTAAGTCATGTGATTTTTTTTTCGTAGGTACTCTTGACAGCAAACCTTTTCATTTTTGATACCAATATATCATCAACAATTTTCTACGTTTTGGAGGAAGTTACTAGGAAGTTTCGATTCTTCTTCGGTCGACTCTTCTTCATTTTTCTTTCTTTTTAAATACTTGCGAATTTTTCGACAAAAACCACCAGATCTTTTAATTTGTATCATCGTCTCCATTGCATAAACTCATCCAATTTAAATTTCTAGTGCAAATGCACTTAACTAAGCCACTTTTAAGGATAAAAACTCTAAAAACACGACTTCTCTATCAGTTTTCTAGACAAACTTAAAAATATCTAGTAAAGTATTTTATCTAGACTGAAGTATCTATAGAAAAAAAAGATAAGAGTACCATTAGCTAAAATAGAATATCTGTAGAAAGTTTTGTCTTCAAATATATCGTTTTATCTATAAAACCACTTCAAAATAGGTACCTTTAGGCTTTTTTAACTATTTGTAGAGCATTTTATCTAGAAACATTCGTTATAACTATAAACGTACTTAAAATAAGTGTTCTAGAGAACAAATGCTCTTAAAATAATAAAGCTTTAGATAAAAAACTCTATAAGATTAAAATGTTCTTTATCAAACCCATCTTTAGAAAGCCCGTATCTAAAGATTAACCCTGAATAGACAGTCTATAGACAGATTGGTTTTAAAACTTCCAGACTGTGTTACTTGGGCAGCACGCGTCAATGGATACCAAAGTCGTAAAGTATCGGAGACTTGCGTCGCCTAGTGGACGAAGGGTCTAAGACGTTATGGTAGGCCAGCAGCCAGTGCTATTCTCTATAATCACAACCTTGTGCCAGCGTAGCCGCAGCGCTCACGCCACGTTGAGACTAAAGTTTGCTAGTCACTAAGCTACTGACAGCGACACTAGCTCTCACCGCTCGCGCTGCACGAACGGACGATCTGCACATCGTACAGTCCAGCGATGAGATTTCTTATAATAATATTCAACAACTATCACACAACGCCTAGTCCTAAGCTCTAGTCCAGAGCTTGTGTTATGGGTACTAGACAACTGATAAACATACTTATCTGTTTCTAAATACATACGTATTTTAGATAAATTACACCCAGACACAGAAATAAATGATCGTGCTCATCACACAAACATTTGTCCTGGGTGGGAATCGAACCCACGACCTCCGGCATAGCAGTCAGGGTCACTAACCACGAGACCAACAGGCCTGTCGTATAGCATAAAACCTTCTTGTCTAAAAACCGTATTTTAGGTTTATTTTTCTAGTTCAGCCAGTGCTAAGGTTCTGTTCTCTACTGGTGGTCTACCATGACTTCTGTGAGTGGTTAGGCTGTGAGAAAGAGACAGGGCTACAAGTCGTCTAGCGCCATCTCGTTCCCTGAGCGGGACCACCTATCAACGTGGTCCAGCCTATCAACGTGGCCGCAGCTTCGATACCAGGATTATCTATCTAAGCTAAACTGTGGTTTCGTCGACGACAAATTAGAGAAAAACATAACTGATCTGCATTACTGTATGTCTACCGCCCCGGTATGAAAGTGGGTTTATTGAGAAGAATGCAGTTTAATAGTTTAAATTTTAAAGAATACGAAATTGTTACTATTTAATTATGCATATCGATGACGCGGTTCGCGCACTGATTGAGCGAACGACTACACAAAACGCATCCGCGAAACAGGAGAAATTCCTAGTGTGGGGCAACGTTTTTTTTTTTAATATGTTATCTTATATAGTTTCTGTAAGTATAAATATCTGTTTTTTAACCAGGAATGTGCATTTTGCAAGAATAACGGCAAGCCGTCATTTTGGTACACATCACACGCCCTTCGGGACGTCCGCGGTCGCGTGCGGTGTCCAGTTCTCCGCGGTTACCACTGTCCCCGCTGTGGCGCCACCGGCGACCAGGCCCACACCATCAAATACTGTCCGGACTTACTTACAGGTATATAAATTTATCTTCGGACAATCTTACTTACCCCTCATTTAAAAACATGCGCTTGAGGCTAAATAAACACTTTATTTTAGCCTCATGCAATAGGAATGTATAAACAACCTCTCACTTTGTTATCTGTAAAAATAAATAGAAAGGTAGGATTTAGTTTTATACAAACAAAGCGCTTAAACGCTAAAATAAACTAAGTAATCCGACACAGGTCACACAATAATGTATAGCGTGGCTAAAAGTAAAACATACCGTCTGTTGCGGGGAAAATTGTAACTGGCAACATTTTGAGAAACTGAAGTGTTGCCACTAATACTACCCTTTTATCCCTTCCGAATATCCATTTTTAGAATCTTTTTGATGTGGTTAATCTCTCGGTCCTAACGGGGTCTAAAATTGTATTCCGTTGGGCAGGCGATGCCTTGATTACTCAAAATTGGCGACTCAATTGCTGTAATTATCCCATTTCAAAGAATTTTGTAGGTCGGTTTGAAACGTTTGTGTCGTAATTTCTTACGAATCAGGTCAAGCAGGGGATAATTAATTTCAACTTTTTTTTAATTGAAGATTTTTTTTTGTTGAACGCGCTTTAAGCAGGCCTGCAGGGTTTGAAAAAAAAAACAGTTTTTTTTTTAATTATATAAAACAATCAGTTCAATTGTTTTAAAGAAGTGTTTTTTTTTTTAGTTTCCCACATTATTTCAAATTAATTCGAACTATGGGTCGATTTCTCAACATATAAGTAAAGTAGGTATATGTTTCTTTTTCAGACTAGATTTTTTTTTAAAATTCGCCGTTTGTAATGAATTATTTAAAAAATATGATCAATTGAAAAAAAACATCTGGGTAGTTCATCAAAATTTGACCATATGAATCAGTCAAAGAATCATCTTTGACTGATTCATATGGTCAAATTTTAATTTCACTTTCAGCTCAGTAACACATTGAACTTGTTCATATGAAAATAGATATTCCAAATAACATTTATTTGTTTGAGGGACTCGTTTTACAAAGTAGTTTTTAAGATAAAAAAAAAAAAAAAAAAAAAAAAGAAAGTTTTATTGAACACAATTTTTACATTGACAAGTAACATATATGCTTAAAATCTAGGTACTGCTTAAATGTATTGCACAATAAATACTGATCCTGATTCCCAAACTAAGCTGCAGCTTGTGCTTTGGGAGACAGTGTTCAGACGTGGAGTATGACACAAACACAATATACATTTTAGACAATTTAAGTTGAATGTCGCTGCAGAAGGCCCAAAAAAAGATAATATAACTAAATGTTTTTTTTTAATAACTAGATGTTTGTTTCTGAAAGATACTTGTGAATGTTTATGAAAATATGTTGTGTGTATGTGTGTGTGTGTGTGTGTGTGTGTGTGAGTGAGTGAGGGATTTTGCGTGTTTATGAATGTATTTGTAGGTATGTGCGTGCGTGTGTGCCTGAATTAATGTTACGCGATGTTTGCGAGTAATTCTTCAGTTTCATCATAGTCTAGTTGCTGGAGCCAATCAGCAACTTTACTTTTGACTTTGTATTTATTCAATCCGACAATGTTTAGGTCTTTATTAATGCGGTCGTACAACTTGCTACTAAGGCTATTGAATTGCCTTCTGGCAAAAGCAGTCTTACACGGCGCCCGTGGACATACATACTTCTTGCTACGTCTGTCTGGATTGGGGAGGGGGACTTCCTTGTGTCTTCTTAAAGTTGATTTGAGCACAAAGAGCTGACGAACCGTTAGTACTTTGCATTCAGAAAATAGTTTTGCAGTAGGATATCTATAGGGCTTTTTCGACATAACTTTCAGTACAGCTCTTTGAGCTCTTTCCAATCCAATTATAAGCGTTTTGGCGGCCCCTCCCCAGACTGGTATGCAATATTGAATTATAGACTGACATAGAGCCAAGTAGACTTGTTTCAGCTTATCAAGTGGGGCAGAATCCCTAAGAGATTTAAATATGTGGATTAGCCTCCTCACCCTGCATGTGACAGTCTCTATCTGCTTGTCCCATCTCAGTCTACCATCCAAGTGTACACCCAGGTATTTTGCATATTCCGATCGAGTAAGAGCTTGGCACGTGCAGAAGTTATCAGAGGAACATGTGTGGGCCTTAATAGAAAAATCTTGTGGTGGAGCGGTGTTGTTTCTGATAAAGAAGGGCACATAATGTGTTTTTCCGATATTTAAGGAGAGCAAGTTATCTGAGAGCCAGTCCATTATTTTAGAAAGAGAATATTCAGCCCTCTCCTTAACTATGTTCCAGTTTGGTCCCCACACTAGAACTGCAGTATCGTCTGCGTACGTGAAAATTTTGGTATTAGGAAAAGACATTTGACAAAGGTCGTTGATGAAGAGCTGGAATAATGGGGGACCCAAGATGCTCCCCTGTGGAACACCGTATGAGACTGTGTTAACATCACTCATATAGTTATCTATTTTGACTCGCTGTTTCCTATTTGCGAGGTAGTCCTTAAAAAATTTGTGTACTGATCCTCGAACTCCTAGCTTTTCCAACTTGGCAAGAAGTATTGGGACCGAGACCGTGTCAAAAGCTTTCGAAAGATCAAGAAATATGCATAAGCATCTATTTCTGTTGTCCAAGTTTTTAACGATGACATTTGTAAGATCCATTACGGCATCTTCTGTACAATAACCCGACCGGAAACCATACTGGTTGTTAGCTAATATTTTATTTTTTTCCAAAAAGTTCTTAAGTGCTCGGTTCATTATTCGTTCTAGAATTTTTGAGATTGCGGGAAGTACCGATATAGGACGATAGTTGTTGACACAGTCTCGGTCCCCATTCTTATAAATTGGATGAATTATTGCTTCCTTGAGCACATCAGGAAAGGTTCCAGTGCTAATAGCAAGATTACATATATGAGTGATGAGAGGAATCAATGTGTGCCGACATTCTCTAAGAATAAGTGACGAGATGCCATCACAACCTGTGGCGCAGTCAAGGCGAAGTTGTATTATTTCTGATTCTATTTCCGATTCTGTAACCATCAGAATCGCAAGTGAGTTAGATGGGCTTTTAAGTGAGGCGAGGTTATTCACTATAAGAGAATTAGACCTCTTAGAAGAGGTTGCAGCAAGTACTTTGGCAGCTAAGTTTTTACCTATGTTGGTAAAGAAGTTACACACATGATTGGCAGAGGTTTTTGGATCATTCGTTATTTATAGATATCGACGTTTAAAAATTTTGTGCCCAGATGAACCAGAATTTTTTACAGATGAATCAGGAACAGAAATAAAAATGGAAAACTTTAAATAAAAATGGGCTTTGTATTAAGAAAATAATCATAATATTATAACAACAATATTTTTTATAAAACAATTAATTATCAGTGATCATATCAAGGAAAAAATCTGGTCAATTCAACAATAATTTTTTTTTTTTTCAAAATCACATTTACAGAAATAAATAAGTACTTACAGAAAAGCGGGAATTTTGTTATAAATAGCTAGTCAGGAGTGTCAAACTTAATTTTGCAGAGGGCCTTATAGATTAAGAATGTTTAGACGGGCCAGGTTGAAATTAAAAACTAAAACATACTGAATTATTTAACACCTTTATTTATTTTGTTATAATTATAGTTTTTACAAATCATACCAAAAGTAAGAAAGAGGGTAATTATTTTGAGCTCGAGGATCCGGATACCTGACTTCTCTTGTTTTTTGACTATCTCACTGATGTCAGGTATCATATTCGTGATAGTTATTTTAAGAATTGATTGGAGATGTTCATTCGATTTCTACTCTTGAAATTACTTTTAAGTCAAGCGCGCACATTTTAAAACCTGTGTAGAGGCATCGAGTGCAGTCTACAATCTCTAAAAAATAAGATTCATTTATTTGTGATATCTTGTGATCATGGCCCGTATCTTTGACATGACTGTACTAGATAGTTATTTTAATGCTACGTTATAATATTCTCTCTGTTTACTTTTGGTTATTCTCTCTTTCGTTTCAAATATAATTCTTTCATTTTTAATTTCCACGCAGTATACTTGTCTGGATCTTTTCTTATTTTCCATCCTAGAAGGATGAAAAAATCGTACGTTCTGTGAGTTTCTTTATCTCATAGATATATTTTTTTTTCATCTTTTCTACTATTGATAGTGGCATTGTTGTGAACAGCAATATAAAATGAAAAAAATAGATAGAGTTTGACTTATGAATAAATACCGAAATATAATGTCAAATTGTCTCACACACACTCTTCTGACATGGAAAGGTAAAATAACTTGACAAAAGTGCTCCTTTCTGGCTGGAAAAGGGGAAAACTAATTTATTTTCAGATTCATATGGGTTTTTGAACATATCAATCAGGCACAGATGAATTTTGCCTAAAATCATGCATAACTCATCATTCATACAGACTTCAGTATTATCATTTTTCTACACGAATCTGTAACCTAAAAGCATCACACCAAACTCAGATTAAAGTCTAAAACAGCAAAATAAAAACCAAGCACAGATGAATCAGATATTTACCTTTGTTCCACCAGTAATTATAGGTTTACAGATAGATTGTCAGTAGGTTATCTTCTAACAATGCCTCGTTATTTTAATGAAAACAACACAATAAATAGTTAATCTAATTGATTTATATTTTTTTTGTTTCAGATTCACAAAGCAGCTGTTCCGGAAAATCTTCATTGTAAATAATATTGTTAACTGTATAAAGATTTTAACAAAATTCAAATATAGTGTTTTACTACCGGCCCTTTTTCAAAGTATAATACCTGTTAGGGTCAATTCACACCGAGACGCGACGCTGCGCCCATTTCAATAGACCGACTTTAAATTTTATTTAATTTTCTACACGAAAATATTCATATTTCAACGACGACGCGGAGTATCACGACACAGCAAGACGCACTTTTGATTAGTGACTCAAAATCTAACTTCGTTTACTACAGGAAAACACACACATTTCCACTATCGTCACATCAAGTCGCGTCTCAGTGTGAACTGACCCTTAGTGAATTAGTCACTTAGTCACCGTATATCCGTCATATATATACAGCTCCTAGCTGGGTTATTGAAGTCAGCTGACAGATATGACTGTCGTGTAAAATATTGGAATTCAGTTGCAATCGATTTAGCTTACCTTCCAATTTCGGCTCAGCCCCAATCGATGCGCGCCGCCAAATGTCGAGTCGCGGCCCGCGAGATAGTCGTGAAAGGTTATTTGGCCCTGGAATACAAAAGGCAACTGAAGGAAGGAAAAAAAGTGGTTTTTAGTCCGACAGTCCCTTCCACTCCATTCGGACTCGAGGATGCGACATGAAGGGCAGTACAAAATGGCTCATTGTTATGATGAAGGCTTCACATTCACCCAGCTTTGCATAAAAAGAATATAATAGAATAACCCATTCCAATAAATTCGTCTCTAGTTTATACAGTCACGTTATCGATAGCGGGTTATTTAGTTTCTTTGGTTCATAAAAGTGAGGATCCAATTTATCAGCCCATTTAGATTAGATGGTCTTTATTCTTTATAAGTCAACGTTCTTGAAAAAAAAAAGTTTTGTACATTTCCTATCATCTGCTCGCTTATTATACCCGATATTCTTCTGTTTACATAAAGCCGATGACTAAATTAGCATGAATTACCTTTTTCCTTACAGGGTGAGTTAAACGTAACAGGTGGTGAGCCAGTTCCATTTCTCACAGATAGGTACTCATCTATATTGATTTATTATACCCAGGGCCGAATTTTCCAATGGGCGCTCTGGAACAGGGCCAAGCCCCCCGGTATCCTTTGGGGCCCCGAATATCTGTGATCATTATAGTGTAATAGCAGAAAACCATGGGCTGACAATGCAAGGGGGTTATAAAATTTTCCGACGCTCATTTTTGCACCATTTTTGGTTTTTTTACATGCTTATAAGTCTAAAATTACGTTGAATGGTGTTAAAAGCAAACTTAAAGTATATCCCGTACAGTGTGGGGCTGTGGGCCCTATTATATTATCATATAAAGTGCCCCGGTCCATTGGTAAAAACCGGCCCTGATTACCGTCTGGTATTGGGTTTTACGATGTTTTCCTTACCGGGAAAAATGGATTGATACATTCATTCAATCATTCGGATCATTGGGAAGCCTTTGTTTGTCAAGCGAATTTATGACAAAGAAAATAAGAGACGTCTCAAACCTGCTAACACAAAGGAAAGTGGATGAAAATAGTATTAGAGAGCGGCTTTGTAAACGCCGCCGCCCGCCCCGGGACTAAGATAAGAGCAAAGAAATGTTAGAGGTTTCATAATTGAGATTCATGAACTATGTTTTTCTATGTAGACTATTGTAGACGTCTTGTTGGTTATTTTAAAAGACTTAACTGCAAATTCAAACACACAAAAGACTTAACTGCAAAATCACGTCTGCCGGATGCAAGAAGACCGGGATCGGGGATAACGGCATTAGGGGATGAAATTAAGTGTGTACGATTTTTTTTCAAATCCTTTCTGTAGTTTGTGTGTGAAATAGTAACAAAATACATCCATCCCACTCTTTCATATTTAGGTAAAGGAAAATTAATAGAAGAAGTGCTTATTGAGTTTCAATGACCTTAGTTGGTATTTATAAATAAGTAAAAAACTTATAGGATTAAATTCTGAATCTGAATGAGCAGAAAATTCGAAATGTGTTCTAATTGAATTTTATAGAATCCTAATTTATGTAAATAGATATGTTACTGTAAAAGCCCGAAGTACGGTAAATCTTAAGATTTCCCAGTAAAACCTAAGATTTACCGGCATGAGTTGGTAAATGTCCGAATTTTATAAAAAGAGTCATTACTTATTTCGGGCTTTTACCAGCAGACTTTGGGAAATGCTAAGATTTACCAATGATGGTTGGTAAATGTTGGTTTTAGAAATAAATAATGAGTAATTCTTAATAATTTATTATAATTAACTGGATGTGGTTAAGGTAGACGGAGCCTCGCCGCACGGGGCTCCTACTTCCGCGTGCACGGTTTAAAGGAACCTAACCAAACTGAATTTCGGGGTGCCACTGACGTCTACTTTCAAAGGCACCAACTACCCTTGGGCACCCCGAGGTTCGGTTTGGTTAGGTTCCTTTAAACCTTGCACGTGGAAGTAGGAGCCCCGCGCAGCGTGGCTCCGTCTACCTTAACCACGACATAATTTTTTACAACATTTACCGTGCCTTTAATGTTAATCCTAAGATTTACCAAGTGAATGGTGGTAAAAGTTCGAATCGCAAACCTATTTGGACATTTACCAACTCATGCGTAAATCTTAGTATTTACTGGGAAATCTTAAGATTTACCGTACTTCGTGCTTTGACAGTAACAGATACACAAGAAATTATGTAGGTAAATTCTGTAAAAAGTACATACTTAATATTATAAGACAAAAAGATTTTGTAGAAATTTTCGCTAAGTAACGTAGCTCATTTCAAACCATTTATTTTATTAAACCCACTCAGACTACGCCACAAATAAATCCTAATCACCCATTTTCGGGATTACAAAAACTTGGACTATCAAAGTACAATACGGGCAAATTGAACCAATTTCTGATACTCAAAACATGCTCAATATAGCTTCTTCGAAATTAGAGCTGTGGCATGCGTAAGTGGAATCAATGAGTTACTATGTCCTGTATGTACTTAACATTATGATTGATAATACGACCTCATTACTCAAAAGTAATACGTACATACACAAGTATATAACGAAAAAGTAAGTAATATTTCTAGGTAATGGAATTTTTTGACTTAGTCATTTGGTTGCCTCAACATGTCCAGCAATTTCGAGAGAGCGAAATTTCGGGGCTCATCATGTTCGTAAAATTGTCTTGAAGGCCACTAAGCACAAGTCGCGAGTCTCTACTGCGAGCGGCCCCCAAAATAGTTGTGAAAAGGATAGGCAGATGATAGTAGTTAATTAAAAACTCAACTTAAACGAGTGCTAAAATATTTGAGGACACTTCGCACACCAGGATGTCCAATAAGTCCGTTCCTGAGTATTTTTTTTATTTCTTTTTATTTATAGATAGGTTCACGTTTGACTCTGCGTACAATAAAGGTATTGGCAAAACGCTTTGTACACACCGGAGGGATGTCCACCATAATATCGATGGCGCATTGCCGTCTTGTAGTCCGATGATGGAAAGGGCCAGGCGGAATCAACTTATGCAGTTCCATCGCACACTCTCCGAAATGTAACCAATAAAAAACCGACAGTACGACAGACCACTGGCAACATGGCGTCGATGTTTAAGGCTCTGGAGCTTTGAATCGACCAGAGCATCGTTACCGATTAGCCTCTTGGCCCTTTTATTACCTAATGGTTAGCACTGACCGGTTATGAAATTAAAATCAAAAGATCATAAAACAATGTATAGGTATTTCTCACCGCCATTCTTAGCTGCCATTGTAGTTTAGATAAAGCGTAATCTGTGACATAATATCTCTATCGTAGGTAGATATAAATGCAGTATATATTTTACTACCTAGTTTGAATACCTAGCTACACCGTTATGTATTACATGTGTGAATAAAAAAATGTGTGATGATAGCGTTATATTAAGCTTATTTCTGTTTGGGTTATAACTTGCAGCTGTTAATATAGGCCAAACCAAGACAAGATGCATGTGGCTTGTGCGTGCACGTGTCAGTCTGGCCACAGGACCATCGACGTGCCCCTGTGGAGATTATCGGCGCTAGTGACCTCTGATGAAGCCTGATAGGTCCAAAAACAGGGTTGGCATGATTAAAACAAGTTGTTTTAAAACACCTGTTTAAAACAGTTTGAAATTAAACATAGTTTTTTATTACATGTTTAAGTACTTTTCTTGGCGGATAAATGCATGTATAAGGAAAACAAATTAATAATATATTCAGGAGTCTTAATAGCTTGATATTTACCATTTGAGTGTATGCCCTTGCTATGTCACATTTTTTTAAGTTTTATTGGCTTTTTAATGAAATAATACTTAAAACATGACATGATCAATAGAAAAACATTAAGTACCTACCTAGATGTTTTTTTCCATTGATCATTTTTTGTAAATATTTCATTACAAATGGCGAATTTGAAAAAATCTGGTATAGAAATGAAACATAATATTTACTTGTAAGTTGAGACGTGTCGACCCCTAGGTCGAATTATTTTGAAAAAAAGTGGAAAATTAAAAAAAATACAAAAAAAAAAACACTTGTTTAAAACAGTTTGAACTGTTTGTTTTATATGCTTAATTAAAAAAAAACAGTTTTTTTTTGTCTTACAAGGTTATCGCGGCCTAAAACGCAAAAAAGTAATTGAAGGAACAGGTGGCCTACCATGACATCTTGTTCCGCTCAGGGAACGATGAGATGGCGTTAGACGACTTGTATAGCTCTCTTTCCCACAGCAGGACTTCTGAACGCGTCTGGCCGTTCTTTTCGCTCCTCTCAGATTCGTTGGATGATTTTCCAAACCAAACAACAAAAAGGGCAGATGACATGATATTGCCACAGTTAGTCTACTTATGCCTCATCCCTATTTCATTCACGCAAACTACATTATTCTACGTTGAACTCAATAGTCCAAATTCAAAGATGGTATAATTGGATTAAGACTAAAGCCGCATTTACATTACGAAAGTAGTGTCATGCATGATAAAACTAGTTTCGTGAAACTAGTTTCAGCACATGTGAAAGTACTTTCGTTTAAATTTTAGTGTCGTGAAATTACCAGTATCGCGGAGATACTGGCCGTGTCAAGATCAAAGCTGTATTTCATTTATGATGCAAAGCGTCGTTGTAGAATTGATAAAATATAAAATAAATATAAAATTTATCTCGGAAAAAAGACGTTGATAAATCCACCAACGTCTTTAGTTCCATTGTCTAGTCCCATTATGGAATTACTCGAGGCAAAAACTTGAAAAAAAGCATCTGGGTGCAACACAGTTAATCTCTGAATTAGCAGATGATCCTAAAAGCTATGAAAATTACTTTCGTATGGGTAAAAATCATTTTAATTTTAAATACCACACGTCCACTCAACGCAGGTGCTGTCGCGACACTAGTTTCTCGTCGTATTTACATGATGAAAGTAGTTGCATGAAATTACTTTCACAAAAAATATGCGCATAGCACGAAACTAATTCAGTGTCACGAAAGTAATGCATGCATTGTAAAACTGAACCTTTACACGTGAAATTACTGGTGAAATTAGTGTCATGAAAGTACTTTCATGCAACTAGTTTCGTAATGTAAATCCGGCAAGCCAGTAATTTATATTTATGATAGTTTTTTTTTTAATTACAATATTATCTTTGTCATAGACTAAACAGTGATTCCCGTGGCGCGTCACAAATCTTCGTATATCTTAGTAGAATTTTATAGAAGATTGTCTCCGTGCCGTCGCATGTACGCTGCTGGTAGAGCTTCGTACGTCTTTGTGAAAGATATATAACGCCGCTCGTTGGTCCAGGACGAAATTATGAACATAAGTATTTGATTCCCCTGGTTTTGGTTTCGCTAGCTCGTTGATTACCCTGACCACGTTTTCAAATGCAATTTGTGATTTAACGATTTGTGGTCGGGTATTGAAAGTGATAAATTGTTAACGAGACTGATTAGTATTTTATAGAAGCTACTTTAAAATAGTAATAAAACTTGATTTTCCTCTACCTTTTTTTGATTCCCCTGGCCAAAAAAAATTAAAACGCCATATATTGGGAACCATCCGGCCTAAAGTGATGCCAATTCGTTAAATGTGTTTATAATGAAGCTACATTTTATATTACACTGTTAGTTATAAAAAATCTGTTTAAATAAATTTCGCCAAGGGAATCACCTGAATATGCCGAATCTCAGGATTCACCCTGGTATTTGAAATTAAAATGATTTTTACTCATACGAAAGTAATTTGCATAGCTTTTAGGATCATCTGCTAATTCAGAGATGCTGCTGTGTTGCACCCAGATGCTATTTTTCAAGGTTTTGCCTCGAGTAATTCCATAATGGGACTAGACAATGGAACTAAAGACGTTGGTGGATTTATCAACGTCTTTTTTCCGAGATAAATTTTATATTTTATAATTTCTACAACGACGCTTTGCATCATAAATGAAATACAGCTTTGATCTTGACAGGGCCAGTATCTCCGCGATACTGGTAATTTCACGACACTAAAATTTAAACGAAAGTACTTTCACATGTGCTGAAACTAGTTTCACGAAACTAGTTTTATCATGCATGACACTACTTTCGTAATGTAAATGCGGCTTAAAGTACGATTATTAATTCCAGTCAGTAAAATGACAAGTGCAACTATTGTGCAACTGTCATTATACAATGAATTTCATTCATGTACAAATGTCATTTTACTGACTGGAATTATCTAATAATCGTACTTTAAGCCGGATTTACATTACGAAACTAGTTGCATGAAAGTACTTTCATGACACTACTTTCACCATTAATTTCACGTGTAAACGTTCAGTTTTACAATGCATGCATTACTTTCGTGACACTGAATTACTTTCGTGCTATGCGCATATTTTTAGTGAAACTAGTTTCATGCAACTACTTTCATCATGTAAATACGACGCGAAAGTAGTGTCGCGACAGCACCTGCGTTGAGTGGACGTGTGGTATTTGAAATTAAAATGATTTTTACCCATACAAAAGTAATTTGCATAGCTTTTAGGATCATCTGCTAATTCAGAGATTAACTGTGTTGCACCCAGATGCTTTTTTTCAAGTTTTTGCCTCGAGTAATTCCATAATGGGACTAGACAATGGAACTAAAGCCGTTGGTGGATTTATCAACGTCTTTTTTCCGAGATAAATTTTATATTTTATCTTTTCTACAATGACGCTTTGCATCATAAATGAAATACAGCTTTGATCTTGACAGGGCCAGTATCTCCGCGATACTGGTAATTTCACGACACTAAAATTTTAACGAAAGTACTTTCACTTGTGCTGAAACTAGTTTCACGAAAGTAGTTTTATCATGCATGACACTACTTTCGTAATGTAAATGCGGCTTTAGTTAAAAGTTTCTTTCTCGTATAATATTTTTCTTTCTTTTGCTCTGTTCGACAGGGTGGCACCTGGTGCTAAGTTAGTTTTGATCATTACGTCTATTGTTCAAAATTTCTAACTCAATACCTAATTACACATTGCGGAATGCCAAGAAGTATTGAGATATTGCCATTCTTCCACTACAGCCAATACGATTTACTGAACGGTAAAACAACTTAGGAAAATGTTTTCTATGAAGTAACTCAATTACTTAAACAGGTACCTATTAAGGCCGTAGCTAGGGTAAATTATTAGGGTTGAATTTAAGATAGAGTAGCGGTATTTAAAACGATTGATTTGGGCAATCGATTTTTGTCATACTTGACTAGTGTTTTAATCGTTTTGAATGCGATGTAATCTGTGACGACAGAACTGAATCAGTCGAGGTTTGTGGAAAGTAAAAATAAGATCCTAAGGGCGTGGCCCCATGTCTCCGGCGCGGCGCCGTGCGCCGTGCGGCGGCGCGGCGCCGCGCCGCGCTACGGCGTCGTGTACCGGCACGTACCCTATGTTCAGCAAGTGTATCCAAAGATAAAAATTACAGTTACGATTTGATATGGACCGCGAAAGACGTATCCTGTTCCTGTTGCTAGTGTATACATATGTATGTATGTAGTCATACGTATGTCTACATCAAAAAAAAATTTCTATGATAAGAATAAATAAGTTAAAATAATTTCTTTTATTTCTTACCTTACGGTGCGTACAGACTATGTAACATAACATGTTATATAACATTGTTATATAACATTTTTCATAGTGTGGTCATCTATACTAATATTATAAAGAGGTAACATTTGTTTGTAAGTTTGTATGTTTGTAAGTTTGTATGTAGGGGGTAATCTCCGGAAGTAACGAACCGATTTAAAAAATTGTTTCACTGGTAGAAAGCTACATTATCCGTGAGTGCTATAGGCTATAAATTATAAAGATATCATACATATTAGCCGAAATACTGCCCAACGAAGTGGGCACGGGTCAGCTAGTGTTATATAACATTGTTTTATAACATTTTACATACATTTGTAGTTTTATATAACAATGTTATATAACATTGTTACATGGTCTGTACTAGATATGAGCGCCGATGGCGAATTCCACGGCGGCGGCGTGGCCTGTATATTTTCACGGCGGCGGCGGCGTCGCGGCGGCGCGTCGCGTCCGACCGTGCGCCTTAGTTTTATTTATTAGGGAGAGATTTCTTAAGAGGAAAAATGAAGAAAATCATGTTGTTGTTAGGTACCAAAAAAGTTTTATAAAGAAACGTATTTGTTAATTACAATTTTAGTCTTCTATTATTAGAGATTAAGTTCACTAAAACAATAATTGTTTCAGTATTTTAAGATGCGAGACAGAGTTTTTAATCAAAGCATTTTTTTTATGTGAAATGGGTTTGCTCTTAACTCTAGTTTTTTTTTTATATCGTGGTAAAATCATCAAATGAGTCCTCCTACCCAGGGCGGGACGGACTGTCAGACTTGTACTGACTAAAATCCACGGTGTCTTTCAGTAGCCCTTTGTGTACCGGAGTCGCAGTATAAGTGTTCCCACGACCCCGGCAGGCTTTGGCCCTCTAAATGGGAGGCCCCGTCATTCTGCTGACGCTCTTTGAGGCGCGCGTGGAACACAACGCGCCGTCGACCCGGGCATGGTCCATGGTCGGACAGCGAGTCTCCCATTACTCGCCACCCGCATGCCCGCGCCTACGGTGGCCGGAGGTCGTCCCACGACGTCCGACGCTGTGGGCGTCTACCACTGCGCCGTGGGCGAGGGTTCTCTCTCGCGCGTCCCGCCTCCTCCTTCGCGAGCATGACTGCTTCGCAGAACGAGGCGACTGCTTCCCACTCCGTCTCGCTCCGCAGCATGGCGGCGACCAATGTCGAGGTCGTCGCCTATCGCCTGCGTCAGGACACGGCGGTGCTCTGCCTAAGCGGGGCAGTCCTGCATCGTATGCTCCACCGTCTCCTCCGGGTGGTCCTCGCAGTGGTGACACCCAGACGTTTCCTCCCTCCTTATCCGACACAGGTACCTCCCGAAGCATCCGTGTCCACTGTCCGGTGAGGACCTGCGTCAAGCGGCAGGTGAGGACGCCGTGGGACCTATCCAGCCACACCTCAAAGAGGGATCTTACCGCCGCTATTGCGGCGAGCCCGTTGACCTTAATCTAGGTCACGAATGACTAAGACAAGGTTGACGATTCCCAGAAGTAGGAGCCCCGCTAAGCGAGGCTCCATCGATTTCTCTTGTGAAGGAAGAACTAGTTTTGCCTAGGCCAGACTAGTTTATCCTGAAATCGGGTTTGGCCGGTATTTTATACACTTGACTGTGTAGAGCCAACTATACACGTACCAGTATACTTGTACAAATCGAGACTTGCACAAACATAGGACAGTGACCATGTTAGGGACTTTAACCATGGCGTGATGTGACGCGATTTGATCGATTCCAACCACAAGTGAAAATCAACCTTGCCACTAAGAAATAATGATGCAATTCGATTGACTTGACATCGTTGTGTCGTCCCTTAGAAATTTGTGCAAGTATCTTCCCACACACGTTTCAGTATACTTGCGCAAGTCTGGATTACCGCAAGTACACTGTAAGTGCCTTTTCAGACGTTCCGGTTGCCGGGTAGCCGGTGCCGGTACGGCAAATTACGCCGGTACGTGTGAAAGCTATAGTACATGCCATACACTGCGCCGCCGGCTACCCGGCAACCTGAACGTGTGAAAAGGCACTAACGTGTGTGGCATAAGCTACGTAGTGAGTGTAGCTAAGAGGCTAGAGCGAACAAACGCCGAATGCCATCAGGACGCGCGTGCGAGCGAGAAAGCAAGTTGCGGACCCGTCGTGGCGGCGCGCCGCGCGTTTCTTTCGGCGGCGGCGCGCCGACCAAACTCACGGCGACGGCGGCGCGCCGGCGCGGCGCTCATATCTAGTCTGTACGCACATTTATAGTTAAGCCTAGCATTTCCATAGGCTCAACAGGTTTCCTGAACACGTATTTCTTCTGTATACGAGGCGCTATTTTGGTTAGCAGTTCTTCAAAACTTGATACGGACATTCTAAAATATTCGTAAAATTTGTCATCACCACAGTTTTTCAGCGCTTCATATTTCCTCTTGAAATTGTCTCCATCATGGTTCATTATAGAAAGGTATGGATTTACCCAATATTTTCTTTGTTTTTGATTTTTTTTTAATTTCTCGTCGTCTTAATAGCAACAGGACCAGGATACGCCTTTCGCGGTCCATATCAAATCAAAACAGTAATTTTCATGTTTGGATACACTTGCTGAACATAGGGTACGTGCCGGTACACGACGCCGTAGCGCGGCACGGCGCCGCGCCGGAGACATGGGGCCACGCCCTAACACCGCTGCTAGAATGGCAGATAGATAAATCATTTCTGTGTAGATAAATCATTTGTTTGTAGCAAGCTTCGGTTAATTCGGAATTGCTTGGAAGTCGCTGCTACTTTAGACTAGACAATTTGTTATTAGGGTTTCGTAACCATACGGTAAAACGGGACCCTATTACTAACACTCCGTCTGTCTATCTGTCTGATGATGTATTTCTGTTGCCGCTAACAATAAATATAAAAAAAAAACTTTTTCAAAAAAAAGTAACCGAGTTCAAGAGCAACCACAAAAAAAGATTAAATAACCTAGGTACATAATAATTTTAATTTCGGAAGTCGGTGACAAAATCAATGAAATAAAAAAAAAACTAAGCCACCAAGCCAAGCCAATAAAGTTTTATTTTTTATTTTTAGCTGTTTAAATATACAACCCAACTTCTTGTCAAATACATAATTTTCTTACAAGTGTACTACAATTTTGTAATCCGTAGCACCCGGTAATAACATCGCCCATGTACCTACACAATAACCTAAAAGATTCCCTATCATGAAACTTGCAGTATTCCCTTACTTGAATAATACCTAGTACATACAACAACAAAAGAATGACTTAAATTGGACTTGTTGTTAGCGACGAATAATAATCGCACTAAGCAAATCTTGTAAATATGTAGTACTTAGAGATTAGGATAGTTTTAAACAATAAAACTATTGTTATAATGAATAATAAGGGTCGGGTAAATGTAGAAATGTGCATTTAGTAAGTACCTTCTAATAAATTGATAAGTTGTTCTGTTTTTTATTTGTCCCTCCTGGTGTCTCTGCTGATGCCACAAAATAAACCCACAGTTGGGTAGACATATAAATGCGCATTTTACATATACCGTCAAATAAATTGAGAAACTGTATTGATCACTATTTTTGCCGCTTGGAGCACCACTTGTCCCGAAAATGTAAGCGAAGTGTCAGGTGTACATTTTAGAAATACCCTCAAACACAGTGATAAATTGTTGTAATTCCTATTTCTGGCACTTGGTGTCTCTGCCTGTAGGTTGATGTAAATTTAGTTTTTCATCATTTTTTAGGTCTAAAAATTAAGGTTTTGATAGGGTTTTTATGTAATTAGATAGACTAAGTTAACCCTTAGGCTATAAGATAAATTGTAAAACAAAAAGGGAAGGTTTACTATAGAAAACTGCCAAATTAAAGTTCCCCATACAAAGTCGCATTAGTGCCGTGTGCAAAAATGGATTGCTCTGATTGGCTAAAGGGAAAAATATTAGGAACGTGTGCAAATTTTAAGGATTCTAATTGGTCAGAGCTTTCTATAAAAGAGGAGCAGTTTTCTATGGCATTCATTCCGAAACCAGCAGTATTATAATAAACAAGAAATAAGAAAAGTACTCCGAGGTCTTATTAGCGCCGAACCTCATTGAAGAACCATCCTCCAGTTTCTACCGCCAGCGAACCAATCCTACAAGTTCAACAGTTTACAAGTGGTCCTTCGTGAAGCCGGATCGGGTTCAAGAAAACTGAAGATGCCTTCTACAAGATCAGGATCAGTGCAGTCCAAGGCTACGGGAGATAGTACTTCGTCAGTCGACGGGAGTGCAAGCACGCCAAGTGAAACCACAAGCGAAGCGACTACGAGCGCGTCAATTACAAGTCGGTCAACGCTCACTAGAAGATCGCCGCCGCCTAGCGTACGAGCCCACCAGTCGTCTATTCGTCAGCAAAATACTGCCGGGAGGGAATCAGCATTGGGGGGAGCGACTCGCACCGCGCCCCTAGCCAGCACCGTGGAAGAGGAAGTTGAAGCGTCTGATCCCGCACGCCGAGAAGAAAGCCACAACACTACGCTGCAGAACCCAGACAGAAGTGTTGCCGTGAAGTTACGTCAAGATGAAGGAAGTGTACCGACGTCAATAGAAGGGAGTCTGCAGCAGCCTCGCCCTAAGAAGCCGACCCGCGAAATAGACACGCAGTCCGTCCGCTCGTCGCATAGGAAGAGAGCAGAAGCGCAAGCAAAGTTAACAGTGGCACTAAGGGAATTGGAATTGGCAGAAGCGCGATCAAGAGTGGCTCAGGCTGAACTAGAACTAGCAACAGCAGAGTCAGAAGAAGAAGATGGTGCCGGAGAAGAGATGTACGAGCAAACTCAAGAAGTCGAGAGGTGGTTCATCCAAGCTGGGGTCAAGCCTAGCAATGATAGCAGGCCGACTGAAACAGAAGAAAAGAAGAGTGACATCCACGAGTTAGCCCAAGTTATAGTCAAGCTGTCCGAGAAGTCACGTGATGTTGCAACACCGAAGCACTTCGAGCTCCCTCACTTCAGCGGGTCCTGTGAAGAATGGTTGCCGTTCAAGAGATCGTATGAAGACGGGGCTGCCTCCTTCAGCGACGCACAGAACTTAGCGCGCCTCAGAAGAGCAATTCAAGGCGCAGCCAGAGAAGCCGTCCAGAGCCTGCTGTTTACAGCTGAAGATCCACGCGAAGTTGTCAAGGGACTAGAAGCCAGATTCGGAAGACCTGGGGCATTGGCACTGGCAGAACTAGAGAAGATGAAGAACCTGTCAAAGGTGGGCGAGAACCCAAGCGACATATGTGTCTTCGCAAGCAGAGTGAAGAACGCCGTCCAAACTATCAAGGCATTGAAGAAGTCGCAATACCTCCGTTCTCCTGAAACTCTGAAGGCCATAGTAGACAAGATGCCACCGTCAATGAAATTCCGATGGTTCGCCTACCATAGAACCAGAAGGGAGGAAGAAATTCAAGAGTTGCTACTCATCGAAGCGTTTCTAGAAATAGAAAGCGACATGTGCGGGGACTTTGCTCCACCTGAAGTGTTTTCGGAGCAAAAGAAGGGGTCAAGAAAACCTGTACACACAGTGCAAGAAGTGTCTCAAGAGAAATATAAGAAGTCGTGTCCAATCTGTGAAGAAGAGCATTTTGTGATAGAATGCAAGAAGTTTAAAGAAGCCAACATAGATGAAAAATGGAGCATTATCAAGAAGGCTAGAATATGCTTCAAGTGTCTTCGGTTCAGGCACTCAAGAATCAACTGCAAAGCTCCAGTCTGCAAGAAGTGTAGAAGATGGCATCATACTATCCTGCACTCTGAAAAACCACCAGAGTCAGCAGAAAAGAAAGAAGACAAGGAAAGTGCATCAGAAGAGACAGTCGCCTCGATCCACAACAGCAAAGGGGAAGAGAAAATTTATTTGAAGATAATTCCAGTGGATCTCTACGGACCGAAAGGTCACGCTCGCGTGCTGGCGCTGCTAGATGAAGGCTCAACAGTCACACTCTTGGACGCATCAATAGCCAAGAAGATCGGAGCCGAGGGAACTAAAGAAACTCTCGCAATCGAAACAGTCGGCGGGAAAGTAATAAAGAAAGATAGTTCTCAGAAGATCCAGTTGAAGATAAAAGGGGCTCATAGAAGAGACAAGAGGCGAATCATAGCAAGAACCATCGACGACCTGAAGCTTTCAGAGCAAAGCATTAACAAGAACACTGTGAAGAACTGTCAGCATCTGAAGACAATTGAAGAGCAACTTCTCTACGTCACAGAAAGGCCCAAGCTGTTGATAGGTCAAGACAACTGGGGACTCATAGTTACAAGAAGACTGAAGAAAGGCAAGCCAGCCGATCCCGTGGCTTCTCTCACTAGCCTCGGGTGGGTGCTGCATGGATGTGAATCAGGGACGAATGCCATTGTAAACTTCATTCACCATGGCAAGTCTACAGTCGAAGAGCAGAATCTAGAAGAGTTAATAAGAGAACACTTCCAGTTAGAATCGCTTGGGGTCCAGAATCGCTTACCAACTAATGACAGCGATAGAAGAGCACTAGAAACCCTCGAGAAGACTACGAAGAGATTAGCCAGCGGTCGATTCGAGACAGGGCTCTTGTGGAAGAAAGAAGACGAGTCCCTACCCAACAACTACAGACAAGCACTCCGTCGCCTAGTCAATATTGAAAAGAAGTTGGATCAAGATGAAGAAATCAAAGAGTCCTATGAGAAGCAGATCCGAAGCTTGATTGAAAATGGATACGCAGAGAAGGTTCCAGAGTCTGCGAATAAAAGAAGATTATTTTACTTACCACACTTTGCCGTCGTGCACCCAGTCAAGAAGAAGCCAAGAATAGTCTTCGACGCAGCTGCCAAGTATGAAGGGAAGAGCCTCAATGACGCCTTGTTATCGGGGCCAGACTTACTACAATCATTGTTCGGCGTATTGCTGCGCTTCAGAGAAGGTCCAGTGGCTGTCATGGCTGATATCCAAGAAATGTTTCTTCGAATCAAAGTAAGAGAAAGTGACCGAGATAGCCTCCGATTCCTGTGGCGTGGAAGTCAAAGAACGGGCAAGCCTGAAGAGTTTCGAATGTCCTCAATCATCTTCGGGGCAGCATCATCACCGGCAACAGCAATATATGTGATGAATAAGAACGCAGCAGACTTTAAGAAGACTCATCCTGAAGCGGTGAAAGCAATAGAAAGGAATCATTACATGGATGACTATCTCCAGAGCTTTCCAACTACAGCTGAAGCAAAGAAGATATCAAAAGAAGTAAAGGAAATTCACGCAGTAGCAAGCTTCCATTTGAAAGGCTGGGCCAGCAACGACGCGAAGGTTCTGTCAGAAGTAGAAGATACTAATAAAGAAGACTCCCTACAACTGACGAAAGAGGAGAAGACACTGGGGCTAAGATGGCTGGTGAAGGAAGACGCGCTAGCGTTCAATGTTGGTTTGCGCAATACATCACAAGACCTTCTTGAAGGAAGAAAAACTCCGACGAAGAGAGAAGTTACAAGCGCCGTAATGTCAACCTTTGATCCTATGGGCTTCGCGACGCCAGTCTTAATACAAGGAAAGAAATTAATTCAAGACATTTGGCGAACAAAAATTGGCTGGGATGAAGTAATCAACGAAAACCAGAAAGAGGCCTGGTTGAAGTACCTAGAAGAGGTGTCGGCGCTGACGAGACTTCGGATACCAAGATGCTTTTCACCCCGCAGTAGAAAAGGGCAACTGCACACATTCACCGACGCAAGTGAAGAAGCATACGCAGCGGTAGTTTACTGGAGGACGGTTGAACCTGGTGATAAGATTCACATCTCCATGATCGCCGGCAAAGCAAGAGTGACACCAACAAAACCAGTGTCAATTCCAAGGCTTGAATTACAAGCAGCCTTGCTTGGCACCAGGCTGGCAACCACAATAGAGAAAGAGATGGAACTTGAGGCAACAGTCCGCACCTACTGGACGGACTCCAGCACAGTGCTTCAGTGGATCAAGGCAGAACCAAGAAGGTTCAAAACCTTTGTGGCCAACCGACTGGCAGAGATCGAGGAGCAGACCAAGCCCGAAGACTGGAGATGGGTACCTACTAAAGAAAACCCAGCAGATGACGCCACGAGGGGAACTCCGACTGAATTCGATCACAACGCAAGGTGGTTCCAAGGTCCGTCATTTCTCCGTCAACCAGAAGAAGAGTGGCCATATAAAGACTTCAAACCAGAGGGTACTATGTTGGAAGAAAAGAACAAGCAAAGAGTGACGGCGATAAAGGCTGAGGAGGTCTTACTCAACCTGGAGAGGTTCTCGAGCTGGGAGCGACTGCTGCGCGTGACGGCCAGAGTGGTTGCTTTCGCATGCCTCTTATTGAAGAAGACCCGTAAAGCAACCAACGCCGCCGTCCGTCAGAAGGAAGAGCCCTGGAGACCCCATAGAAGATCCCAGAAGAAGAAGACACAAATCGCCAAACGACCAGTCAGCAAAGAGAAGAAGAGGTTGTACCTACCGCTGGAAGACGAACACTTAAGAAAAGCAGAAGAATTATTAATGAAAATAAGTCAGAATGACAGTTTCAAGTCAGATATAAGGAATTTAAAGGCAAAGAAACCCTTGGAAAACGCAAGTCGGCTTAAGAAAATCGACGTCTACCTAAATGACGCCGATATCATTAAATTAAGAAGTAGAACAATGAAGTTTCAAGGCGAAGAAAGAAGAAAAATGAATCCTATCGTCCTAGATGGGAAACAGAAAATCACGCGTCTCATCATACAACACTATCACAAGAAGTTTCTCCACGGGAACACTGCCACAGTAATGAACGAGCTACGCCAGAAATATTGGATTCTGGGCTTAAGAGCGACCTTAAAGGCGGTTGCCCACAGCTGTCAGCGATGCAAGACAAAGAAGAGTTTGCCAGAGGTGCCCCCGACAGGAGATCTACCAAGCGAGAGACTGCAACATCATCAGTTTCCGTTCGCTTGCACTGCGGTAGATTACTTTGGGCCGATGCAGGTCACTATCGGGAGAAGAGTCGAGAAGCGCTGGGGGGCGCTATTCACTTGTCTTACAACCAGAGCCATTCACCTGGAGTTGGTACCCTCTCTCAGTACCAGCTCAATGATAATGGCACTTCGACGAATGGCAGCAAGAAGAGGTACCCCAAAAACCATATTCAGCGACAACGGAACCAATTTCGTTGGGGCAAGCAAGGAGCTGGAAGAGGCTGCGCAAGAAAGGGGCATCAAGTGGAAATTTATTCCCCCGGGAAGTCCAAACATGGGGGGCGCATGGGAAAGACTCGTGCGAACAGTCAAGACGGCACTAGCGGCAGTGCTCAACGAAAGAAACCCCCCTGAAGAAGTGCTTCATACTCTTATGACTGAGGTTGAACACATAGTAAACTCCAGACCTCTAACCCCAATCAGTATGGAGCCAGAAGATGAAGAAAGTCTGACACCAAACCACTTTCTACTGGGAAGATCGTGTGGAGCAATGGTGCCGGGAGAATTTGACGACACAGAGTTGATCGGGAGGCCAAGCTGGAAAACTACCCAAAGGCTTGCTGACCACTTCTGGAAGAGATGGATCAATGAGTACCTACCACTCTTGATGCCAAGGCAAATCAAAGGGAGGGAGACAACCGACCCGAGGGAAGGAGACATCGTGTTAATAGTCGACGCATCGCTACCCAGAAACTCATGGCCTCGAGGGGAAGTTATCAAGGCGTACCCTGGGCCAGATGGAAGAACCAGAGTGCTGGACGTGAGGACATCAGGCGGAGTTCTTCGGCGACCTACACGACGGGTCATCGTGCTAGTCCCCGCGGCTTCGTCGCTTCAAGAAGATGATGTGCTGCGCACCGTGGGGGAGAATGTTAGCGACGAATAATAATCGCACTAAGCAAATCTTGTAAATATGTAGTACTTAGAGATTAGGATAGTTTTAAACAATAAAACTATTGTTATAATGAATAATAAGGGTCGGGTAAATGTAGAAATGTGCATTTAGTAAGTACCTTCTAATAAATTGATAAGTTGTTCTGTTTTTTATTTGTCCCTCCTGGTGTCTCTGCTGATGCCACAAAATAAACCCACAGTTGGGTAGACATATAAATGCGCATTTTACATATACCGTCAAATAAATTGAGAAACTGTATTGATCACTATTTTTGCCGCTTGGAGCACCACTTGTCCCGAAAATGTAAGCGAAGTGTCAGGTGTACATTTTAGAAATACCCTCAAACACAGTGATAAATTGTTGTAATTCCTATTTCTGGCACTTGGTGTCTCTGCCTGTAGGTTGATGTAAATTTAGTTTTTCATCATTTTTTAGGTCTAAAAATTAAGGTTTTGATAGGGTTTTTATGTAATTAGATAGACTAAGTTAACCCTTAGGCTATAAGATAAATTGTAAAACAAAAAGGGAAGGTTTACTATAGAAAACTGCCAAATTAAAGTTCCCCATACAAAGTCGCATTAGTGCCGTGTGCAAAAATGGATTGCTCTGATTGGCTAAAGGGAAAAATATTAGGAACGTGTGCAAATTTTAAGGATTCTGATTGGTCAGAGCTTTCTATAAAAGAGGAGCAGTTTTCTATGGCATTCATTCCGAAACCAGCAGTATTATAATAAACAAGAAATAAGAAAAGTACTCCGAGGTCTTATTAGCGCCGAACCTCATTGAAGAACCATCCTCCAGTTTCTACCGCCAGCGAACCAATCCTACAAGTTCAACAGTTTACACTTGTAGTTCCGGAGATATGCGAACACCATACATACACTTTTGAAATTTGGCACATTTGTTCAGACGCTGATAAAGACATATAAGAAAACTGGGCAGTTCTGGAAATATTACATAAGTACATACGGGACGAATTGATAACCTCCTTTTTTCTTGAAGTCGTTAAAAACAGAATCAAATAAATATTATGATCGGGCTTAGAACAACAGACAAGGTTTTTTTTTGCCGTTTTTATAGAAAATGGTATAGAACCCTTCGTATGTGACCGGTTTTCATCTTCGTGGACTGGATTTTGACATTTAAGTACCTACACACTGACATTTTTATAGTAGAGCATTGCCCCAAGCGTCTCCCTCCTAGCTTCGGCCCTGTATGGATATTCCAGCACGTAGGTACCTAATAACACAGTACACTTAATTACCGGCCATTGCTGATACCAATTAAATACAGGAATGAATGTCGCAGGTCGCAGGATTGCAGAACTAAGTGAGTTAATTTACCAACTAGAAGTATACCTTTATGACTGGATGTTATTAAGAAAACCGCGTCCAGTTTTGACTAACGTAGAAAAGGAGGAGAAGGAAGAAATGGC
Organism: Agrotis clavis; assembly: GCA_954870645.1. Lineage (NCBI taxonomy): Eukaryota > Metazoa > Arthropoda > Insecta > Lepidoptera > Noctuidae > Agrotis > Agrotis clavis. The sequence goes on from OX940934.1 coordinate 10,557,062, forward strand.
CACTGAAGAAGAATTTTAATAAAATATTCCAATGTTAATTTTGCACGCAGTTAATATTGTAAATTGACAATAATTATGAGGGTACCTACCTAACTGTTTCGTGAACTATAATGTGATTCATAATCTTCGTAAGAATTCTTATCTTATCCTTACATAACAATGATGATAAGTTTAGGTGTATCAAATCACGGTATTTTGACTAACATTTCATGAACAGTTAAACATTGAACATGAACTAGTAATATACTTGTAGGTACCTACTCACACTACGCCGTAGACCGTAGGTAGATCAAGGTCACAGTCAAAAGGTTTATCGGCATAGTAACTATTACATAATTTGTGTTTGTTGTCTATGCCGCGTGGGTGTCAGACATGCGCATCTTAAAACCAGTACCCAAGCTCTGGCCGTCCAAATATTTATTCCGTAGGCCGATTATCCAAACTAATATCCAAACTAATATTATAAAGCTTATTATTTTCCGAGTGACTAATAACTTAAAAGTCGACTAAATGTTTGCAACAAATAAAACAACTTGCCAGCGATTAAATATTTTCGCGACTATTATATTATTTATGGTTCAAAATTATGGGTGTTATAAAAACTAAAAACTAGCAACTGCGTTTAGGTAGCAAATAAACTATACCAGTCAATTGAAATATTAGGCGAGGAGCTGTATATAATGACTTGGCGACTAATAATGTTAGTAGGGTGGCATTCGCCGGTAATGTGTGCAACTAACACGTTAATGTTTAGTTTTGTTTATTTTGTGAGCCAGCATGACAGGTAGTAGGTAATCAGTTATTTGACCTAGGATGCAAGAGCGAGCGAAGCGAGCTCGGGACTTGGGGCACCCCGACACGGACAGGTTAGGTTCGAAGGGGATGGCGGGGTCTGAAAGACCCCGCCATCCCCTTCGTGTTAGGTTACTTTAAACCCTGTACGTAGAAATAGGAGCCCCGCGAAGCGGGGCTCCGTCGAGCATTCTGGCAGGTGATACTGATTTAAAGCTATTAAAAGTCACACAATTATAAGCTAGTTTATATTTATTCTTCATACAAACAATTTTAAATAGAATCTGATTTATATTATTTATGAATGCCCATTTTCTATTTTATTTTCGCCATTAAGTTTCCGCTTAGATATTAATTCAGTTCCCAAAAGAAAAACTTGATGCTAGTTTAAATTAAAACGGAGCTTATTTCTGATATATTAATATGCTACCTATTAATTATTACGATACTCCTTATTAGCTGCCAACCCATTATTTATGGTACCCACTCTATTATTTTTTAAAACCTATATTCAGTTTACTTAGTTGCCGCATTAAATACATGCCATATTATAAATGCGAAAGTAACTCTGTCTGTCTGTCTGTCTGTCTGTTACGCTTTCCCGCTCAAACCTCTCAACCGATTTTGATGAAATTTGGCACAGACAATCTTTAGACCCTGAGAAAGAACATAGGCTATCAAAACACCACGCGGGCGAAGCCGCGGGCGGAAGCTAGTTATTATTATTATCCTGAGACCAATGAGACTGTTAATTCAAAAAACAAGTTTAAATATCATCGTACACTACTATCTATTCATCCAAAAATGTGCGTTGTTAGTTTACTCAACTGCTACCTATAACGTCACACACTCAATGGAGGCTTGTCTGTCGAACAAACATTCATCCGCGTCGAATCTTCTTTTACGTTATAATTTTATTAAATAAAGCATCTCTTAATTCACACAATGGATAGTACATAACTGTGCGATACGTTTATACAAATAGAGTATTCATACCTTTGTGTTTTCATAACGATTCATAAATATTTTGATTTATAAACTCGTTGGAAAACGTGTTGAACGTCACTACTCTTGCTAAATCTATATTTATCGTAGTATAGTACCTACGTCATAATAGAAGTGTGGATATATCGGTCCGAACGATAATGTGCGTAGCGTGGCTACAACATGATAAAGTTTGGGAGGCGTCAAAGATAGGAAGCAGCCATTAGGTAAATGGTTGTGGCATGAGTTCGTTGACCTGAGGCACTGTGACGATGAGCCATCGTCGTGGCTCGTGGGGCAGGTCGCGGACGGGGAACACTCGACATAATGCCACGTAACACCCCAAGGTCTTGAGGTCGACACACAACGCCTAGCACACTCCTACGGCTCTCGGTACAAGAAATTAGGTACAACCCACGCTTTTATAGATCGTAATTAATAACGTACCTACGTCTAACAAATTACTTCGTTATTCTTGGGCATATCAAGTTTGTTGTGAGTTAAAGAATGCCGAGTCATGTAAAGTTGTCATTGGTTGCAAAATAAAATGTTTTGCAGTAAACATCAATATAAATGAGATGAGGTAACACCGTTACATGCAAGTCTTGCCTACTAGGAAATTAAACACTATTATGATAAAATTGCAACAAGATGGATTCGAAGTCGTAAACCCCAACCAGGCGCGGTCGCAGCCTGAAATTTTGGGGGGGGTCACTCACTACACTAATAAAACATAGGTATCCTGGAATAAAATAATCATTACTGCAAAAGACATATTGCACAAGATGTCAGCAAACTATTTATCGCCGCGCCGCTAAGGGATAGTTAGAAATTTCATTTTATAAATTGGCATTTTTTTTAGATTTTTCAATGTGACCTTAGATTTTGGGGGGGTCATGTCCCCTGTGACCCCCCCCTTCGGACCGCGCCTGACCCCAACACAGGGGTACAATGATAGGTTGGAAGACATATATTTTCCAGACTGTTCTTAGTGTTCTAAAAACAACGAAGATAATGAATCACGTAGGTACTGTTTATCAGTTTATTTGTGTTAAATTATGTTATCATTAGGTACCTAGCCTTATTTATAAAATTATAACTAAACGGTACTAAGTGCATGTCAATAAATATACCTACCTAGTTCTTAGAAAACCGAGAACATTCTAAAATTATAACAACAGTTGATTAGTATTTAATATTTTTTATTATTCAATCAAAAATAAAAAATACATTATGTAGGTCAGGTCATGTATGTAAAATGATGACCATGACACGGTACATTTTTCGCTAAAAAAATTATCATTAGGTTCTCAGCATTATTGTAGTGCCTGGAGATCTAAACTCAATTCTTGAATTTAAATTAGGTATTTAATCAAAGGTTAAATTGGCAATGGCATCACGGTCGTCGTCTTTCATACACTGCCAGTAGATAGGACGTCAACCAAACAGGTTGCCTAAGATATAAAAGTTTACAACAAAGTATTTTAATTTATAATATTCAAAAAATATTCATATAAAAATTATAAGTTGGTACTTAACTAAAATTGCTCAAAATAATTACGTATTCCAGTAGATCTGTGGTAGGGTCGCATCGATTTGGAGATTATTTACTAAAAACTTAAAAAAAAAAAGTAACCGACTTCAAAAGCAACCACAAAAAAGGATAAAATAACCTACATCATGGACCTAAAAAAAAAGGCGGACGGAACTTCACTAAGAAACAAGTGAAGCACCAAAATGGCGGATGCTTATGTATGTGTGCGTCTGTATAGGGATGCCAGATGAAGGAAAAAATTACCCATTTTTAAACAATATTTAATTAAGATCTCCCTTGAACTTAAGTTTAATTACAATTTTTTTGTTACGGATATCTTTTTTTTAAATAAAGGTAAAATAATTAAAACACATTGGATATTAAAATATTTACAACTCGTTTAATGTTAATAAAGTTTTACAAGCCCTTTTGTTGATTCAAATTTTTGTAGACTTGTCTTTTGCTATCGACACATCTAGAAATCCTTTCTATTTACTTAAGTGGTGAAAACGAATGTTTAAGTATTTTTCGGCTATAAATATTAAATTAAAGCTATTTTATGTTCCATTCCTACACTTCTACATTCCTATTCCATGTCTACACTCCCTTATTATTTTTATACAATCATTTTTCCATGCATCATTTGCCGAGGGAAATCTGTAAAAATACAGAAGAATACAATAACGATAAATAGTAACATAAAATATAAATCTCCCAATTTTAAAATAATTTGAACCTTGAAATAGTTGCAACACTGATTGATTTCGAGATGTTTATAAAATTTATTGACGTAAAATCAAGAAATAAGCTTCAAATTGAGATGCTTAACTATGAGAAGTGATCCCCTGGCTTTTTTAATTGAACTACTATGGTTTAGACAACTTTTTGCAACACATGACGGCATACTTTGATTTTTATTAGACAAAATAACACCGTATGAAACCGCGAGTGTCGTTCGAAGCGTAATGGCCGACGGCTGACTTACTATGGTGTGAATGTGTGTGTGCTGGCTTGTGTGGACAAGCGCACTGACTTACTATGGGTGCTTCAATTGTTTCTTAGTGAAGTTCCGTCCGCCTTTTTTTTTAGGTCCATGACCTACATAATAACAGTAACTTTTCTTTCTGAAGTCGTTGGCTTTGTTTTTTTTTATTTCATTGATTTTTGCCGTCAGCTGAACGGCTGACCATTCGTTCATGGAACGTTCTTCGAGAATAACCTTCTTATTGATATTGCAATATCAACTCAAGATGGCGCTACTGGTATGATCTTAAACTGTTTTACGTTATTTATTTATTAGATTATGGAGATACACGTTCTGCATAAAATAATAATATAAAAAAGACTAAATTCCAATCTGTCGTCATACGGTTGAAGGATAACTTTGATTGTGGATTCCATAGACAAGCACCTTTTTGATCAATTTAGGTATACAAAGACTAGCACTTCGCCTGCGACTTCGTCCGCGCTTGTTTCGAACTTTGCTTCTGTGAATATCTTCTCCGGCCACCCTCTTTATGGAATACTTTTAGAAAATCTAAATCAATATGCAACTAAAATTCTATCGACCACAACAACAATGTTGCGACAACCGGTTCCGACCGGTTTTCGCAACATCCCATCTTAATAAGCATCTACCTACGTCCTAACTAAAGATATACCCTAGGGAAAATTTGAGACTCGTAGCACTTGTAGTACCTATCGAAGTTTCATACAAACTATGAAGCTAAAACTTCCACTTAGGGGAGAAATTTCCCGTCAAAATCCCGTCTTAAGTAGCACCTACGTCCTAAAAGAACCCTCCTGTGAAACATTTAAAACTCCTAGTACTTGTAGTACCTACCTAATGAAGTTTCATACAAACTATCAACCCCAAAAACAACCCTTTATGGGTCAATTTCACGACATCCCGTCTAAGTGAGTACCTACTTCTTTAAAAGAACCCAATTCCAAAAGAGACTTCTACCTCAAACAACAGAAACAAGCCCTTTGGGGTCCAATTTCACCAATTTCAAAACCCCGTCTTAGAGAGCATTTACATCCCAAAAATAGCTCCCGCGCAAAAGAGACTCCCAGCATTTGTCGTAACGAAGTTTCATACAAACTACCACTACCAAAAACAAACCCTTTAGGGGTTGATTTATCCAAAACTCGTCTGAGGTAGATAAGCAAAATTTTAAACTTCTAACTATCGAGAACAAACCTCTATGCATATTTTGACGCTCCCAAGACTTTTAATAACGAAGTTTCATGCAAACTAACAACCCCAAAACCATCCCCTTAGGGATAGAATTTCAGGAAATCCCGTCATAGGCAATACCTACGTCTTAAAAAAATCCCTTTGTAAAAGTGACTCCTATCTATCAACCCCAAAAACAACCCCTTTGGTGTCGAATTACGTACAATCCCATAGTGATTACCAACGTCCTAAAAAAACCTCATGCAAAATTTGAAACACCTAGCACTAATAGTAACGAAAGTTTCATACAAACTATCAACACCAAAAACAACCCCTTAGGGATCAAATCTCGCCGTAGTAATTACTTCCTAAAAAGAAATCATTAGGTACTTACATAATCAAAATTTGAGACACCTAACTTCCAACACTAAAACAACCCCTTAGGGGTCGAATTAGGCAAAATGCCGTCTTATGTAGTACGTACGTCTCAAAAAGTACCCCCTAGCTAAATTTGATACACCTAGTTCTTGTAGTAACAAAGTTTCATACAAACTTATCTCCAAAAAGAACCCTAAAAAGTTACCGACTTCAAAAGCAACCACAAAAAAGGATAAAATAACCTACATAACAAAGACATTAAACTATTGCTACATACCTAATAACTTTTCTTTCTGAAGTCGGTGGCTTTGGTTTTTTATTTCATTGATTTTTGCCACCGACTTCAGAATTTAGTAATCCGTAGCACCGGTAATAACATCGCCCATGTACTGTATTGTAATTATCATAATTTATGTTGGACTCAGTTATTCACACGCGCATTTTTGTATAAATTCATCAAAAAGGTGCTTGTCTATGGAATCCACAATCAAAGTTATCCTTCAACCGTATGACGACAGATTGGAATTTAGTCTTTTTTTATATTATTATTTTATTGCAGAACGTGTATCTCCATATTCTAATAAATAATTAACGTAAAACAGTTCAATATCATACCAGTAGCGCCATCTTGAGTTGATATTGCAACATCAAGACAGTTATTCTCGAAGAACGTTCCATGAACGAATGGTCAGCCGTTCAGCTGACGTAGTAGTTTATATTGTTGTAAACAGATGGCGCTAATAGTCTTAAAAAGTAAAATTGTCTCCTACAGTCATTATCTTTGCTACAGTCTACACTCTGGGGGACTGACGATTATGATGAAATATTATACCAAATGGAAGCATGTTTACTTTAAATTTTGTTTTCGATTGTCTAATCTATCACTAAAATATCAAAATCTAAGTAGGTAGGAGAGAAAGTGGATTACATATGGCTTGGTAACTGCACATAAGCAGCACATTTAAGTATAGTTGTTGTTAAGGTTGATTCCTATAATCCTTTGCAAAAGACTTGTGTAATGGCGACGATAATAAAAGCGATTGTCGCGTAGCACGCTGTAGGAGGCGGCGCCTGCGCATGTCGCCCGCAGCGCCATCGCAATCCAGTCCCAGCCACTCGTCATTTCGATGTAATAACGAGCAGTCGTGTTGCTACAGGGCTCATTGTAGTTCACGCGAAAGCCCTTTTTAGTGCCTTTTCAAATGTAGTCCTTTGGTGTTTTTCAGCGCAAAGGCTTAGTTTCTGAATTTCGAGAGGAAAATCAATGAAATCGTAAGTACCCTGCCATTATTTTTTCCATCATTTCCCAGTAAGTCATTGAAAACATATTGCACAATTTAACATGGTTTTCAGGAAATAATCGTTTTTCCGAGAAAATGGTGATATCATTCATGTTGCGTGTACAAACATTTCTACAAAGAAATCGTTCTCATTAACTTTCTCTTCATCAAATGAAACTTCGCTTGCGACCTTTAACTTGTAAGAGCAACATAATCGAAAACCATTGTAATAATACTTAAGTTAAACACATTGAGCGCCTCCAAAATAGGTCACCACGTAAAAGTCATTCATAAAAAAAACAGAGATGCGGAATTAAATACTATACACGGCAAGATATTTGTGTCACAATGGAGTCTAGACGCACGGCATCTGACCCCAAATCAGTCTATGAACCGAATAACTCGGAACATTGTCCCCTAAACGTGCACGTGGTGTTATATTTAGACCACGGCGTGTACTCTTACAGCCGACGACGTGCTAAACTTATTGATGCTAAAACGAACATGCTCAAATTGTAATGCTTCAGTATTTTGAGGTCAAATGGTCGAAAACTCCTTTAAAAAACGAATACGCGCGTTCAGGAAACTATAAATGCTTCTGCCTTGAATTTAATAAAATGCCATTCATGTTTGGTAATGATGCTTCTTTAATTAACTGCTGGAGTTACGGCTCGGTCAGCCACAGTATAAAACTATGGTTCAAGAGACTACGTTATTGGTTCTGTTGCTAAGTGATAAGATTGCTCGGTTCGATAAGCTAATGGCAATGATTCATAGCCCTGAGCAACTATTCAAGCATTTACCAGAAACACATTATTATTATGTTCATGGAATACATAGCTCTAACTAATCTGTGGAAACGACACAAGATGGCAAGATGGAATAAAGGAATAGTTCTGTAGAGATCCATAGAAAGATGAAGTACCTACTACATCTTGCTAAAATGGAATCTAGATAGGTACTGAATTGTTTACATAAAGAAAATTGGGAAAATGGATAGGTATTTTATTCCAATAATCATGTACCCTTCGCATGCTACTTAGTTACTTACGAGTCATGAGTATCAGACATTCTTAATTATTCACATTTATTAAACGTTTAATAAGAACTTATGTGTGTACTTCCGTACAAGCATTTGACTTAGGTAGGTTACTGTTCTGCTTTTCTAATCACAGTAAGTTTTAGCTAGCTTGATTTTATGGGTGTTAAGGTCTTCAATCAGGTATTCATTAATAGCATCCAAGAAGCTAAGATTAATTGACAGTTACAATACACTCGCTCCCAACTAAACGCCACCTACTAAAGTATTACTATCGATATGAGTGTGATGTTAGAGAAATATTAGACATACCTTTGCCTACTCTTCAGGCAGGGGCGGATTTGGAGTCCTAGCTGCTCTAGGCCCCACATAATGTGCCGCCCCATTCTCAGCAACCATCATATAGACCGCGAGCCTTAAGAGACTTATATTAAGATACTTTGCATTTATTTCTTAATTCTTTGTATATTGTTAACATTATGAGTGATTTTTTGAACGCTCCTAATATCCGGCAGCCCCTAATATCTGGCCGCCCTAGGCCCGGGCACACTGGGCCTTAGGGGTAAATCCGCCACTGCCTTTAGGAATTACAGATATAATTGTAAGTGCTATCTGAATTAATATTTAAATAAAAACTTAGCTCCCTGCCGCAAAACAGTTGCATTGTCAAGCATCAGGCACATGCACGTGCATGTGGCATATTTATAAATTGCCAACGGTGAGCGTCACTCAAGGAGGAAAAACGCTCCGACCCGTACAATCGATTTCCGCTGCGTATGTTATTGATAAGAATTGACTACCACGGAAATCAATTTCTTTTTGTTATTGAAAATGAATTCGTTGATGTATTGACCTGTGTGACAATTAAGCGTCGTTCTGCTTGTTAGATGCGAAAATGAATTGTTTAAATATTTGAACAGAACTAGCCGTCTTCTTTAGCTTCACCTCCAAAATCTAACGTACCGACTCTTTTATTTATGGGCGTTTCTCCTCAATTGGAACTCCTCAATGGGACAATCCTCCTCAATTGGAATTGCTTCTCATAAATCCTCAATACTACAGTCCTCGATACTCAAAACGGAGGTCAAACTAAAACCCCACAGTTTCTATCTAAGTTTTGAGGTTTGACTAGTGCATTTTTTGTTAAAAGATATCAAATGAGGACTTATTCTCACTCTCTATCTGGGTGAACGGGAAAGACTATCAGACTATTATTGATTAAGTCTTGTTTGAGTTTTAAACTTCAGGAACATTATGGGCGTCTATTTAGTCCCTTTTGCTACGAAATAACAAGTAGGTAAGTATTTAAACACCGAGATCTCCAACAAGTAGTTCAATTGTTTTGTCCTTTTATCCTGGACATTGGAATGTTATTATAATCCAGCTGATATTGTTTTATCATCGTTCATTGTTGTTCCCCCGTGAGAAATAACAAAGGTTTTTACCTGTCTCTTGCTTAGCTTGTATTCAATACACCTCGGCTTTGACATCTACCGAGAAACCTTAACTGTATTGTTATTCGATCATCTATCGTTTACTTTGTCTGAGGTGTTTTTTTTTTCATTGGCAGAAGTTCCTCTGGGACCTTAATCACACTTGTTGGAGTTACATTGATTTTAATTGTTTGTTACGGGGTACGGGTTTGGGTCGAGCATTTCATTAGACATAGGAAAATAAATGGCCTTAGCAATACATGCATTAAGGCCACTCTTTAGAAAGAGGAGAGCATTTCGCGGCCAATAGTATTTAAAGACAACTACTAAGTAGGTATAAATCGCTTTACGTCTCTTACACTTTTCTATCTTTATTGACGTTAGAGCTGTTTATGAAACGTATAATCCTTTCTTGTGTCCATGGAGCACCGAAACTTAGATTACCATTACTTCTCAGATGTTAATAATGTCTGCAGGAACCTAGGCAGCATTTAACTAGTTCGTCAATGCATTCAGAATTTCAGAGGCATTGCACAATGAGTCGACACACTGATTCATACCTTGACGTGGTAACAACTTATGTGCAAGGTATTACTGGCAAGAAAAACTAAGGCAATGTTTTATTAGTGGGTTTGCTACCGTTATCTTTACCGACTGCTAAAATATATTTATTTTTTCTTGACCTTACTTTTTTAATTCCTCTTGTATCTAGGTGTAAGGACGTTACAATCAGATAACGAAGAAAATTTAGTTAAATCAGAATTGACATCAACATAAAATCCTTGTAAAATCTTATTGACTAGGAATAGGGTCTTTTCTTTCAAAATATCGATTAGTTTGATATCTTTTTGCTCTTTCATTTAAAAAAAAAATAATTACTACAATAAAATAATTCTTTCTGTATTTCAAATTGCGGGCAGTTGAGCAGTGCGGGCGGTGGCCAAATGGCTACGGCCGACTTACTGTGGGTTCGAACCGCAAGTGCATTATTTTGTGTTACTAATTTCCTCACCTTCTCGAAGCAGTGAAGAAAAACGTCGTGAGGAAACTAGTATATTCAAGAACTAAAAATTCTCATACATGTGACATCTACAAGCTGCACTTGGTAAGTGTGGTGAATGCACCACACCGCACGGCCTATTCCCTCTAAAACAGAGGAGGCCTGTGTTCCAGTTGTGGGAACATTATAGGCTAGGCTGATTTATTGCTAATACTTTAATACATCAATTAACCTTTAACCCTTTAGTTCGCAAGGAAACAAAATCTGTATTTTTGTGTTTTTTTTTAGTTTATATGTATATAAATAGTGTATATATGTACAGAAAAATGTGTTAAAAAATCTAGCTTGTGTAGTCTTTGGAAAAACCTACGTTAAAAATACTCAACGTTGCGATGTATTGAAGAAATAAGGTGGTAAAATGAACGTTGAGTATTTTCGACATCGCGATGTATGTAGGTTTTTATGAATTTAATAAAAAAACCCTTATTCACAATTATCACGCATTTTATATAAAAAATACAATTGAAAAGGACATAAAAAGAACAATCAGTCATGACAATTATAAAAATGAACGATAAATCACCTTAGGTATCTACTGTAACACATGATAGTTATAAGAACTGTTCCTTTTTGATACAAAAAAAATTCGTAAGATAAGATTTTTTTCTGATTTTTTCGTACATTTTGACCGGTATGATATCTGCAATCGGAAGATATTTTAATTCACGACTCCAATAATCCTATATGATAATATTTCTACTACGCCCATCATAAGAGTTATGGCTAAAAAGTCCCGATAGAGATATTTGGAGAGATATTTGTCCCCGTTAGAGATATTTGGCAGCATCATTTTGTACAGAATTTAAGTATGTATGTTGTATGATCTTTAATCAATTATTGCCAACATCTTCTGAAAAAAAAAACCTGTAAAAGTAGTATAAAGGGGACATCGCTCTTGAATCCAGTGGAACTTCAAGTACACTGTTAGTTCTGAATGTGCTGCATGTCTTAATTTTTCAGCAGTTTTCCATTTACCCGTTTTCCACGACAGTTTTCTCGCTTACTTGCTGTTTTATAAGCTTCAATTTTAGGTATTGTATTCGTTCACCTTTTGGAGCGATATATTTGTAGAAACTTGTGGCGATAAGACAGATGAAACTTAGGTGACAAAATAGATGAAACTTGAGGTGATCAAACAGGCGAAACTGACTGGAGAACAGGAAAGTGATGTGAAGTTTTATATGGAGGGAACATGTTATTCATGACGAGTCTTATCCGATGAAAAAACTGTTCCATCGACCAGTTTTTTCATCGGATAAGACAGGCGGGAGAGACTCATTTGTAGAACTATCAAGGTCCAAGTTATTTAGTGACTAAGGCTATGACCAGGGTTTGGAGCTAGAATAAGAGGTTTCACGTTCTTTCGTCCTGTCTTCAAATAACTTCATCGTCAGTACTAGTAGGTACTGCTACTTTCTGATGGGGCATTCTTTGGCGAAAATAGTGACATTAATGACATTGGCTTAAGTCTGAAGCTAGCAGAACAAAAAAATATGAAAACACATCCATAGCATGTCAGTAAATAAAATATATTGGACAAAACACTAATATATATGTCGCAGAATGAGCACAGAAGCACAATAATTTAGAATAACGCCATCTATTATCATGCTGCGGAATCAAAACAGAAACAATTTGGTATCTCTATTCATTATTGTTAATTTAGAATAACGCCATCTATTATCATGCTGCGGAATCAAAACAAACACAATTTTGTATCTCTATTCATTATTGTTAATTTAGAATAACGCCATCTATTATCGTTGGCCTGGAATCAAAACCGATACGCATTTTAGAATCTCTATTGATTATTGCGAATTTAGAATAACGCCATCTATCTCTCATTGGAGTAACTATTAAGTTAGAATTGACAGATTGTTTAGGAGCGTCAAATTAGTCGTAATTTGGAGATGGTTAGCATGGGGAGCAAATGGCAACACCGAGCGAATAGTCGAGTCAAATGTCGATTCGGAAGTTTAATCAGCTATTCGAAGTTGACAGGTAGTGACGTTGACAGATGTTGGCTAACCTGTGTGGGGTAGGCCACTTGGGCGGACAGTTTAGTGAAGTGAACACTTTGAATCGGTCCGGCAAGCTGGGTAGACATCTTGGTTGCTCCGCCATGTTAAACTTCTCGCGTTCCTAAGTTTTTAATCGAGCGATATCTCGGACATCCTTGACTATTTTGTATTCAGTGTGTGTTAGCAAGTAATTAAAAGTGTTAACGAAGATTTTCTGAATGTTATTTCCGATATCCCAACCCCTCTGATAACGATTCCCCGTTATCAGAAGTGGGATTGGACCACGACGACCCACGTGTTCGAAATAAAGACTATAGTGATGAAAAATGGATGTGTTTGTTGGAACCGCAATTTTCTGACACTGATTCAAGCCGTGAAAACACCTACTACGTCACCACATGGTTTTCGTTTACCGAATTTCGATCCTGAGAAAAAAAATGTGGATGCACGTGCTTGAGTGACGACTACAGTGATGTGCTTTCGTACCAAGATCAACATGGCGCCCCGCTTATGGTCGCTATAAGCCGCGCCTTGAAGGGAGGAGCTTCTTTCTGCCTGGCTGCCTACCGTATCGTTTCCTGGTATGACGTGGACTGATTTTAAGCGACTTTTTATTGCAAGACACGTGGCCAGCTACAACAAGAGCTGCAAGCGTTTCTTTTGTGAAGAAAAAGCGAAAAGTGTTGTGAAACCTCTGAAGTGTTTTACCTGCTGCAAGCCGGGTCATGAATCCATGCACTGCTACCGCATAGACGTGAAACAGGATATTCGAGCTACGCCGAAGCACCACAACCACAGCGATGGCAACGAGAGGGGTCCATCGACAACTGCGAAGCCTCATGCATCCAGGATCACCTGCTTCCACTGCCACGGCGTGGTGAGAGGAGCGGCGCCGACTCCGGGGCGTCGAAGCCTGTTATTGAGGAGAGGGTTGACCTGTGCCTCCTGAGCGCGTCGACTGGGATTATCCGGTGAGCAATTTTCATTTCATTACGGCTCTGGTGCCTTGTGTTCTTTTTTAAAGTCTGTAGCCTATAGATTTTGACGGAGATCTGTGACATTAGTATTGAGATTTGTTTTCATGTGTTGCCTGATTGTAGCGGGCACTTGATGGATTGTGGAGAATGCCTGAGGGTCAAGTACCATTTTGAAGTAAAGGTTTTGAGTTCGATGATAAGTGTGGAATCTTAGGTCGGCTGGTCAGACCGTACCAGTAGCTGTTTCGTAGCCGTAGTCCGTATCTTATTGACATCCCGGTGGTGTCCATGGATGCGCGGTGTGCGGGTGGCACTGGCGGAGGTCGTGTATTGTGCGTTCATGATGAACGGTGTGAAACAAACAGAGGTTTGTTGGTGGGGCTAGTGTTAGCCAAAGGCCACGAATTTGATTCCTGCTTTTTGATGATTAGTTTCTTGCATTGTAATGGTACAAATTGCAAAGGTACTTGGTTGCTCTACGATTTTCGGTCAGTCTTAACTGTGTTATGTTTAGTGTTTGAACTTAAACTTTACTTGGCTATCGCTGGCTAAGCAGTAGTGTGTTATCGCTGATTAAGCGTTAGTAGTGTAATCGCTGGTTAAGCGTTAGCTGTTGAATCGCTGGTTAAGCGAGTTATGTTGACTATCGCTGGTTAAGCGTTAGTAGTGTAATCGCTGGTTAAGCGGATTACATGGGCTTTCGCTGGTTAAGCGTTGGCTGTTGTATCGCTGGTTAAGCGAGTTGAGTTGACTATCGCTGGTTAAGCGTTAGTGGTGTAATCGCTGGTTAAGCGGATTACATGGGCTTTCGCTGGTTAAGCGTTGGCTGTTTTATCGCTGGTTAAGCGAAATGTGTTGACTATCGCTGGTTAAGCGTTAGTGGTGTAATCGCTGGTTAAGCGGATTACATGGGCTTTCGCTGGTTAAGCGTTGGCTGTTGTATCGCTGGTTAAGCGAGTTGAGTTGACTATCGCTGGTTAAGCGTTAGTGGTGTAATCGCTGGTTAAGCGGATTACATGGGCTTTCGCTGGTTAAGCGTTGGCTGTTGTATCGCTGGTTAAGCGAGTTGTGTTGACTATCGCTGGTTAAGCGTTAGTGGTGTAATCGCTGGTTAAGCGCATTACATGGGCTTTCGCTGGTTAAGCGTTGGCTGTTGTGTCGCTGGTTAAGCGAGTTGTGTTGACTATCGCTGGTTAAGCGTTAGTAGTGTAATCGCTGGTTAAGCGGATTACATGGGCTTTCGCTGGTTAAGCGTTGGCTGTTGTATCGCTGGTTAAGCGAGTTGAGTTGACTATCGCTGGATAAGCGTTAGTGGTGTAATCGCTGGTTAAGCGGATTACATGGGCTTTCGCTGGTTAAGCGTTGGCTGTTTTATCGCTGGTTAAGCGAGTTGTGTTGACTATCGCTGGTTAAGCGTTAGTGGTGTAATCGCTGGTTAAGCGGATTACATGGGCTTTCGCTGGTTAAGCGTTGGCTGTTTTATCGCTGGTTAAGCGGGTTGTGTTGACTATCGCTGGTTAAGCGTTAGTAGTGTAATCGCTGGTTAAGCGGATTACGTGGGCTTTCGCTGGTTAAGCGTTAGCTGTTAAATCGCTGGTTAAGCGTGTTATGATGTGGGCTTTTGCTGGTTAAGAGTTAGCTGTAAAATCGCTGGTTAAGCGTGTAATGATGTAGACTTTCGCTGGTTAAGCGTTAGCTGTTGAATCGCTGGTTAAGGGTGTTATGTGTGCTTTCGCTGGTTAAGCGTTAGAGGGTTAATATCAATGGGTAAGCGTTGTTATTATCACTGGTTAAGTGATAGGATTTGTAACGCTGGTTAAGCGCTACAATGTTAAGTACTGGTTAAGTACTTCAGTGACTGGGTAAGTAGTGATGCATGGTGCTGGTTAAGTGCTGTGGAAATGTTTGGTAGAGTCATAATGCTTTCTTAATTTTGTGCCAATTTCTATTATGTGTCTTATTCTTTGATTTTAGTTTGTTTTGTTTTGGATTGGCAGTAGTCAACTTAACATTTAGAGTATCTAGCATAGTATGTTTTCTTATAATCTGTAACGTTATAGGAAAAATAAGGTAACATGTTGAACAAACCTACTTTAAGAATTATTTTGATAAAAGTTTGAAATGATTATCTTGATGGTGTTGTGTTTGTAACCGGAAAGAGGTTACGTTTTGAAGACCGGATGGAGGTCGATAGATTTCATGCTTATGACCGGATGGAGGTTATAATGTGTGATGATGAAGACCGGATGGAGGTCAGAGTATGAGCACTGCAATATTTTAATTAGTTCCCTTCGTTGAATGAGTATGGGTGTTGTTCGACATGTCAGCTTTTAGAGAAAGAGTTCCTTGTGATTTTTATTAGACCCTGTAATTATTTTGATGAGAATACCTTTTCCATTTGGGTCAGGAATGGCCGAACGGTTAGAATGATTACTGTTCGAGATTTTTTCTCATTCCAGGTTCCTCAGGATGTGATGTCTCACACGAGGACGAATGTCTCACACGAGGACGTGTGAATTGTCAGAATGGCCGTGTCGCAGAATGAGCACAGAAGCACAATAATTTAGAATAACGCCATCTATTATCATGCTGCGGAATCAAAACAGAAACAATTTGGTATCTCTATTCATTATTGTTAATTTAGAATAACGCCATCTATTATCATGCTGCGGAATCAAAACAAACACAATTTTGTATCTCTATTCATTATTGTTAATTTAGAATAACGCCATCTATTATCGTTGGCCTGGAATCAAAACCGATACGCATTTTAGAATCTCTATTGATTATTGCGAATTTAGAATAACGCCATCTATCTCTCATTGGAGTAACTATTAAGTTAGAATTGACAGATTGTTTAGGAGCGTCAAATTAGTCGTAATTTGGAGATGGTTAGCATGGGGAGCAAATGGCAACACCGAGCGAATAGTCGAGTCAAATGTCGATTCGGAAGTTTAATCAGCTATTCGAAGTTGACAGGTAGTGACGTTGACAGATGTTGGCTAACCTGTGTGGGGTAGGCCACTTGGGCGGACAGTTTAGTGAAGTGAACACTTTGAATCGGTCCGGCAAGCTGGGTAGACATCTTGGTTGCTCCGCCATGTTAAACTTCTCGCGTTCCTAAGTTTTTAATCGAGCGATATCTCGGACATCCTTGACTATTTTGTATTCAGTGTGTGTTAGCAAGTAATTAAAAGTGTTAACGAAGATTTTCTGAATGTTATTTCCGATATCCCAACCCCTCTGATAACGATTCCCCGTTATATATATTTTTTTAAATATATATTCATGCTAAGTAAATCATTAGCAAAGCCGCAATGTTGAACATGCTCAACATGCATATTACGAAGTACTTTTCCGGTTAAGGCGCAACGTTGAGAATATTCAACATATCACTTTATGAACTCTGTGCTCGCAAGTTACTCAATACAATGTAGTAAATTGTAATTATAATAATACAATAGCCTTCCAGAAATAAAATGACGGTGTCCACTATCAGAAAAAACTCTCAAAAATATTTTTTATGCAATTAAATTATTTGTAATCCGCGGTGTCACTGCGACAGTGATGCCATTTTGCAAAACCCTGACGTAAAATGTCTACAGAAATGTCAAACTATTTTCTTTTTACAATTGCTTTTAGTTATTAATTGTGGGCATCAAATAAAAACTTATAAAAAGTGTCTAATTTTTTATCACCATTTTTTTAAAGTGAGCGTTGAGCCGGCTTGTCGTTGCGAGCTAAAGGGTTAATAATTCGCTGTAGAAAACTGTCTAGTGACTACAATAAGTTTCAATTCAGCCTGCCCTGCATGCATTATTTCACAACATTATGAATGCTTTATATATTGTTACTCATTTTTCTGTGGCCATGGCTGCACGTGTAAAGAACTGTAAAACAGTTTCACGTAAATGACAAAAACCAATATGGCAATTGGTTTTTTCATTTTACATTGTGAAATCAATACAAATATCGCGATAGCAGCGTCCTTAACTACTAGTTTCTATTTTCAAAAAACTGTATCTCTGCGTTGAATTTCAGAGTTGGTTTATCCACCCCGTTGTTAATGGGCGGGCGGGTTGTAGTCAACGGGCTAGATGGGATGAATTGTATCATCGACCCCGCTGGCGTCGGTATGGGCATGTAACGGGATGGATGGCACTGGATAAATTTTACTTGGTCCAATTCACCCCGCTGCCAAGGGTCAGTGCAAAAATTACGAGAAGAACAACGTCTGAGAAAAACTGCACTAACCTATAGACAGCGACACTATCGCTCATCGCTCATGGTGGACGATCGAACGATCTCAAAACTCGATTGTCCTCGTCGAAGAGGACATCGTGAGACCAGTGATGAGATATCTTTTAAAGAATAGCATAGGTGGGCAATTGGGCATGCTCTGGTTGTTAACGTTGAGGTACACTGTTGTATTGTTTTTTGTACTTAATGCTCTTTTAACCCCTTACCAAATGAGATAAAGGCCGTTTTTCGAAAATTATAGCAGGACGTTGTTCCAAAGTTATGACATGACATACGCACATAACACACACACACACACACACACACATACACACACAAATAACATATTTAGTTTTTTTTTATAATTGTAAGTTTAGGTTTTCTCATATTTTTTTTTTATTTTTTCTTCTGTCTTGTTTATTACCTTGTTCATTCTCACCTTGTCAGTTAGGAAGAGCGGGGCCTCCTAGCACAGGTATTACAATATTTAACAGGAGACCCCTGCGTAAGATAATTTTCTTTGTAAATGTGAAAATGAAATAAATGTTTTTTTTATGACATCTATGGCGCATAAAGCAGGTAGCGCCTGCGTCATATGGAAATATACACCGAGTTAATTACGTATGTACTTTATTTAGAATACGAGTATCTTGTCTTGATGAATTACGGGGCAAGAATGTTGAATGACTGTCTAATAGTGTTGATTACTATATCAATACATTAATCACTTGTGACATAATCTGGTGGCCCAGTGGGTAAGACTCCGACTTTCAACTTCTACGTCGTTGGTTTGAACCCACCACTGCTCTCAAATCGGTGAAGGATAACGTCGTGAGAAAATTTCCATGTTTTTTAACCAAAAATTCGGAGGCAATATGACATACACCAACCTGTACTGGGGGTCCCTAGTGGATTACAAGTACAACGTATTTCCTTCTCATAGAGAGGATGCCTAAATGCTTGAATGGTTTGGCATGCGAACATCGTCAGCTAGTTTTAAAACGGCGACGCTAGACGTTGGAAAGAAAATTAATTTGGTAAAATAAAGTTTCGGCTCTACACAATTTTTTCAAACTTCTAACACTCTTAATTTTACTAATGGAATTGATTGGCATTGCTGAAATTGGCAGTCTCTCTTAGAGCATTGACTCGTCATATTTGTCGAGTAGGTCTTCCTGCGTCCTCGTCCCAGCAGATAATGGTAAGACTACAGACTTAAGCTATGTACATTTTTTTTCTGTTGTTTTTAATGCCAAAATATGTTTTGTAAATGGGAATTTTCTTTACACCTCTTGCGAGGCCAAATTTCACAGTTGCGAGGCCGTCTGACGATTGTCGATGAGGATGACAGTGACGTCTCACGACACTATAGTGCTATAAACATCTTATTAATTAATCATCTGAATCTGAGACAAAATCATTTAGATACGGGGCCTTGTTTTGTTCTGTCTCCTGCTTGACATGGAGGGAAGTAGAAACGTATTTTTCCTACTCCTCGACTATTCTTTTTTGAATAATTTCGTTGCAAGATCCAAGACAGGTAAATTCATTCTCAGACACGTCGAGCTTCATTGTCTCGGCGATTTTCTGGTGGTTGCCACTGTTGATTCTGGCTTTCACGAGTTATAGTGGTTTGGGAGTAGTATGGTGGTTTTGCCCCAAATAAAAAAAAATAGTAAGGAGTTTTAATAGAAAAACCAGTCTTGGTTACTGATTCATTAACGCTTATAAATTGTGACTATTGTCTTAATTCAGAAAGAGCATAAATAGTGGTTCGTGCGTATGGAATGTGACGTCACATCTGCGTGTTCGTATTCTTATCTCTTAAAATTATTATTTGTCTCAGTCTCGTGACATCGTAAATTATTTAGTCTTGTTGCGTCACACCGTTCGAAGTGTTAAATGAATAAAAAATATATTAGCATTCCTAAAACGAATGCAAAGTTTGAAGGGAAACTATGACGAGTTTATGATCTATTCTTATCCTTCATTTATATTCTAAGGACCGGGTCGTTCACTTCGCCAATAATATGGCTGAATGATGTTGGAACATACTGCCTGTTCGTTTAAAATTTGGTATTAGATTTGTTGGTATCATCATCATCATCATCAGCCTATAATGTTTCGACTGCCGGGACACAGGCCTCCTCTCTGTGAGAGGAAGTGGGCCATAATCCACCATACGAGCCCAGTGCGGGTTGGTAGATGTTACATATCTTTCATTTTTTGGTTCTAGGACATGCCGGTTTCCTCACCATGTTTTCCTTCACCGTTTTGAGTAATTTGTTGGTATAGTTCCGCCACAAAACCATTTTGTTTCAAGTCAACTTTTAAAAGCCTGATGAAATATGCCTGAACTTTACTTTATACCGTTTGTCGGTATGGAGAATATTTTCCAACATAAAGCCTCTAGGGCCCCAAAGCGCCCCAATGGCACAATTTTGTGCCACCAAACCCCGAACGATTTTAAACTGTATTTTTGGAAAAATAAGTCTTAAAATCGGTCAGGGTTTGGTGGCAAAAAGTTGTGCCCCGGGGCTCTAGAGGTTGCATAAAGGCAATATTTTTAATTAAAATGTTTGCTTAATTATCCGCAAAGGTTCAGCGCGGAAGAGAGCATAAAACACACAGCCTTGCTAAATTCTAAAATTAGCCGACACGTTTCGTTGCCATGGATACGACTTGTGTCAGTTTTCAGTTTATCATAATGATGTCTGAGTGTCTCGGTAGTTACGTTGGTACAGCTACTTAGTAATGGGGCCACCCTCAGAGTAAACCGTGCTCCATAAAATCGTCTTCTCATCTCGTGTCGCAGACGTTTGTTTATAGCGACAGGTGATCAACGCCGACTAATTGCTATAGTGTCGAGTGACCGTCGCCCGCGCCGCTGTACCTACCTACCTACACATCACTAAATAATAAAACAAAGTCGGGGGCCTTTGTTTTATAATAATATGCTGTGTCTAATTGTTTATATGTCTGAAAGTACCTAAGCAACTTAAAAACTACTGTACAGATTTTGAAATGTTTTTGACAAATAGATGGAGTGATTCATGAAGAACTTTTTAGATTATAATTTATTAAGGTTTTGTGTAGGACGTCCACCCACAAGGTGGGCAGACGATCTTATGAAGACCACAGGATCACGCTGGATGCAAGCCGCTTACAACCAGTAGGTACTATTGGAAGTCTAAAGGGGAGGCCTATGTTCAGCAGTGGCCCTCTTACGGCTGATAATGATGGTGATGATGATGAAGGTTTTCTGTGTACTGGCTGAAAATGCTGACAAATCGATGAGTTCGAAAACATCAGCTCACTGGAAACTTTATTACTATTGTTGTAAACCAATTTAGATAAACAATTAATTATTTATCTTAAAAACAATTATAGAAAATCTATAGGTCTAAAAATTGCCATTAAGGTTACTCGTCGCGGAACTATCTCGTCTGGGGGCCTCGGGACTGTAACCGTGACACTAAACGTAAAAGACTATTTATGGACCACCGTGGATCTTAGTCAGTACGAGTCTGACAGTCCCTCCGGTCCCGCTCTGCAGGGCTATTGGCTAACTTGATAGTCACTGACTAGCGGTTGTCTACTGAACTTGGATGGCTTGATACCTGTTATGAGGCTAAGTTGAGGAGTGGAGTGCCTCAAGAGCACTAGAATAAATGATTTTAGGGAACATTTACATTTATCAGTTTCATTGCAAAATGCAAAAACCAATAGTACGAAATTTACCTTTTGACAGCTATTTGATGAATCACCCTATAGATACCGAGATACGGCTGGTGATTAAGATCGGATCATTTTACCAAGTTAAAAAAAGGCTAACCGTACGAAACCGGGGCGGATTGCTCGTTAATATTATATGATAACATTAAGTGACCATCAGACCAATAAGGTCAAACTCGATTTTAATGAAACCGCTTTTATAGTAAGTACATTAGCATTGCGAACTTGGAACGTGGAAAATCCTTGGCGAGATTATACATATATTTATTTTTGTACATATCTAAGCTGTTTGCGAGAAAACCTATTTTTAGAAAAGTACATAAATTTACGGTCTTTTATCAGGTCTTTTCATCCTAACGCAAGTGGATGTACGAATGATTTTATATCCGAGTATACATTATGTATATCATAATAATAGTAATAATGAACACAACATATAAAGAACTTAAACTTCGCTTTTATAGGAAAACGGATTTACATATTTTCTTTTGCTTCGAAACTGGAACATAAACACAATAAACCTAAAATATAAAAATAAGTTTTGTAATACATTGTACTTAATACAAAAAGAAAAACAAACAAATAATATTGTCGGACTGTCAGACTCTACTTTTGAAGTTTTCATTTTACATACCTACCTACTAAGGGATGTAGGTATGTAAAATTCGCCAGATGTGGATGCACCCTTACAACGTGTTTTATGTCATAATTATTTCATAATGGTAAGGTTGATTTATAGTCGATAGAGTCGATTCAATAACCGAGATTTAATTTAGACAACTCTTCATGGAATAAAAACCTATATGCAATTTTAATAAATTATCGAGGGGATTCCCCGAAAAAATATTTACACGGTAAAATTATTGTGCGTTATAACTTATGATTCTATCGAGGCTATATTATTTATAATATAGGTACATGTGTATAATGTTATATTAATTTATTAATAATAATTTAATATGTAGGTATAGAAAGAATTAGTAATTAATTGGTTTTCCATGTCGGATCCATTTAAAGTATTAAATAAAATATAAAGCAAGTAAAATTATTTCGTTATGGAATTTCAAAATCAAACACGCCATTAGAGAATATCAGTTTCGGTTTTCCATTTTCAAAAATAATAGAAAAGGGTACTTAATCATAGGTTGTAGTAAGGTTGCCACAAAATGGGGAAGGCAAGTGTCAAAGTGACAAGTGACAGTTTGGTCCCAAAAAAACTGTCAAATCAAAGGAATTTTTTAGTAAAAAAACGATTTATTGATGTAAAATGACTAGATGTTGTGTAATAAGCTGTAAAAATGATGGAACATACAAATTTCCGACAATTCACACTAACAAGAAATAATGGGTAGTAGCTGTGACTGCCATGAGAACAAAAATTGAATTATAACTAAGGAAAAGCTTTTTAATAAACAAATATCCAGCCTTGCGAAGCCGAGACAGGCCGTTAGTTGAGTTTATTAATTAAATTCTATGATTATACCATAACTAAACAATCGAATACACTTTTCAAAATAATATCTACTTTTCTATTGGAGGTTAAGTACCAGTATTGCATCGCTCCATAAATCATGAAATGGTTTGTCTGGCGGAAGAATTATCACCTGGAACGAGTTTT
The DNA here is from genome assembly GCA_954870645.1 of Agrotis clavis. Taxonomy (NCBI): domain Eukaryota; kingdom Metazoa; phylum Arthropoda; class Insecta; order Lepidoptera; family Noctuidae; genus Agrotis; species Agrotis clavis. Next base: position 10,580,331 of record OX940934.1, read on the forward strand.
GTGATAGTTATGGTGTTAAGAAATTGAATATATTGTGATATTTCTCGAATCAAAATAGAAAAAAGGGGTAAAATTACTGACTTAAAACATTGTGATGTTTTATCAAAATAGAAAGTCAGAAGCAGCATTATATTATTGTTAAAGGAGAGGACAGGTAAAACATACCTAAACTCAAAAATTGAAACCTCAACTACAAGTAATTGTGGATTTATTACGGTAAAATCAAATGTATTACCACTCAATTAAATCACTTTTTTTCCTCTTGTAGATGCACCGCGGCGTCTTAATTCTTCTTTTAGTATACGCACTTGCATTGACGAATAATTTTCCATATTTGTTTTGTATTTATACTCAATTTTTATAACAATAAATCTTGTTTGTTTTTTATACAAGGTAGACAGTAATCTGACGTAGGGACCAACTATCGCAGCGCCATCTACGATTAGCTTTGAGTTGCCATCCCCATTGATTCCCCACGAAAAAAAGTACTTATCTATGTAAAAAAGAACCAAAGGTTTTTGTTTTTTTAATTTTGATTGTTGTACATTCGACCCATTTTTTCCGCACGGGGATAGCTTAACAATTAAATTATAAAATCCAGCACAAAACTACCGAAACGAGGACACCATGTGGAATCTGAACAGAAAGTGCTAGGAGAACAGGATCAATACTTTTTTCGCGGGGAATCAATTTTGTGGCGAATTTAGATACCTACCCATAAGCCTACTGTATAGAGCAGTGGTGGCTCAGTGGTATCGGCCATGACTTAGGAGTTGTAGGTCGTGTGTTCGAACCCAGTCTGGCGCATTACTTTGTGTAATTTATTTCATCACCACTGCTCTCAAAACGGTGAAGGAAAACATCATGAGGAAACAACAAACTCAAAGATATGTGACATCCACCAACCCGAACTGGGCCCGCGTGGTGGATTATGGTCCACTCTCTCTCACAGAGAGGAGGCCTGTGTCCCAGCAGTGGGAACATTATAGGCTGACGATGATGAAGAAGCCTACTGTACACGGGTAGAGTAAAAAGTAGAGTCAACCAGTCTAATACTCAACCCCAAGACTACTCTACCAGTTTTAGTAGAGTACTGTCTACATGTAAATCTATAGATAGATAAGTACTTAATATTATAAAGCTGAAGGGTTTGTTTGGTTGAATGTGCTAATCTCAGGAACAACTGGTTCAAATTGAAAAAATATTTTGTGTTGGAAAGTCCATTTATCGAGCAAGGCTTTTAGCAAGCCTGCTAAGCCGCTAGCCATGCCGTCACATCCTTCCACGAGATCAGGCCTGATCTTTGGAGAGGATGTGACCAAGGAGTCTTATTTATTTATCTATAATATGTAAGTATTTAGAAATATATAAGTATGTAGGTATATCAGTTGTCTAGTACCCATAACACAAGCTCTGCTTAGCTTGGGACTAGATGGCGTTGTGTGATAGTCGTGGAATATTATTATTATTATTATTTACAGGAAATGATGTGACAGTTCCTGCCACAGAGCATATAACTTTATGGTTGCCTGTCAGACAACCGTCAGCCATGGAAAATACGAGTTGTGCCTATCATGAGATTCTGATAATTTGTTATAGCAAGGAAATAATGTATAACTGATTGCATTTATACCGTCTACAATTATTTACCACGCCATTATTCCTGAGTTTTACAGTGAAACCTAGGGAAACAGCTAGTATCTCAAAAAATGTTTTTTTTTTCTATTTATAAATGTATGTTCTTGTGTTGTTCCAGATCAATTGCGGTCTAGATCAGTAATCGACCGTCTCCCGCAGTCTATAACAGTGTTCTATCCCGATGGGTTGAGTACGCCGACGTTTTGTGATAGTGGTCACACCACTCACGCTGTAAGTACCTAGCTATTTTATTACTGACTTTATTTTGTGTGTATTAGGGTGTATTTTGCTATCTTAGGTTACTTCTTTTTGAATTTATCTCCCGATTTTCATGCTTGGCTGATATTTTGTCTGTAAAAGAAAGAGTTATATTATTTTTTTAAATTTGTACATATTATGAAGTCCTTAGAGGTAGCCCAAAGGGTCTTTATTGAGGAATGCCCAAGCAGTTTTCAGTTTATTTTAATAATGAACGTTTGCTGAATCATAAATAGAGGCTCGTATAAAATTTTAAACAAGATACGCCATCGTTGGCCCACTCTGCCACTGAAAAGAACTACTTAAAGAAGATGTAAAAAATGTAGCGTACGAGTACGAGTAGTATACGAGTATGTAGTGGAGGGTTTCTTATTTTCTGCTATTGTCTCAACCTCAAGTACTGAAAACTTTTATTTCCTTTTAAAAAGAAATTTCCAATAAGGAGATATTGTAGCGTAAATCGTCATAACATAAATATTTAACTAATAACCTAGTAAATAACGAGAGAATTCACGAGCTGACAAATTTTAGAACAGTTATGTTATAACAGTTAACCACAAAGTGACCTGATAGCCTCGTTAATAAATGAAATGCAGATTTAATAGATAATTAGTCATTGACGTCCTCATTGATCTACTTACAAGTTTCACAACGAAACTAATTTATCCAAATCACCCCAACGTACGGCTACACATCAAACTAATCATCATGCTGATTGTTGATTATGCGGTAAGATCATACAAAGTGAGACCACGATACTGGTTTTGTAGAGTTAGATGTAGGGTAAAACTGGGTAATACACCCTAGATGACAAACCGCCCCCGCATTCTAGGCTCTGGCCCTAGGACCAAGTTATACGCCAAGCGGTCAAAATGGCACGGGGGTCGCGTGTGGTTCCGAGCAGTAAGTTTCCTATCGTCCGTCGTCGCGTCGTGTGGTACTATTGGGTCACATTTTATTTGTATAAAAGTCCTGGGCCCCAATTTTGCTAATTTAGTAATGACTCAATTGAATATCAATTGGATCTCAGTAGCAGTTTTAACTACATTTGGTATTCTGCTACTAATTTAAGACCAATGGTTTTCCAGTGACATTCCATTGAATATCAGAATATTTGCTAGTCTGCTCTTCAATCGTGTTACAATTGTAAATCGATTGTGGACTTTATCGGTATTCTACTCTCTAATGGCAATACTTATAACTGTTCAACTGAGAGTCAATTACAATTACACTACGATTCCATTACGACTCCATTGAGCTTATACAAGTTTTTGCAGAATACCAAATTTGTTCTAATCATAATGGAGTCGTGATTGAGTCTCAATTGAATATCAATAGCATGTGAGTTAAATAAAATTAGCAGACTTGAGGCCCTGAATGGATGTCCCGCCCTACTGTGATGTGGGCGGAAGGTTTTATCAAACTCCCACTGACCAAAATCATACGGTTTTTCCTCCTTTTATTTTTGGGTGGGGTTTTAACACATTTGCACTTCACAATCTCCCTAGACGGTTATTGGGTTACCTACCTCAATTGCCTTTTTTTAGGGTATTATATTGTCAAATGATTTCTCCCACTCTGGCAGAGAAAGGGCTATCAGACTCTTACTGACTATAGAACCACAGATAATGTAGGACAGAACCATCCCGTCGAGGGCCGCGGTGCCCTTTTAAGTCAGACTCTGCTACCCCTTGGTCGTTGCCCCTGCGGTACGCAAAAGCACTAGAAGAAGAAAGTTATATGGGTAGCAGAAAATGAAGTATGATAAACGCCATTTCATTAAAAAGGAATTTAAGCATGTATTTCCTTATTAAATATAAATATGTGTATCACACCATGGAACGCGGGATATTAGTTATCAAGCTGCAAGTAGAACATAACATTATTTTATTTCACACGGAAATCACTAACGTTTGCTTCCTGAACATTGTCATTGGAAAATGTAAACTTCGACTTCTTTTATCTAGCTAATAAAATACGTTCTAGGTACTTATATCTATGTCCAATAATTAGGTTTTTTTTTATTTGACACTGACGGTCATATATTTTTTTAATAGACTTCATCATCTAGGTTTTTTTGGTACTTAGATTTGAGCATTAATTATTGACATTACAAAACTATCTAGAAACAAGATTCTTGCATAATTGAAGGATTCCAAAGTCGATTAATATCGCTAGTTTCGGAGGCCAGCCGGTATAAATGTTAAAACATTATATATCGGGCTTGCACATACGAGTAAAATAATAAAAATAAAATCGATATCATTCATTGAGAATATCTGAACGCTAAAAATTGATTCACCGAATTCTATCACGTCGAACGTAAAGTGATGGGAATTGATTTATCGATGTTTTAAATAGACGTGTATAAAAAATATGGCCGTATGGGGTCGGTTCCGTGCAGCCGGCGCGGCGCGGTGACATGGTGGCAAGCAAGCGGGTCATTGCCCTCTCTCTGTAATCCATTCAACGTTCACTGTTGCAACTGCACTTATTGAACGACACGCAGCTTTGCGCCGGAGTGCATTTCCCGGGCATAATTAGGTTGCGGTTCTTTTTCTATTGAATACGAAGTTGCAATGCTGCTTAACGAAAACACTTTTTGCCTTTTTGGGCTCTAGCTCGAAAAAACTACCTATGTTTTTTTATGGTTCTAACTTTCATAAGCGTGTATAAAACTACCAACTAAAGTTTTATCACAATCGGGTTAATGATTTAGGAATGCGTCGAAGAAACCATTAATTATTTTATACCAAGATTTAAAAAAAGTCATTCCATTACATATGAAACATTGTTGATAAAAGGAAAAATATAAGGCAGAATGAGAGAGGTCTTGGCTCATTGTGAATATTACTTGCTTAAATCTCTTCACAAATGCTCAATTAGTCACATAAAAACTTTCATTATTCATTGTTGAAAGTGAAACTAACGTATTCGGTATTAGATAGATTAATATCTAGAAACAAGATGTATAATATACTTTCAACAATGTATTTGTTCTAGATTGTTATAAAATTAATAATATCAGCTATACGGAGCAAAAGTGAGTGAAAGTAGGGAAACGGGCTATGTCTATTAAATTGGCTCGGCAAACTTCGGGTAAACTCGGGTAGACTCGACTAAATAAATGAAATAAAAAGTGGTTCGGCATTGTTCCAACTCGACAAAAGTTGAGTAAAAAAAATCTTTGAACGTTGAAGCGTACGACGCACTACGTGGTTCTTTAGACAGGACTTTTTTATCCAGACAGGAATTTCCGGTCGTGTGCGAAGTAACTTTGGGGTCGATCGAGGTTATAACTTCCATAGTGATGGGAACTAACTCGATTTTTTATCGATAGATTGCATGATGTAAGTTAATTGCAATTGTTATCAAGTCGAAGTCAAGATTTTTAAAGGGACACATTATTGTAATAACAATATGACAAATAGGTATAAATAAAGCGCTTAGATATGTATTTGATTAGGTTGTAGATATCTGTATTCATATACGCAATAAATAGTCTTGTGTGTCGTCCTACATTTACTTAACAGATTAGTTCCATTACGACCATTTAGCATTAGCAAGAAAGCAAAGAACGTATGTATGAAAATAAACACTCAATAATAATATGATCACTACAACATACTGTGGTAATTAGTAAGTAATTATCATGAAACTATTTCACGGTCTCTAATTGGTCTTCTTATCATCGTCGTACGTGATTTCACGGTGAACATGGCATGACCAACAACGCTTTGAACGTGCCTCCGCGGGCAGGAGAAAAGAGAACATTAAAAGATACCGCGACGCGCGACGCAAACACTTTTATACGTAGTACAATATTCACACCATCAAATGCCAAGGGCATAATATATTTATTTATCTGCACATATCTACCGATAGTTGTGTTTGTTATATACAAAGCACCGATACATATATGTATGTATACTAGAGTACATCAAAGATGTAGTAAATACATTTTTGATGCCAGAAATAGCGGCAGAGTAATGTACCATTCGCAGCACCGCGAAACCATTGCCTAGGTGAGCGCATAAATGTTGATCCTACCCATATAACAAGTGAGTGAGCTTGCATGCATTAGGAAACTGCTATGACGCAAAAGAATATTTCTGCACACAACGGTAGACGAAGTGCGAATGGGACCAAGTGGGAAAGGGACCAATTACGAATGGGACCAATTACGAATGGGACCAAGTGCGAATAGGACCTAGTGTGAAAGGGACCAATTACGAATGGGATCAAGTGCGAATAGGACCTAGTGTGAATGGGACCAATTGCGAATGGGTAAAACTGTAAATAGGATAAAAGTGTGAATGAGCAGATGCAGTTTTTGTTGTTGCACATGATGCACAGTCAATAAAAACAGCTGACGCATCGTGCATCAGGTCAAAGAAATCACGTTGGGTCTTCATTTCAACACGAGACGTGCGCTTCATCACCACATCACATTTTATAGATTTAGATAAAAGTAAACTTTTATTTATGAACTGATTATCATGGTAATATTAATGTAAATGTTTGTGATTAGATTTTGTGGCACGAGTAGTTACTATTCGGAGTAGTAAATATTTTTGTGCGTAGTAATGTATGTTACTGCTACTTTAATTATTGTCTTTGTTAGTATTGTCTTAGTCTGTATGTAGTAAAAAAATATAGAGATCTGCCCACTAGCAGGTAAAGCCAACTAGTCCACCAGTGGTCAAAGTCGCAGTCAAAAACATAATTATCATCACCACTAGAGATGGGTTGAGGGCAAAAACATTTATGAAGATGCAATGGGCATAAACTTGGTATATTGGGTAAAAATGAGTTTAAGCCCAAATAAATGCCCGGAAATTTACCAGAAACTGATCTGAGCAAAAGCCCAGGCCGAAGGCGAATTTACGAATTTACTATGACCAGGGCATAAACCATATAAAAATCACCCACGACTCAAGACTGCTTAGGGGTCAATTTCCATTTCTAAGCGGAAACAACCTCGAACACATTTTAATTGTTTTCCTAAAAAATATAATGATCTCTAAGGCAATATGATTCAGTGGCAGCCGGCATCAAACAAAATTGTGCTATAATTTTTCCGCTAAGTGAAAACTTACCCTCAGAAGTACTTCAGCACGGAATAACGCGCTGATTTTTGGCGGTCAGAACGATATTTACCTTGGAACTGCCAGAGACACGTACGAACATAAATAACATAAATATACACTAGAGCATCATCATAAAATTCATAAAACCGACCGCATGTGCCGTTTCTCCCGAACCGTATTGATTTACTTTAGATATGTTTACGTATTCGCCGAACGTACTTTTGCAAATTCGGTTCTAATATTTATAATAAAGTAACATAAATTCACTGAGTGCTACGAGAATAACTCGTCTACCATTAGGTGCTCTTATTTCTGTACCACCTCTACAGTACGGAGCTTGCATTTAATTCTCTAGTAAGGGAATTATTCAGTGGTCTATTTCTTTGGCCGTAAGCGTCGTATTTCGTGTAATCAGTGTCGTCCTCTCACGGATCTCCGGTAAGTTGATAGATACTTAAATGATGACTTTTGTATACATTTATATTAAGAGTAGCTAACGGCGCGTTCTTTGTTTAGAGATGTAATGGGTGTTGTGTTATATAATGGTGTAATAGGAAGTGTCTTGAAACAGGAGCCAAGGTCTGGTTGCCATGGCGCTAAGTAGCTTCTTGGATGCGCAGACGCCGCTCATGTTGCACCTCGATAAGGACAAAGTACGGAAGCACTAACAGGCGGTGCGTGTGGCCGACTCGGTGCATCTGCACTTATCGTGCGACACAAGCACATTTACCGTAAACTTATGAACTTTACGCATGGTGCGTTTTTCTTGCTAACGGTAAATTTTTCGATGTGCTCATATTATGATGATTGTAGCAATTTATTATGACTAATGAAACAAATCAGAACTAATACAATGCGGTATCGATGCACCTACTTACACAATTCATAAAAAAAATATCGTTGGTTTTTAAGGGATCCAGTATTTGTGAAAAGTTTCCTCCTGAAAAATTAGCCATCGAGGGACCTTAAATTTCACAGGGCTTTATTAGTATGCTTGTCGGAAGATGTCATCTTATGACCATAGTCTTTAAAAAAAACGTCACGTGCTTTTCTAACTTTGAAATCAAAATATACGCATTATTCTACGATGGCTTGTAAACAAGATTCGACAAAAGGGTTTGACAATAAATAGTTTTCCTCCCCTCCTATACAGTCTATAAACATCTTCAAGAACCCGACTATTCACATAGGTACCTAAAATTCATCTAAACCCGTCAAGTGGTTCGGGCTTGAAAACGTGATTAAGAAACAATTTCAGTCATTTTCACAAATAATTCGAAATATCGGAAAATCCAGCTTATTGAACATAGATCAATTTTCGCTATTCCACCTATTTCAAAAACTTCTGCTTGCTTATGCAACGCTTTTCCGAGCGAGTGATTGCAAAAATTGATTCTTTTGAAGTATTTTTGCTGAGATAAGCGTAGTCAGTTTATTAGGCGTTCTGTCTTACTTTACTCCACGTGTTAGCTTGTAGGTACTTAGTGTATGATTTCTCGTTCGTCTCATTAACGCTTGTGCATTTGAGCAGCCTAGCAACCACGTCCGTCCATGTTAGCTCTATCATGTCCTAGGAACGTTTGAGGCATGGCTGCCTTTCATATTTAAGCTTTTTTTAAGTAATTATGTACTAAAAAAAAAAAAACAAAACGGTGAATACATAACAATTTGTGATATGAACGAAATACGATAAAAATGTGACACAAGAATTTAAATTAAACTGTAAGTACATACAATTTATTTAATGTTTCTATGACGATTTTGTCATATCTATTGTACAAATATCACTTGAATTAAAATATCATTTAATTAAGAACACCTAGAGCTTGTTAAAAAATATTTTTGATGGGAACGGGAAGTCCCAGCTTATATTTCGAAGTCTTGTTTTTCAAAAACGATGCTAGTATTTTTGTGATAGTATCGAATATTTTTATACTAAGTAGTTCTAAGTCGTGCCCACTTTCTTTCGCAAATTGATATTCCAAAAGATTGATGTGCGTACCAAAACTAAGCGAAATGGTTCTTTTTTTTTTAGGGAATTATTAACTTTTACTTTAACTAAAGCAGGATTTTTCTCCAAATGTAATCAATTATAGGAGATAATGTTATTTTGGTCAGCAACAGATTTTACATTATGTGAACCCTGAGCCCTAATTATATAATAGGTCTATAACCTTACCTCCACATAAAAATAACCAATTTATTTGTCAACTATTTCACATTTAGTAATTAAACACTGTTATAGATAACGCGAGAGCGCAATCCATAGACATTAGAGTATCTTTTATTGGTACAGTGATAACGAAGTATATCTACCTGACTACTGATGTTCGCGGTCCAGTCGTAATATTGAAGGTATAGAGTCGTGCATTTAAAGTGTTAAGTTCAGTGAAGAAGCACCCTTGAAGTGCCAGAAACTTAGGACTAGTATTTTTGTAAGTAGAACTTTGCTTCCTTCGTTCCGTTTGCACTGTCATAGATATCAGTTCCTAAGGAAATTTCTATTTCTCGAACATTATCAGCAATTTGTTTGTATACTACGTCGACGGTGTACAGTGTGGTGTTTGTGTTGCTAACTTATGGAATAATATTATGTTGCTCTACATCATGCTGCAGATAATAATTAATAGCCTCATTTCCTGTCGCATTGAGTGAACGCAGTGAACGAAATTGTTTGTTTTGTTGGATCATAATGATGAGAAGAAGGGAAAGTTTTAAGAATGTGGATGGCTATTCCAATAAATAAATTATTATCAAACAAACGATGTATTTGTGATTGATGCTTTCTCTTAACTGTGCGTAATATATTTTACTGAGATGAGGACTTTTGATTTTGAACTATAATCACAAAGTCCTCTTAGTGGGATCCAGCTCGAAGGACCATAATTATGAAGATGTGTGGAAACAGCAGAAATATCATGCTGCGTCGAGATTTATCTTTACTAATATGAGGAAATATTTATATTTTTCACATTATTGAATGTTTGTTATGAGTACCTAAACTTAAAAACTACTGGACCGATTTCAAATTTTTTCAACAGTAGAATGCTGCATTTTTCTTGAGTGACAAACCTATGCTATAAGGGGTTGCAAAATGAGTGGGCGAAGCCGCTTTCAAAAGCTAGTAATAGTAAGATGTAAAAGGGTGTAAAATTGAAATAATTTTATTATATTTATCAGTATGAAAAGCAGTAGCAAAATTTTATATTAAGCAAAGACATAAAATAATGATTACATAGCCTAATGACGACTAAAACAACTTTTTATCTTTTAGATCAAAAATAGATTTGCTGCTATTCATTCTATCTTATAAACTAACAAGATGTTTGTCCAGACAAACTGTCACAGTGTAAATAATGCAATGTAATATTATTTTCAATAAACAATTTGCTTAGCTGAAGTAAAAGTAACATCTCAAACCTATGAGAGAAGATCAAAATACTTACATTCTATCAATATTTTAAATACGAGAAAGGACGAGGCATAGGTTTATATAAGAAACTAGCTGTTCTCCGTGGATTCGCCCTCCCTGCTCGGCTTCTATTGATCGTAGTGTGATGTTATACAGCCTGTAGCCTTCCTTGTTAAATGGAATACCCGTTTTTTTTCAATTTGAACCAATGTTTCCTGAGATTATCGCGTTCAATCAAACAAACTCTTCAGCTTAATAAGAATAGTCTAGTTACCTTTTATTCAGCTCATTTCAACCCATCCACCTATCGTGTTAAATTCCTTCTGGATTATTTACTCCCCTGGAGAACTACCTACCCATTTTTCAGTCGCCATTTTCTATTCTTTTTTTCCATTTTTTTTATTTTCGTTCCGACAATCACCCGCCCCAAAGTATTACACAAAGTTTCATGTCGCTCGTGCCGATCGGTAGAGTCTGATCGGCTTTTCGTTAAATTTTCGGCAAAGCCGTCTTTATCCCGAACGTAAAATCAACGAATTCTGTGATGCTGTTCTCTCTTGCCAAGTCGTTGTGTAAGACTTGCCAATTAGACATGTGAATTGTACAGCAGATAAATCAGTGCATCGCTCTATGACCTGGGTCTTATCTGTTCATGCTCTGATCATTACGGCAATGTGTGATCCAGTTTATTGTGGTCTCTATTTGTATGATATTTCCGCACATTCAACGGTCAGCTTATACTGGTTTTGCATAGCTTGATGTGTAGCCGTGTGTACTACCATGTTGGGTGATTGCTGGCTTGAACTTTCTACTGCCCTTTCACTGTTCATTTAAATGAATTTATGCCTGCGAATTCACCCGCTGTTAGTTTCATTGTTTGCCCTAACTACTACTAAAAAGAGAATAAATCGACGGTCCCTACGTACAATCCCGCATGTGCCAGTTACGTGATTATCAGTTTTTGTTTGCATAACCTTCAGATCACTCAACAGTTATGGTTTAATTAAAAAAAGAGAACAATACTAGCCGAATTGAACCTTATATCCACACACACAAAATCCCGCAAGTGCAGAATTAAGAACGGTTTCCGCAGTAAAGTTGCATTAGTGGGAGTTAAGAAATTTTACGTCGGAAAGTATGCTTTACACTGCGCGCCCCGCCTCGCAACTGCCACTTGCGTTCGCGCTGCTCGAGTTGACGGTCATGTTGGATTTTGCTGCGATAAACGTTATAAATTGCGTGAAAATATGCCGATAAAGAGGAATAAAACAAAATTTAGAAATGCACTAACACGAAATTTTAAAGAAAATAAGAACGTAATGGTAAAATAACACGAAAACGAGCCAAGAAACCACCAGGTATTTTAAGTTTCAAGTATTTTACTATTTATGGTATTAAAACAGATTTTACATGAATTTAGTAAGTCTAATTTATAAAGATATTAGGAATTATTTTAATTTCTGATTGAATTTATCTCACTCAACGCTATTCCAACGTAACTATCTGTATATGGTTGTTGCATTGTTTTACTTGGGAAAAATGAACTTACCATTATTAGTAAGTGACATTTACGTATTTTTACGTCGGAAAATTTCAGTACCTTTTATCGATAACTGCCACTATAGATGTTTTACTCTGTGAATTCTTGTTTTTTGTATATAAGTTAGTGTCAGTAACGGTATTTTACGTTGAAAATTGTGTTTCTAGCACCGTCTGGAGGAGATACAAGTGAAGATGAAACATTACAAAATATTATAAACAAAAGGACTGAAATATCTGGGGAAACATTAAACTCAACGCAACCAAAATCTACTACGCTACCTAATATAACACCTACGCCTACCGTAATGTTCGCTTCCAAATTCACTCGAAAAAGTTAACGATATAATTATTAACACAAAGCCAAATGATAACATCAAAGAAACTCCAAAGTCATCCCTTTCCCCATCCAAAATTGTTCAAGAGATCGTTGCTACAACTTCATACGATCTACATTGTGGCAATTGTGATCAAAACAAAACAGATATTCACAATACGATTGAAGTTGGTGCTCAAATTCACGCAAGTAATATTGATGGACTCGATGCAAAATCTGTAAAACAGACATTTTTAATAACTTCCAAAATTTCTTATGCAATTTCTTGCAAACCGGACACTAGAAATTCTAAGCATGCAATCAGAATCTTTCTCTACCCAGCCGCTACCCAATATGTCAACTTCTGAATTACTCTCACTTCCAGTTATTGTGACAGAAGAAAAAATAATAATCGAAGGTAATAATAAACCTTTAGATGCAAAATCATTCGCTAATAAAGACACACCAACGACACTGATTCTTGCTCCATCCACAAATACTCAAGAAATTGTGATTCGATCTTCACACGATCTAGAGGATAACATTATTGTGGAAGAGGTAGACGTAGATCCCATGAACATTGAACAATCTTTAGATACCAGTACTCCTTTGGGCTCCCCATCTACATCAACAATAAAACGTATTGATGCAGAAAATTTAAGTTTCTCTAACATTAACACGCCTACTTCATCTGTGTGCAAACTCACCCGTTAATGGTGAGAATTATGAACCATCTGACTGTGGTAGTGATACAACAGAAGATATTAACACAGAAAGAAAACAGACTAAGAAAAATAGGAAAGTTAAGAAAAAAACTGATTTGGGAGGAATAAGAAAAGTAAAAAGGGATGAATGGATAGACAATTAGAGAAAGAATTTAAAAAATCAGGGCTCGGGTTACATCAGCCGAGGAGGAAA